>BSBK01005555.1:17500-380268 GCA_027943335.1 Chamaecyparis obtusa | reverse complement strand
TCTGACTCTCTCTAATGCAGGAGCATCTTAGGTCCTTGGCAATCCTACGTCACCAAAATATGTTTAAAGTTTTCTGTGTTGCTTGGTTTCTTCTTTGACCAAGTTGGTTGGTTTTCTTTGGTTACCAAGTATGGTCGGTCATCTTCTTGGAAGTCAGTTGTTTCACTGGTGCTTGGCGTTGCTGGTCTATTGCTCGAACATCCTTATTTGTCGAGTAGTTTATTTTGAATTCTTGTTGGGCTGACTTGTGCATTTATTATGGATCATAGATTTAATACTAGAATATTTCATTGGGAGGTGTATGGTCCTAGATCTGATTGTTCCTTTCATTGATTGTGGATCTGAAGGTCGACTCAGTTCGGTAGGATCTTGTATAAATGTAGTTGTTTGGTTAGAGTTTAGGGAGGTAGTGGAGATAGAAGATAGTAGAGATTAGAATTGAGGAATGGTAACAGATCCTCACATGTTTGAGGACTTTAAATTTCATTGTAATCTCAGGTTGTAACTAGGAAGACCTTACAATCTGACATGTATGTTTCTATTTGATCAAAATATATGAAAGATCTGGCATTCTCTCTATCACTGTTGTGTTTGTTAGCTTCCACATGTGTTGAGTAGGCTTGCTTCATCAAGGTGTGCCATCCTTTGGCCCCTCTTGACCTCTGCCTTGTGTCAGGTGGTATCAAAGTGAGGTTAGATCTTTATCTAGGTCTATGGATCTAGGTTTTCTGGTTCCTCTTGAAGCCCTAGTTGATTGTTGTGGGGTAGCAGATTATGATCTGACCTGCAATTATAGAGGGTTGTCAAGATGGTTCATGGGAGGTGAGATGTAGATCTAGGATTGGCATATATGCTAAGATAGATTGTTTCTAGATTGGAAGTAGTGGAGACAACCCAAAGAAGAGGCAGACATCTTGAAGATGTTAGTGATGATGAAGTTGAAGAAGAACAGGTGAATGCAAAACTTGCACTTGTTATGGATCAAGGTGAAGAAATATTTTTGAAGGCCTTGACAAGTTTGAAGTCTACACCACATTTCAATCCTCTTGAATATGGTGGAAAATTGGATTTTGATGAATTGGTGGATTGGATCACTAAAATGGAAAAGTATTTTGAATATGAGAATATTCCTGAAGACAAGAAGGTGAAGATTGCAAGCACTAAGTTGAAAAGTCATCCATCCCTATGGTGGGAACATTTGCAATTGGATCAGAAAAGGAAGGGCAAAGACAAATCAAGGTATGGAATAAGATGGTAAATAAATTGAAAGGAAAGTTCTTACCCTATGATTATTAGATTAACCTAGTTTGACGAATGCAAAGCTTGAAGTAGAAAGATAGCTCGGTAAAAGAGTATACTAAGGAATTCTATAGATTGGATATCAGATCTAGACATGATGAAGATGATGTGGAAAGAATTGGTAGATACTTGAATGGTTTGAGTGTTTCCATCCAAGAGGAGATCAGCTTGGTTAAGTTGGAGAGCATTGAAGAGGCTTATCAATTTGCTTTGAAAGATGAGGAGAAATTGAACAAGAGACATGAGAAAAGATAGAGAGGTCGAGGTGGTAGATTCCCTAGAGGAAGAGGTAGATCTAATGGTGAAACTGGTAGATCTGAACCTGTAAAGACCAATCTGGACAAAGGAAAGACTGAGTGGAAAGGTGAAAGTTCATCCAGAGGTAGAGGCAATAGCTACTGAGGTGGTTAAAGCAGAGGAATTTTTTGAGTAACTTGTTATAACTATGGAGAAGAAGGACATAGATCATTTGAATGTACATAAGTAACTAAGGCTGGTAGTAGTAAAAATGTTGTAGTGCAAGAAGAGCCACTAAATGAACCTGAGAAGGAAAGTAACTTGATGGTAAGGAGAGCACTATGGAATGAAAGAAAAAAGGAAGATCCGGTAAGGAAAAGTTTTTTTTAGGACCAGATGTAGAGTTTCTGATAAAGTTTGGAAGGTAATCATTGATAGTGGTAGCTCAGAGAATTTGGCATCTGAAGAGATGGTCACTAAACTACAATTGGAAAGACTGGAACATCCAAAAACCCTATAAGATTTCATAGATCAAAGATGATCATACACTCTTGGTAAGTGAACAATGTTATGTGAATTTGAAGATTGGAAAATACTATGATAAGGTGTTGTATGATATCATGCCTATGGATTGTTGTCATATTTTGTTGGGTATACCTTGGCAATATGATAGACATGCTATATATGATAGGAGATTGCATAAGTATACTATTGTGGTTGATGGAAAGAAACAAATCTTGTTACCATTGATGGAAGAACCTATTAGTAATGTTTTCACATCTGTGAAATTTTTCTTGATGGAAGGAAGGAAGTTTGTGAAAGATTTGAAAAGGAATGATGTATGTTTTGTGTAATTCCTAATAAGCTGAGTAAGAAAATAGAAGATAGTGTCCCTGAAGAGATTGACAAGTTACTCACCGAGTATAGTGAAATCATTATTGATAATGTACCTAATGGTTTTCCACCAAAAAGAAGTATTGATCATTGTATGGATCTAATCCTTGGAGCTAGTTTACCAAATAAGGTACATTTCTGATAATGTACCTAACAAAGGTCTCTCTCTCTCTCTCTCTCTATGTGTGTGTGTGTGTGTGTATGTGTGTGTGTCTATCTCTATCTCTCTATCTCTCTGTCTCTATCTCTCTGTCTCTATCTCTGTCTCTATCTATGTCTCTATCTCTCTCTGTCTCTCTGTCTCTCTCTCTCCAAATGAAATTTTTATGCCATTGTCAGTTTTTAGGACAAATGATGAGCATATGGTGGTTCTACATCTATGTGAAATTTGTTTTCTAGAGTTCAAAAATCAATTGATTGTATTCAATCGAGGGGAAGTCCTCTCTCTCTCTCTCTCTCTCTCTCTCTCCCTGTTAGGTATAATATTGAACATATAATATAAATATTTAATAAGTTAATATTATACTATTATACAATACAAAAATAAATAATAATAATATAATACATACTAATATAAAAAATTATATTATAATATTAATGCTATGCTATTATTATTTAATATTAACATTAAAAAAAAATTGTAAAATTTATTTTAAAATTGAAAACAATACACAACACAATTAATATTTCCATTAAAAAAATACATTTAACATGAAACTTGAATTTGAGAAAAGTAGTGCAATTGAAATTTCAAAATAGGTGGGAGGTTTCAGATATCCGATCTTATCAGATATCTAAAAATTTTGGATATCTGATTTTATTGAATATCTGATTTGGCTTGGTATTTTCTTGGGCAATACCAAATAGGTGGTCATCCCTTTAGGTGTGTTTAGGAGATAGTTTTCTATATTGAGACTTCGACCATGTAGTTGACTACTATTTTTTCACCCGAAATGGATGAAACGAAAAGGGTTTCTTAAAGACATTATCAACACTCATACTATTGTCATTTGTGTTTTGTCATTGATGTCAACATATGTTTCTATGATGGAATCAGATTGGTTATCACTGTGTATGGATACTATACAAATGTTTCAGATGTTGTGATCTTATATCCAATGTCGCATCATGTAATGTTTGATATTGGATGAGTTACATATATTTTGGTGAAGACTAGTCACTGACTGTGACAGTGAGAAATGATAGAGTTATTCTCTATGTGTTGTGTATATCTTTCAGAAGATATGGAATCGGTGCATGCAAACTTTAGAAATGAAAGATAGAGTATTGAAGAATGTTCTATGAATGGTGTAAGGTATGGAATGGAGGATGACATCAGTTGTGGCATGTAATCTGGAAGGTGATCTATTTGGAAGTCGAATATAGAGGTGTAGCATGTATAATGGATGGTGAACTTGAATTAAGGATGTTGATCCTTAATTGTTGTAATATAATCATTGTAGACTTATTCTAGATACTGTGTGTATCTTAGCAAGGGTTTATGTAATTGTTTTTAATTAGGAAAGCCTTATGGGCCGACCTATTTATAAGAATTGTAATAAGGCATAAATGAAAGGTCTTTTCTTTGGAAAAGGAAAGGATGAGAAGAAGATGATATAAAGAGGTTGTGAAAGCTGCAAGCTTGTGTCTGTTGTATGTAGAGTAGAGGCTTATTGGTGGACTTCATTGGAACTGATGAAGCAAAGATAGTTGTTGCCGAATAGTTCAAAAGATTATGTATTTCTTCATATACACTTGTGTTGGGAACAGTGAGTTCTGAAGGTGGACTTAACCTTCTTTGGGCAGTAAGCCTTGGGCAGTGAGCCCTCCCTTTTGTTCTTGACTCCTAATAGGGTCTATCCTCTAACAAGGAATATTTATTGTAATCTTTCAATAAGCTCCTAACAGGGCTATATCTTATAACAAGGATAACTATATACTCCCAGTACATCATTTGTGGGTGCTAATTCCCACCAGGATTTTTACCTTTAACAGGGTTTCCCCGAGACCAAAATATTATGTTATTGTATTGGCATTAATTGTCTTCATTGGATCTGATATTGTGGTGCTTAAAGTTTAAAGTTTAATAATCTATTATACAACTAATTCATCCCCTGTCTCAATTGTATTGTGGACTGTTATTCCTAAAAATTGGTATTAGAGCTTGTGGTCCTTAGAGAGAAAGATTAATAGCTTGAGGTAATCTTGGAGATGGCATTCTATAGGAAGGATAGTCTGAAGTTTGATCCTAAAAAAATTGACAGTTGGAAGAACAAGATGCAAACTCACCTATTTTGTTTAGGGATTGACTATTGGTTGATTACAAGGAACAAGATAGCTATAAAGACTGAAGATGAATTGACAACTGATACTAAGGATGAAAAGAAGATATTTTCACTAAACATGATCATAAGAGAAGCATTGATCAACACACTCTGTGAAGGAGAATTTACTGAAGTTAAGGACTTGGATTCAACATTCCAAATTTGGGAAAGATTAGAGGCACTATATGAAGGAGAAAAATATACCAAACAAGCGAAGTTGTAAAACTGGAAGACAAAGATGGAGAAGCTGAAAATGAATGGGGATAAAAGCATTATGGCCTATGTTCAAAGGGTTACAAAAGTTGTAGTTGGAATTAGAAATTGTGGAGGCACTAATGATGAAGAAGAAGTTATTGCGAAGATCCTCAGATCACTAACACCTGCTTACAACTTCAAGGCTATGTCTATTCAAAAAACTATACCTCTGACTCTAAACTTTAGCATAGAGACATTGATTGCAAAGCTAACTACTTTTGAAGCTGTAGAATTAGGAGAAGTTGTACCTAAAGTTGAATATGCATTTAAGGCATCCACACACAAGAAATTGTTTGCACTTCCAAGCACCAGAAAAGAAGACCTAAAAGAAGAGCTTGGTGAGTATGGTGAGGAATGGGAACAAATAATGTCAAAAGAAAGAAAGATGGATGAACTTGCTGCACTAATTTCTAGAAGAGAAAAAAGAGGTAAGGGCAAGTTTGAAGGCAAGTTACCCTTGAAATGTTTTTCATGCAATAAGGTAGGTCATTTTGCATCTAGATGTCCTACAAAATTTTCTAAGTACAAGCCTAGTTATGAAAAGATTAAAAGGGACAGAAAATGTTATTATGCTAGTGAAGGAATCTCTGATGATGATGATTTAGATTGTGAAGAGATTGGATTTTTTTCTATAAGAGATGAACAAGTACATGATGAAAAAGCTTTAGTATCTCATGTTGACAAGAAAAATGAATGGATAATTGATAGTGGTTGTTCTCATCATATGACTGGTGATAAGAACAAGTTTTTTAAATTAGTAAAGTATGATGGAGGTGTTGTGAGGTTTGGGGACAATCTCCCTAAATCTATCATAGGAGTAGGATCCATTACTCTGGATGGAAAGACTAATACAAAAAATGTATTGCTTGTTGAAGGGTCGAAACATTATTTGTTGAATGTTGGACAATTAATGGATAAAGAGTTTCATTTAAGTTTTGTTAATGGAAAATGTTTTATCAGAAGTAAGGAAGGAAAACTGATTGCAACTAGTACAAAATCTAGAGGTAATGTATTTTAATTAAACACATCTAGAGCCTCTTGTTTTGTTGCGAAGGTAGAAGACAGCTGGTTATGGCATAGGAGATTTTGTCATGTTAATTTTGATATCATTGTGAAGGAAAGTATGGCTAATGTAGTAAGAGATATGTCAAAGATTGTGAAACCATCTAACACTGTATGCAAAGAATGTGTTATGGGAAAATAGACTAGAAGCAGTTACAAAAGAAAAGCATACACATCAAAAGGAAAGCTAGATCTAGTTCATACAGATATGTGTGGACATACAAGAACAAAATCATACTATGGTGAAAGGTATTTCATTCTTTTTGTTGATGATTTTTCTAGAATGATGTGGGTCACTTACTTGAAGGAAAAATCAGAAGCATTTGATAAATTCAAGTTGTTCAAAGAAAAAGTAGAGAATGAATTAGGTTTAAAGATTAAGTGTTTAAGTTCATAAAAAGGTGGAGAGTTTTATTCAAACTTATTCAATTCATACTGCAAAGAGAATGGGATAAAGAGATAGACATCTACTCCTAGGACTCCACAACAGAATGGGATAGCAGAGTGAAGGAACATGACTATACTTGATGCTGCTAAGACAATATTGATTGAAGGAAATGTATCTCATGTACATTGGAGAGAGGTTGTTGGAACAATAGTGTATACATTGAATGGAATTCAAATCAGAGAAGGTATGAGTAAGACTCCCTATGACTTAGGGTTTGATCATACTCCTATTGTAAAATATTTCAGAATATTTAGTAGTAAATGTTATATCAAGAGAGATGATGAGATAGGGAAGTTTGATGCTAGAAGTGATGAAGGAATCTTCTTTGGTTACTCTGTTAAAAGAAAGGCTTACAAATGTTTCAATCTGAGATTGAGGAAAATGATTGAAAGGAATAATGTAAGAATAGATGAGAAGTTTTAGATACAAGAAAGAATGTATGATAGTAATCAGATTTTAGAGATAAAAGAAACTACTACTATTGCAGAAGGAGAAGAACTTGTTGAGGAAGAAAGTGAAAAAGAGGCTTGTGATGCTAGCACAAGTAAGTCTACTGAGACTCCTAAAACACTGAGGTATGTAAAGAATAACCATCCTGAAAATCAAATTATTGGCAATACCAGTCAGGGAGTGCTAACTAGATCAAAGGTTAGCTAGAAGAAATTTGTTTGATTTCTAAAGTTGAACCAAAAACTACAAATGAAGAATTTAGAGATGAATCTTGGATAAATGCTATGAAATAAGAATTAGATCAGATAAAGAAGAATAATACTTGGGAACTGGTTCCTAGACATAAAAATAAAAATGTAATAGGAATAAAATGGGTTTTTAGAAACAAGATGGATGAAGAAGGAACTGTTGTAAGGAACAAAGCAAGACTAGTGTGTAAGGGATACTCACATCAAGAAGGCATAGATTTTGAAGAAGCATTTTCTCCTGTTGCTAGAATAGAAGTAGTAAGATTGTTCTTATCTTATGTTGCACATAAAAACTTCAAGGTGTATTAGATGGATGTAAAATATGCATTTCTGAATGGAGATCTTGAAGAAGAAGTTTATATAGAACAACCAAATGGATTTCCTCTATGCGAAGATAAAGATATGGTGTGAAAATTGAAGAAAGCTCTGTATGGGCTGACGTAAGCTCCGAGGACTTGGTATGCAAGGTTAGACAAGTATCTACTTTGGCTTGGATTCAGAAAAGGTAATGCAGACAATAATTTGTATTTAAGAACTAGTGAAGATGGAATCCTGATAATAGAAGTCTTTGTGGATGACATTATATTTGGAGGTAATGATGATCTATGTAATAAATTTGCTAAAGAAATGGAAAGTGAATTTGAGATGTCCATGATAGGTGAAATGAAATTCTTTCTTAGATTGCAAATAACCCAAAATGAGAATGGTATTTTCATTTCTCAGACCAAGTATCTCAAAGAATTTCTTAAAAAGTTTGGAATGGAAGATTGTAAACCAGAAGGAACACCTATGGTGACTGGTAACAAGATAACAATTAATGATGAATCAAAGTGTGTTTTTTAGATCTTGTATAGATCAATGGTTGGATGACTACAATATCTGACCCACACTAGACCAGATATTGCTAATATTGTTGGAATTGTGGCTAGATATTAGGCAGAACGTAAAGAAACACATCTAGCTATTGTGAAAAGGATACTGAGGTATCTAAGAGGAACCATAGACTATGGCTTATGGTATGAAAAAAATGATAGCTTTGAACTTCATGCTTATACTGATGTTGATTGGGCAGGGAATATTGATGACAGAAAAAGTGCTAGTGGTGGTGCATTTTTCCTTGGGAAAAACTTAGTTTCTTGGCTAAGTAAGAAAAGAGATTGTATAGCACAATCTACTACAAAATCAGAGTATGTTGCTGCTGCTATAAATTGCACTTACATTGTTTAGGTGAAACAAATGTTGACAGACATTGGAATAAATTTTGATGAGCCTGCGGTTATCCATTGTGATAACACTAGAATAGTGAATATGTCACAGAATCCGACGATGCACTCCAAAACTAAACATATTGCTATCAAGTATCACTTCTTGAGAGACAAGGTAGTAGAAAAAGAAATCAAATTAGAATATATCATTACAAAAGAGTAGATTGCAGACATCTTCACAAAGCCACTGCCGAAAGATACCTTTGAATATCTCAGAGGTATGCTGGGAGTTCAGGCCCCTCCTAGTCAAAATTAAATGATGCAGAGATGCATCAATCCAGGGGTTTTCAGAGCCTTGTCATAATCTGGACTAGATGTAGGGATCTACTCCTCAGGGGGAGTGATCATGGAAGAAAGATGTTGTAGAGTAGTTGATGACTCATGGAACCCTTTACCATTGTTGTCAAAGGGGGAGTGTTACTATGAGAAAATCCCTACTGTATGGGGAGATTGTTTGGTTACAGGACTTTGGATTGATATAACTTTGGGATAAGATTTTCCCATATGTTGACATCAATGCCAAAGGGGGAGATTGTTGGATATTACTAATGCATGGGGAGGTGATTGAGACATTTAATATGTTTAATCACTACATTATTGAATGAGCACTCATACTATTGTCATTTGTGTTTTGTCACTGATGTCAACATATGTTTCTGTAAGGGAATCAGACTGGTTATCACAGTGTACATATATTCTATGGATGTTTTAGATGTTGTGAAGATAGATGCGAGTTCAAGAGGATGTTGTGATCTTACATCCAAGATCACATCATGTAATTTTTCATATTGGATGAGTTACAGATGTTTTGGTGAAGATTGGTCACTAACTGTGATAGTGAGAAATGATAGAGTTAGTCTCTGTGTGTTATGTATATCTTTCAGAAGATATGGAATCAGTGCATGTGAACTTTAGAAATGAAAGATATAGTATTAAGTAATGTTCTATGAACTATGGAAGTTATGAAATGCAGGATGACATCAGCTATGGTGTGTACTCTGGAAGGTGATCTATTTGGAAGCTGACTATAGAGGTGTAGCATGTATAATGGATGGTGAACTTCAATTAAGGATGTCAGTCCTCAAATTTTGTAATATAATCATTGTAGACTTGTTCTAGATACCGTGTGTATCTTAGTAAGGGTTTATGTAATTTTTTGTAATTAGGAAATCCTTATGGGCCGACCTGTTTATACGAATTGTTATAAGGTATAAATAAAAGGTCTTTTCTTTGGAAAAGGAAAGCATGAGATGAAGATGATATAAAGAGGTTGTGAAAGCTGTGAGCTTGTGTCTACTATATGTAGAGTAGAGGCTTATTGGTGGAATTCATTGGAACTGATCAAGGAAAGACAGTTGCTGCCGAACAGTTTAAAAGATTGTGCATTTCTTCATATACACTTGTGTTGCGAATAGTAAGTTCTAAAGGTGGACTTAACCTTCTTTGGGTAGTGAGACCTCCCTTTTGTTCTTGACTCCTAATAGGGTCTATCCTCTAACAAGGACTATGTACTGCAATGTTTCAATAAGCTCCTAACAGGGCTAAATCTTCTAACAAGGATAACTATACTCTCAGTACATCATTTGTGGGTGCTAATTCCCACTAAGTTTTTTACCTTTAAAAAAGTTTCCCTGAGACCAAAATTATATTATGTTATTGTATTGGCATTCATTATGTTCATTGGATCTGATATTGTGGTGCTTAAAGTTTAAAGTTTAATAATCTATTATACAACTGATTCACCCCCCCTCTCAGTTGTCTTGTGGACTTTTATTCCTAACAAATAGGAGTACTCGAAAAAAACCTTTTGAGATTGTAAATGGCATACAACCGAGAGGTATATCAGATTTGAGGGATATTGCTGATGAAGGAAAGAGAAATGCTAAATTAGGAGTAAAGTTTGTTGAGTACATGAAGACATTGCATGAAGATGTGAAACATAAGTTGAAGAAAAGTAATAAAAAATACAAAGACAAAGCTGATAGATCTAGAAGATACAACAATTTTGTAGTCGGTGATGAAGTAATGGTTCATTTGATGAAAGGAAGATTTCCTATTGGAACATATGGGAAGCTGAAAATGAAGAAGTTTGGTCCTTGCAAGATTTTGAAGAGATTTGAAAATAGAAATGCTTATGAGATTGAGTTATGTTATGACATGGATATATCACCTATATTCAACATTGTTGATTTTTATGAGTACCATGAGTCAGATGAAGAAATGAAAGTACCAAATGATTATCCTAAGAAACAGATAGAAGAAGTTGAGTAGATTTTGGAACAAAGAATTGGCAGAACTACAAGAGGAAAACAATATATGGAATATTTGGTAAAGTGGAAGAATAGACCGATTGAAGATAGTTCATCGATTTCAAAATCTGAGTTGGATTTAGCTCGGATCGTACCTACTTCATGATTCAGAGAATAATTTTAAATAACCCCAGGTGTCTGATGTAGGAGCATCTCGGGTCCTTGGTGTAATACCCCAAAAATGGGCTATAGGTTCATTAACCTCATACAACAACAATACGAATGAAATCGACATCAAAGTCCTAAACTAAGGCACATCTGAACATCATCGAATCCTAATTGATTATCATAAATTCTGCATTAGGGAATATTCCTAGTAATATTCCTAATTATCCTAATTATCTTTGATTTAATGATTATTTGGTGATAAATCCTATTTATCCTAAAGTTTGATTAATTGAATATTCTCAATATTTAATTAATTAGATTTAATTCTACCACTTAATTGTTTAATTGAAGTTAATTCTATTTATTCCTAAATTGTATTATTTAATCTTGATAATAAATCCAAAATCCTATGAATAATTGATTAACTTCTTATTTAATTAATTAAAGCAAGTTGTCAATTTTTAATAATATTGTTTTTGAATAAAAGTTTGAAAAATAATTGATTAACCCATAAATCAATTGTTTTATTTTTCAAAATCAGTTAAGTTGGAAATAAATCACTTTATTATTAAAGTAATTCATAAATAAATCATGCACAATCAGAAAAGAAGACAACTATCAATTATCAATTAAATCTAAACTCTATTTTGAGTTAAACTCCGCTTTTGCATGTTTTTGTGAGTTAATTATCCTTTATTTAAAAATAACTCAAAAATCAACCTGAGTTATTTGAGTGATTTATGGATTTTTTTCATGCACCTCCAAAGCCCTAGATTTCTATAAATTAAGGCTTCAGCTCTTCAATTTGAGATCCATCCATGAATTGCACACTCATGCTATCGAATTGGAGACTGAAGAATCGATCTTGAGAATTCAAGTTGTGAGATTTTCATTATTTTTGCATAGTATCCATATCATTTAGAATATTATTGTTAGATCATTTTAGCATATCAATTTTCATATTAGCATAGATTCATATCAAGTTTTCATTATCATAATTGCACAAATAAACCAAAAAAATAGATTAATTACATTCATTCCATATCTAGATTTTGCATTCAAATCCTTTGTTTAGGTGTCATCAAGGTCACTGATCTCGGTCTAATCTGAGAATACATACTCACATCTACTAGAAGGTAGTAAATTGCCTGGTTAGTTTAGTTTTTCATTTATTGCATGATTTCAATTTTAGCTAACCTCTAATGTTTTACTGAAGTGTTGTGTCTACAGATCAGGTACAAAATTTACACACACATTTTTAGCTAACCTCTAATGTTTTACTAACATTTCATTGGGTCCCTCATAACTCGTACGAGTGGGATTCCAATGGAATTTGATTATCCTTTGTCATTTGGTTTTATGTTGAAAGTCATACGACTTTTGATGCCAGTCTGTACTGTTGTATGGAAAACAACAAGCTTAAAACTCATATTTCGGTCCAAATTTTGAAATTTTTGATGCTGTAGCCTAATGTCTGTCCTATTAACCTACCTTCTAAAATGTCAAACTACCCCATGTCTATACTGGTAACCTATTCTATAACCAAATTACTGAGAGGTGTCCCTATTTTCATTCTATGTAGGTCATATACCCAGATGTGCATGTTTCGATCTCTCATCTTGCCACACAGAGATTGTGTGTTTCACTTCCGAATCTGATGAGGGTGCATCTTGCTGCCTATGGTTTTGAGTACTTGGTACATTTACCCAAGCTTAGGGTAAATCATGGTTTATTAACTACATTGATTGAGAGGTTTCACTCAGAGACCCAGACTTTCCATTTGCCTACCGGGGAGATTACCATTACCCCCAAGGATGTTTATAGGATATTACGGATTCCTTTCCATGCTGCTAGGAGACTAGAGTATGTGAGTTCCAGGAACTCAAGATTGCTCACTTTTAGATGTATCTTTAGAGATGATACCCAGATGACCTCATCTATTTCCTAGGAGTTTCTTGTACAGAGATATGGATAGATGCACCGATTAGAGTGTATTATTGCTAGTATGATTGGTGGTATCATTATGTCTGACCGCCAGTAGAATGGTCTTTTGATGGGTTGGGCACCCATGGTAGCATGTTTGATGGCCACTCCCTCTGACTTGGCATGGGGCCAGTGCCTCCTTACACACATGTTTTTAGAGATGCACGAGATCGTGTATCATGATAGTAGATCATTTGTAGCAGGAGCCCTAGTATTGTAGATATGGGCATGGGAGCACATCCTAGTTGTGAGACCAGTGCACCAGACACAGTGGCAGCCATAGGAGTTGGTTATATATGTTTACGCTAGATATGTTACATAGGTGCAGATGGGTCACCCTAAGTATTGGAGGTGATGCCTTGATGACATGACTTTTTTTCACTAGAGACCTTATGTAGGCATCGAGCCATGGCCTACTGCATGAGAGTAGTTTAGTTATTTCTTTCAGAGCTGGATATTGATAGGTAGATCCTCTACTATCCTTGAGAGGTTCATTATCACTAGAGTATGGTGATAGTACGGGCAGATATAGGATGCCCCTGAGGATTATGCCACATATGCTCAGATAGCTCAGGAGCTTGGGCTTGGTTGGTCAGCGAGGCTCTCATATGCCTTATGCACACAAGAGTATAGTGCTATTGTAGGTAGAGATTGGGAGTATTGACCTTAGGTACTCGATGCAGGTGTCACAGATGGTTTCATTTCATGGTTGGCACACCATCCTATTCACAAGTTTTCAAATCTGACAAAGCTGATTCCCTCCATGGAGGAGGTGATGGATGTTATAGGTATAGCTATGCCATAGGGACCTAGACCAGCACAAGCTCCAGTGATACATCCCACACCACCTAGACCCAGAGCAATGGCTCCTCCTCAAAGACCATCTAGATAGATTAGGCCCTCTCATCCCACTACTTCCACAGTGGGGAGATCTACCAGTACATAGAGATGGAGTAGAGAAGAGAGTGGTACATTAGGTGGAGTTGGTTCAGAAGATGAGGTACTTGCAGCTGAGTAGGTGGTAGCTGGTGGTGTGGACTTCATAGAGGGGGATACTGGTTTTGATTTAGGTGCTGAGGTTAGACATCGTAAGGTGTAGAGGGAAGAGACCACTGAGTAGGCTGCCCCAAATACTAAGATGCCAGATGTTGATCCTACTACTCCTCCTACTTCACAGGACACTATCAGATGGCTTAGAGTTCAGGTCAGGGACCTGAAGATACGCAGTGCTAGGTGGGAGGAGAGATTCATAGAGGCTGATAGACAGTGCACTGCACTCACTAGAGAGGTACAATGTTTACAGGTAGAGTTGATTCATCAGATGTCAAGATCTTCATATTATGTATCAGCTTATTATATTATAGTTCCTTTAGCACAAAGAGTTCCTACCTACTCATAGTTCATGATGGCATCAGAGGGAGCTAGCTCCCCAAGAGAAGAGCCAGTGCCTGATGCACCACCTCCACCTCCACCAGATGGTGAGGATCAGTCTGAAAACTGATCTGTCCTTGTGATATATTCTAATATACTTTTCTCCTCTTTTTGATATACTGTCCTGACATTAATAGCTCACATGAGCTCATTCTTTTGTATACCGTGCTAGTAGTGCACCCCTGACTAGTTCGATATGATTTTTTTTGATATATACGAGATCAAGATTTTGGTTGTGACTTCATATGTACTTGTCATGTTTTGATTTATGATGATATCATGTGATGTTTATGCTATGAGTAGAGTAGAATGTATGTATGGATTAATGCAATGCAATGATTTCTTTCATATGTATGGATGTTATGCAAATGGATTTGATTATGGAAAGATGTATGTATGATTTATGCTCATGCACATGGATAAATTGTAATGCAAAAAATGGTTATGATATGTAAATGCAATGATACACATGATATGTTTTGTAGGTATGATGAAGACAAGTACTTAGTCTTATGTCAAAAAGGATGTTTAACCCAAGATAGTAACTGCTTGTGGTTCTATGAAGAGACCTTTCAGTTAGGTTTCAACTCTTGTTAAATTTGAAGAGATGAGTGAAGAATCTTTTAAGCATTTGAAGTTCATTGAGTCATTGTGAGATCATGCAAAGTGTGAAATGCAAAGAGACATGCAATATGAAATGAAACCTAAGACCTAGGACCTAGTCAGTGATCATGTGTCTATCATTCTCATCATTGAATTTTTAGGTAACCGGATAAATCAATACAATGCCCACTAGTTATGAAACCATAGACATATGAATATTGATTTGTATGCGCAAGAATCAATACAACACCCACTAGCTGGGCAACCTAGGACATATGAATATTGATTTTATTTTCAGAATGTCAAATTAGATATAAGCACCAAGGCATAAATGTCAGGATGACCTAAATATCATGTCCATTTTGATATAGCAATTTGCATAAGCATCAAAACATAAACATTGTGATGACCTGAATACGCCTTGCATTACAAACACATCAAACAGTCAAGAGATAATTCTAAATCCAATGTGAATTACCCATAGTGACCCTTTATCATTCACATCCTTAGGTAAGATCATGTTTTACAGTAGGAGAAAGAACTCACTCAAAAAGACAATAGTTAGATCAAACTTCCTTGAATTTTCTGGGTATCAATGGTCGAGGTATGCATGGCCATCCAATTTGAGATAGAGGCTCTTATGGCCAGACACCATTTCAATCAGAAATTTCTAAAGTTGTTAGATTTTCAAATACAAGCAAAAAACAAAGAAAAGATTATGCCCCTAGTCATCACTCTCTAAATCCTGTAAAGGACATCATCAAAGAGCTTGAAGGGACATAATATGCAAAAATCTCAATGTGAATTAGTAAGAATACAAGGAGATAAAAGCATGTAAAAAATATAGATTGTTTTTAGTTTGTGTTTGATGTTTGATTGCGTTGTTGTAGATGCAAAATCCTTTTTGGAGACAAGACTGATTGACTAACTTGGATGAAGCTTCAAAGGACTCTAACTAGATATGATACATCTAAGATACATTGGAGGCCATAGGATATGATAGTGGTTGCCCCCAAGTGTGAACATTGATAGGATATAGACGCTTGAGCTGATTGGTGTATAGACTGACTTATTGAAAATAGGAATGCAAAAACAAACCAGGAAATATGTACAAACTAAAGCAAGACTGAAAGCTGGGAAAGACCAAGATTGCACTGATAGATGGAGCATTTTGAAACAAGTGGCACCCATTTTTTGGGTTTTCACCATCTTGGCAGAGATTCTATTTTTTCTACCAAGGCACCTATTTCTAGGTTTTCACCAAGGCACTTTTTATTTTTCTCATTTTTTTGTATTTTTCACTTATTCAATTTTTTTGTACTTTTGATTTTTTTGTGAATCATCAAGGCACCCATTGCTAGGTTTTCACCAAGATGTTAATTTTTTCAAGACTTTTTCTAATTTTTCTAATTTTTTTCAGGACATTTTACCATAGACTGAATGCCTTAGGCATATAATTTCTTTAGATGGAGAATGTTGATTGGTTCTCAGAGTTGTTCTCCTTCAGTCATTGAGAGTTGATAGGCACCAGAGCCAAAAGTAGCAGTGATAACAAAGGGACCCAACCAGTTGGGTTCAAACTTCCCCTTGCATTCTCGATGTGATTGATTTTTAGGATTCTCTCTCAAGACTAGATCACCAACCTAAAATTCTCTATGTCTGACTTTCTTGTTGTAACCTCTAGACATTCTCTTCTGATATACTTTGAGATGATCATATGCTACTTGTCTGTGGTCATCAAGTAGTTCAAGTTATTGTAACCTAGACACTTTGTAGTCATCATCAGTTACTAGACCATGCATTCTGATTCTTAGTGATGGGATTTCAACCTCAATAGGTAGTACCGCTTCGAACCCATAAACTAAAGTGAAAGGTGTAGCCCTAGTAGGTGTTTTGATACTTGTTCAGTAGGCCTAGAGAGCTGGATTGATCATGAGATGCTAGTCTCTTCCTATCTTATTAACTATATGGTGTAATATTTTCAATAGATTCTTGTTAGAAGCCTCTGCTTGTCCATTCCCTTGAGGATAGTAGATAGAAGACCAATGTTGTGTGATCTTGAATTTGGCACATAGATCATCTAGGTCTTTATTTTTGAATTTTCCCCCATTATCTATGATTATAGAATGTGGGATCCCATATCTGCATATGATATAGTTCAATATGAACATAGATATTTTCTTTCTAGTGGCTTGTGTCAAAGGGATTGCTTCTACCCATTTTGTAAAATAATCTGTAGCTATGATTATATGGGTATGTCCATTAGAAGAATGAGGATGTATGGCTCCTATAAGATCAAAGGCCCATTGATGAAAAGGCCATTGTGTAGTGAAGGGAATTAGATGTTTCCTTGGAGCATGAATTAAGTTGCCATGCACTTGGCACTTTTGGCAGTTCTTAGCAAACTTGATAGACTCTTTCTCCATTTCAAGCCAATAGTACCCAACCCTAATAAGTTTTTGAGCTATTGTTAAACCATTCGAGTGTGAATCAAAAATACCATCATGGACTTCCTCCAATGCACATTGAGACTCTTCCCATTCTAAACATCTAAGTAGCATACCATCTAGACCTCATTTGTACAGATCGTGACCAATGATGACATATCGGGAGGCATTAGGTATAAGGTATCTCTTTTCATGGTGGTTGAAGGTATCGAGAATGATTTGGTCTTAGAGATAGGAAAATAGGTTTTTGTATCTGGATGAATCATGACCAACAATAGTGTAGATCATATGGGTTTCAGGGGAATCATATGCAGGATAAGATAGTTCTTCCACCAGGAACTCGTAGCGTAGCTCATGTTCAGGCTACTGTAATAAAGTATATAGTGTTTCCATTTCATTGGTAGCCTTATTCTCTGTTCTAGGTATTTTCTCAAATGTGATAGATAGGAAATACTTCTTTAGATCATCTACCATTCTCTTGTAAGGAATGAGCTTTTCATCTTTAGTTTGGTACACATCATTGACTTGATGGATTACAAGTTGAGAGTCTCCATGAATGTGTAGCTCTGTTACTCTCCATTCAATTGCTATTTTCATACCATTCAAAAGAGCTTCATATTCAACAATATTGTTTGTGCAAGGAAAATTTAATTTGAATGCTTTTGGGATTGAGTATCCTTGAGGAGTTATGAACAATATTCCCGCTCCTAATCCATTCTATGTATAGGAGCCATCAAAGAACAACTGCCATTCTCTAGATGAAAGAGTCATGATAGAGGAATCTAGGAATTCGATTTGCATTGGTGTATCATCAATCATAGGTGCATCTACTAATTTATTAGCAATAACCTATCCTTTTATAGCTTTTCTTTCCACATATTCAATATTAAATTGACTTAAGAGCATGACCCATTTAGCTAATCTACTTGTGAGGAAACTTTGCTTAGAAGGTACTTGAGTGGATCAATTTTAGCTACCAAATGTGTGGTATGAGATAACATGTAATGTCTTAGTTTCTATGATGCAAAGATCATAGCTAGACAAGCTTTCTCAATCATTGAATAATTATTTTCATAGGCCACCAATGTTCTACTAATATAGTATATAGCTCTTTCCTTTTTGTTCTCATCATGCTGTGCAAGAAATGCCCCTAGTGATGTATCTATAGTGGAGACATATAAGATCAATGGATTCCCATGAATAGGAGGCATCAAAATAGGAGGATTTGATAGATATTCCTTGATATGGTTAAAGTTGTTCTCACACTCTTCATTCCATGCAAAGGTCACACCTTTATGTAATGTTTTTGTAAAAGGATGTGATATGTCTGCTAGCTATGATATGAATCTTCTGATAGATTGAACTCTTCCTTGCAATGTCCTCATTTGATTGATATTCTTCGGGGGTTGCATCTCCATTATAGCCTTTACTTTAGCTGGATCAACTTCAATGCCCTTTTTTGAAACTATGTACCCTAAGAGCTTTCCAGAAGTGACACCAAAAGCATACTTCTTAGGATTTAGTCCAAGACTAAATTTTTCCATTTTGTCTAGTATCTTGCTCAAGTCATTTAGATGTTCAGCTCTAATCATAGATTTTGCTAAAGTATCATCAACATAATCTTCCATAGTCCTATGCATCATGTCATGGAAAATATATGTCATGGCTCTTTGATATGTAGCACCAGCATTTTTAAGCCCAAATGACATAACATTCCAACAAAAGGTGCCGCATGCACATGTGAAAGCAATTTTCTGTTGATCCTCTAGAGCAATTTTTATTTGGTTATATCTAGAAAAAACATTCATTAAAGAGTACATCTTGAAACCCGCAGTCATGTCCACTATCATATCAATGTTAGGTAGTGGAAAATCATCCTTAGGGCATGCTTTGTCTACATCTCTAAAGTCTGTGCACACTCTGATTGATTTATCTGGCTTTGAAATAGGTACAATATTAGAGATCCACTCTACGTAGCCAATAACTTGGATGAATCTAGCTTTTAGGAGCTTCTCTAATTCATCTTTTACCAAGAGTGCAACATGAGGATGCATCTTTCTTAATTTTTGCTTGACAGGTTTGACATTTGGAGCTATAGACAAATGATGCATTATAAGATTAGGATCCAACCCTAGCATATCTGAATATTTCCATGCAAAGTTGATCTTCTTTTCTGTTAGGAACATTGTAAATTTTTTCTTCTCTTCTTTTGATAAAGATTGTGCTACATGAATCAACTGTGGTTCTTCTGTTGTTCCCAAATTGATAGATTGAGTGGGCTCAATTAGAACTAGAGATCTATCCTATAAATGACTTGGAAGGACATCAAATATCTCATCCTTAGGCACCTCAAAGAGGTTTTCACCTTTGGATACATCTTTTATTTTTACTTTTGTAGGTTCTGAGACTACCACAAAGTGGTTTTCACCCTCAGAAATCCTTTTCTTTTTATTCTTATTCTTATTCTTTTGACTGCGATATTTGATGTCCGACTCCGTCATGCTGACGCTTGGTTCAATGATGGAAGTCCTCATAGGTTCAACTACATTGAGGTAGCAAGAAAGGGCATAGTCATTTGGGAAGGTATAAATACCATGGCTAGGATTTGTGGAGGTTTGATCAAGAAGTTCAGGATGTTTGATAGTCAAGATGGGGAAAGATTGGGAGATAGTGTTTATGGATATGGATTTTTCATCATTGGTCCTAACCCGACACTCAAGTTCAAAGGTGATATTACAAATTAAGACATTCAATTCGTGAATAGGCTCAATGTCATTGTGGGAATCCAATTCAGCCATAGGTGGATCAGACTCATTAAGTTCATTACTTCGCTCTAGACTTACGTTGGGTTTAGGTGCATATTGATGAATAACATCAACATGTTTTTCTGTAATAAGCTCATCCTCTTCTGGAATGGCTCCCCATTCATAGTCATTAGATTCTTCATCTATGCCTCTAGGAAATCTAAGAACATGAGTAAAGTCAGGATAAATACCCCAAGAAGGGTAACCCTCAGATTCTGATTTGTATTCATACTCATGGGAATCTGTCTCAGAATAACTACCACCTTCTTCTTGGTTTGTTTGATTAGCTTCGAGATTAGCTGGTTCTTGTGTGGCAAATATCTCTTTCTCTATAGTAGGTTCTTGTGTTTCTACTACATTGATTCTTCTGATAGGATCATCTTCTGCATCAAGAAGGTCTTTGATCTCTTTAGGCAATTTTTCATAGGGAATGAGTTCTAAGCTGTCTAAATCACTATCTGATGGTTTTGTTTCTTCTTTCTTAAGAAGGGCTTCTCCTAGTGTGATCTTCTCTATGACATGATATAGGTGGGATAGGTGCCTCAAGACCTTTTCCTCTGACTCCTAGAGGTTCTTTACTTGGATATCCCATCTTAGCTATCAATTTATCTCCTTGGCCATATGACTTAGAAGGATCTTTTGGTACTGCTGAGTTACTAGTTTGAATATCATGGGATTCAGATTCATCTTTGTATAGCCATGCAAGCATGACTTCATCCTCTTCAAATTATTTCTTGGAGACTTGTTTTGCTACAAAATTCTTTTTATATGCCTCAAGAGGTTCTTTAGAGTCTGGTTTGGACTATTTCAAAGATTGTCCATAAGAATTAGGTGAGATAGGGAGAGATGTCAAAGATAAGACTGGCTCTATAGTATATTCTCCCATACTATTTTATTTGATATTAACCTCTTTTGCAAGATCTTCCATTTTAGATTTGGATGCTTCTTTGGTTGGCTCAATGGAAGATTCTCTGTTATTAGGCACAAGTTTATCTGCACTTTCCTTCAATGTATTGCAAGTGGTGGATATGTCTACTAGAATAGTGACCTCTACTCCTTCATAAGGAAATTTCAAGCATTGGTGAAATGTAGAAGGAATAGCTTTCATCTCATGTATCCATGGTCTCCCTAGAAGAATATTGTAAGCTAAAGGTAGATCAAGAACTTGACATACAGTATCTCTGATAACTGGACCTACTTGGATAGGTAAGACAATGGTGCCTTTAGAAGATCTTTCTTGTTCATCATAGGCTTTTCTAGTTATTTTATTTCTAGGATCAATAGCCAATTCTGAAAATCCCAATTGTGTGACCAAGCTGTAAGAACAAATATTTAGGCCAATGCCTCCATCTATCAACACACATTTGACTCTATGGTTCTAGATCAAGACTTCTATGTGCAAGGGCTGGTTATGTGGGTGACTCAAGGATTTTTCATCTTCCTCTGAAAAGGATATATACTATGGAGATGTAAGATGTCCAACCATAGTCTGGAACCTGTCTAAATAAAGGTCATTAGGAACATTGGATCTGAGCAAAGCTTTGTCTAGAATGGCTTTATGAGCTGGAGATATTCGAAGCAACTCAAACATGGAGATTTTTGCATTAGTGTGTTGGAGTTGTTGAACAATGCTATAAGATGTTGGCCTCGTGTCTTTAGGATTGGAAGATTTAGAAACAACCTTCTATTTGGAAGCAAAAGAAAGATTGAAGGGCATCTTAGGGACATTTGATGAATTTGGGATTTTTCCTTTCAGATGTGCCTGGGCTTGTGATCAAGTAATTGCGTTAGTGGATTGATTTTCTCTATCTCTTATTACAATTGTGATGACATTGCAATGCTCTGAGAGATAGGGTTCAACCATATTGATGAAAACATTAGTTCCAGGGTAAGCATAATTGACCTTTGCCCCCATATTAGGTGGAGAAGATGAAACTTCTTGACCATGTTTCGAAAATGGTTTTGTGAATGTTGTATGATTGTTATTGTGTTGGAAAAAATGGTCAGCGCTCCCCTTGAGATTCATGACATGGCTTAACCGCCTCCTGCGTCTTCTATAAGTCTAGTGGTTGTATCGGGCATTAACAGGTCGATCTTTTGGTGCAACGACAACCAATACTTGTAAAAAATGGTATCAGAGCTTGGTCATAGGTTTTAATCCCCTCGGGTAACGCTGAGGGGGAGATTGTTGGAAAAAATGGTCAGCGCTCCCCTCAGGATTCGTGACATGGCTTAACCGCCTCCTGTGTCTTCTATAAGTCTAGTGGTTGTATCGGACATTAACAAGTCAATCTTTTGGTGCAACGACAACCACTACTTGTAACATATTGCTCTTATGGTTGTCAATCATGATGTTGCCTTTATCAATTAGATCTTGAATAGTATGTTTCAAGTGTAAGCAGTTATTCATTTTATGACCTTTACCCCGATGGAAATCACATAATTCATTCTCTCTCCACCATTTTACTTTAGGATCTGGATCGGATTGTCAGATCTCAGGTAAGGAGATGATTTTATTAGCTAGAAGAGTTCTCATAGCTGATTCTAAAGATTCTCCAAGAGGAGTGAATGTTTTTTTATTATTAGTGGACCACTTTTTATACTCTGGCTTCTTTTGAGATGATTCAGACACCTTTTGTTCTGAAGCTTTTATAGCTTGGGTACCAATAGTTAGATTGAAAGTGGGTGCCTTTGATGGGGCACAAATAGTATCAACAACACCATCTGTGACAATGCCTTTATTCTTGTTCCAATTTTTGCTCTTGTCTTTAGAACTAGATCCTGATTCGTACTTGTCCTTTTGAAGTGTGATTTCTCCTTTTTTCACAAGTACTTTTTCAATTTTGATCGCATTGTCTACCATTTTATCAAAAGATGTATGATCTTGCATTTGTAAAGGGTAGTTGATCTCTAGAACAAGATTATTGATGAAGATTTCTAGTTTCTCAGTTTCTAGAATAGGCCTAGCATATAGCGAGAATTTCTTCCTCCATCTCTTGAGAAATGTCAAGAATGGTTCACCTGGATATTGTTTGAGATTGCAGATACCGATCATGGTGACTGGATGTTGAATGTTGTAGGAGTATTTCTAATAGAACAATTTGATCAACTCCTCAAAATTTTTGATAGTAGAAGGCAATCTAGAGAACCAATGAATGGTTGCTCCCCCTAGAGATCGAGGAAAGAGATGCATCAGATAGGTTGGTTCGTGCATGAACTCCATAGATTGTGTACAAAATTCTCTGACATGATCTTGGGGATCCGAGTGTCCATCATACTTATCATACTTAGGCATCTCCACTCTTTTTGGGAATGGTGGCATGTACAAGTCTTTGTCAAATGGAAAAGGACATAGGGCCTCCATGGAGAACTCCTTGGGTTCCTTTTCTTTCTCAAGGTTATTAAGTTTGACTTGCATGGCATGCATTTGTTTCATCATAGCTATGAGTGGAGTTTCTTCCTCATGTGTAATGATATCTTCAACATTCAAGTTGGGAGGAAGTTTAGCTCCTTGATGAGCTAATTGCAAAAATTATGCCTCTCTATCTTCTTTCAAGAAATGCTTCATCATTCGTTTGAAGTTATCATCATTTTGATATTGAGCGATTTCTTCAGGTGTGGGTTCCTGATCTGCACCATGTTGAGATTGTGCTCTTTGAGAGCCAAAGTTTGTCCCTGCTTAAGACATGGTAGAATTTATACCTAGGATAGATTGATGAGGAGTTTGTTGATTACCCCCGTGAGTTGATGAAGGAGGAATGTAACCAGTTTTCAATCAAAAATTGCCAAGACCATCATCTTCGTAAAGACCAGAATTGTAGAGTTGCTCAAGAGTTGGACCTATGTGAGTGGACAAAGTTCTAGTGTTAAGTGCTTCTCTCAATTTCTTGTGAGAGGAAGCTCTAGTTTCCACCATTAACCTTGGGTGAAGCAAAAGAATAAGATGAAGACAACTGAAGAATGAATTGAATCAAGATGATCAGATGACACAACCTTTTCAAGGTTTGATTGATTGAAGCATAGATTTAACTTAGATGAGGGATACTATGCCCTGGATGTATGGGTAGATGCCCAAAAGATAGCGGACAAGATATCACAACACTTAGTCATTTTTGAAGATTGATTGAAGATTGATAGTTATGACAAGGTTTTGACACAAGATAAAAAAAAGACTCAAATCGATTAAACAGAAGGCTGGATTAGATTCAAAAGGTCACTTTAGGAAAATGATTGGATTCTCAGTAGTTTGCTGCATTGTTCCTGACATAGTGATTTGTTTGAAAGATTTTGGAAATAGGCTGAAAAAGCTAGATATCTAGCAATTCTGACAACTTTCTGGCAATTTTTCAAAGCTTCTCAAATGACTTTCTATAGGCTCGTACGACAGTGGGTATAGCATGAAACGACAATTGACAAGCTCATACAACAGTTGACAACAGGAAAATTAACTTTTGAAAATGACTAGCAGAAACACTCATACAACAATATACCAGTTACCATACGATAATCAGGGGGTTATGAAATGACTCTTGACCAAAACTCATATGATTTTATTACCTGATGAGATGACTTTTGACTCCAAAAAGGAATTTCACTTCAATTTTTGTAAATTTTTGGGTTTTCAGTTTTAGATTGTTTGCAAATTTCAATGTCCATATTTGAGGATTGTAACAAATTTGTTCATTTTAAGTAACCAAATAGATAAGCAAGCACACAAAACAACAAGCAAGTGATTTCAAGCATGTCTGAAAACAATGAACAAGGGCAAAAGAAACCTTGCGCATGAACAATCAAGTGATTTATTTGTGCTAATCCTTAGAAGTGCTAATTGTGTATGTTCCAAAAAGTTTTTCAATAATGCACATATTCCTAGAAAATGAAAATTTGGCCTCACTAGGGTTTTTAGTAATGGTTTGACTTTGCAACTTTTATGATCCAAGAGGGCGAACTCCAATCCAGGTGCACCGGGGTTTTGACATAGTCTGAGAACTTAATCTTCATGATCTGCTACGGAGATCTGATAGCCCAACAAGAGACCACACCTGTGGAGATTTCTTCCAACAGGACATTTATATAACGGTTGTCACTACCACGGTGAAAATGGCTATTATCGCTTGAGGTTCCATCAACGTGGTTGACCCAATTAAGGGAATGTCCACTATGGTTAACCCTCTCTAAAGGTGACTCACAAGATATACCACATGGGGACTAGATCAGATTCAAGGATCTAGGTTTCTGGTACTATCCAAAAAGGAAGTAGAGCATAATCCCCTAGCCTCTTCACTTCATCAAAACAAAGTAGACAGATAAATCCGACGTGCTAAGACTAAGATTATCTCACAAAGATCTATGACATTAACCCCTTATGATCTATCAACCTCTCCGGAGAGAGAATGCATCGATCAAAAGTTGAAGACACACGGATCTAGTAGAATGTGAGATGTCCTCAGTATCCTCCCTACCTACAAGGGTTCCTTCATTGAGAAGAATTTCGCTGGAAACTCAATCTCTCAAGAGCCACAAATAGTGTTCATAGGGCCTATTTACTATGTGTAACAAAGATGCTGAAAAGAAAATCTATGTTCATTTTTATAGCCCAAAATGAAATATGTGATATGAAAGCAATAAAGGTCACACAAGCTTGACACACAAGAGTTCTTTTTAATCCAAATCGAAACGTTATTAGCTGAAAAGATTACCTGAATTCCTCGCAATGCGCTTAGTAGATTCTTACCTATTTTTAGCAATTCTTGCACTTTTTCCAATAAAAAAACTAGTGAAAATCAATAAAAAATAGAGAATTTCAATTGTTAGGGTTAGCTGTTAGTCAAAATCTGAAAACCAAATCTGACAAACTGCGTGAAAAAGTGAAACGACAATTGAAACCTGGCACTTAAACTTGTATGACAGTGGGTTACCTTCCAGACGACAGTCCAAAAAATTGTACAACACTAGATACCAGATCATATGACAATAGGGTATCCAAACGACACTGTGATCCTGATGGTACGATCCTCGATCAAATAAACTATCGTACGACTCATGGGTCCCTTTGGTATGAGTCTTTGGGGGTAATGAAATGAAAACCTATCTACTATCAGAAAGTTGTATGAGTCTCGCTGGAGGGTTGTACAAGTTTCCATGGAATGAAAATTGAAAAAGTTAAAAATGTATGAAAATGATCCTAACATGCTACAAACATGCAAAAAAGGAATTTACAGAGAAGCACAGAGGTCCACTTACCCGATGTCCATACTGCCGAGGTCTTTGGTGTCTCTGGCTACGCTCAAATCGGTGCAATCTCACAGGTACCTTCGGTTCTACCGCTTTATTTGCAATTTTTGCTCAGAGGGCTCCACAAGTTTCTAAAGTCAAAAGGTTGAAATGAATTGAAAATGACCCTTTCGACCTTTATATAGCTTTTGACCTAATTTTCAAAAGTGCTTCATTTTTCATGAAAATTGCACCCCTGGCTAATTTCGACGTTCTGAATCCATTTTTGGGATTAAAATCAAAATCTAAGATCATTTACTATGTCAAAATAGCGATTTAAAATTTTTGGACCCAGGACGGTCTACTGCTTGCATAACCGACCTTCAAACATCATAGAAATCTAGAATTCAACTTAATTGATTATCTTACATCAAACTATCAAAATTTCAACTTGGTCAACTATGGTCAACTCATGGTTTCACCTAGTTAAACTTGGTCTCTAGGACCTCTAAATGATGTAGAATGTGTTCTCAAACGTGCACAATCACTTCTCAAATCAATTGACATGCTTCTAAACCATAACACTAACTTTTCTTGTCAGATTTCAATTTTAATTCCGAAGGGGGCATGGTATTGCATATCATTCAAAGTCTATAATCTAAATTGGAAATCATATATTTCCTCAATAATCAAGATAACAACCACGTCTAGTTGCTGATTCATCAAAAGACCTCATCGCTCGGGGAAAATCAATCATCGCTTGGGGCATATCAGATTCATCGAGATCCATATCAATCTGGTATTCTCTTAATCTTGTAAACTTTATTAGTTTTTCGTAACCATCGGTTCATTAGTGTTATTTCCTTGGTTCTTTGTAACTGAAGGGTTCTTATGTGATACCAATGTGATTCTTATTGACAATCGGCTCTAGAATCGGTCACTCACTTCTTCACAATCCTAAGGTTCAAAATCAGGCATTTTGACACTTCTTTGTAATCATCGGTTCATTGCTGTTATAGTTAACATTATCTTTGGTCATTCAAGACCTAGCATCTTTAAATATTTCAAATCAGTTTCTATTTCATATCAATTTCAATTTCAAACATCAGTTTCAACATCATACATAGACTATCTTTGAACCACTGTGCTTCACAAAGTAATTCAAAGAGGGGCAAAATGTAATACCCAAAAATGGGCTATAGGTTCATTAACCTCATATATTGACAATACGAGTGAAATCGACATCAAAGTCCTAACCTAAGGCACATCTAAACATCATTGAATCCTAATTGATTATCTTAAATTCTGCATCAGGGAATATTCCTAGTAATATTCCTAATTATCCTAATTATCTTTGATTTAATGATTATTTGGCGATAAATCCTGTTTATCCTAAAGTTTGATTAATTGAATATTCTCAATATTTAATTAATTAGATTTAATTCTGCCACTTAATTGTTTAATTGAAGTTAATTCTATTTATCCCTAAATTGTATTATTTAATTTTGACAATAAATCCAAAATCCTATGAATAATTGATTAAATTCTTATTTAATTAATTAAAGCAAGTTGTCAATTTTTAATAATATTGGTTTTGAATAAAAGTTTGAAAAATAATTGATTAACCCATAAATCAATTGTTTTATTTTTCAAAATCAGTTAAGTTGGAAATAAATCACTTTATTGTTAAATTAATTCATAAATAAATCATGCACAATCAAAAAAGTAGACAACTATCAATTATCAATTAAATCTAAACTCTATTTTGAGTTAAACTCTGCTTTTGCATGTTTTTGTGAGTTAATTATCCTTTATTTAAAAATAACTCAAAAATCAACCTGAGTTATTTGAGTGATTTATGGATTTTTTTCATGCACCTCCAAAGCCCTAAATTTCTATAAATTAAGGCTTCAGCTCTTCAATTTGAGATCCATCCATGAATTGCACACTCACGTTGCTGAATTGGAGATTGAAGAATCGAT
This sequence comes from Chamaecyparis obtusa, assembly GCA_027943335.1. Classification (NCBI taxonomy): domain Eukaryota; kingdom Viridiplantae; phylum Streptophyta; class Pinopsida; order Cupressales; family Cupressaceae; genus Chamaecyparis; species Chamaecyparis obtusa. The sequence continues at coordinate 351,906 of BSBK01005555.1, read as the reverse complement.
CTTGAGAATTCGAGTTGTTGTGAGATTTTCATTGTTTTTGCATAGTATCCATATCATTTAGAATATTATTGTTAGATCATTTTAGCATATCAATTTTCATATTAGCATAGATTCATATCAAGTTTTCATTATCATAATTGCACAGAAAAACCAAAAAAATAGATTAATTGCATTCATTCCATATCTAGATTTTGCATTCAAATCCTTCATTTAGGTGTCGTCAAGGTCACTGATATCGGTCTAATCTAAGAATACATATTCACATCTACTAGAAGGTAGTAAATCACCTGGTTAGTTTAGTTTTTAATTTATTGCATGATTTTGATTTTAGCTAACCTCTAATGTTTTATTGAAGTGTTGTGTTTATAGATCAGGTACGAAATTCAAACACACACTTGGCAATCCTGTGTCACAAAAAACATGTTTGTGTTTTCCTGTGTTGCTCAGTTCCTTCTTTAACCAAGTTGGTTTGGTGTTGCTTAGTTTCCTTTGTTTATCGGGTTGGTTAGTTATCTCTCTAGCACTCGGTGAATTTCCCTGGCCCTTAGTTATCCTTTCTTACTGAGATGTTTGTTTTAGTTTCTTGTTGAGGTTGACTCTTGCAATTAATTATGGTCATGGATTTAATGGTGGTATCTATCATTGGGAAGTGTGTGGACCTAGATCTAGTCATTCCTTTTGTTGATGGTGGATATGAAGGCTGACTTGTTCGGTATCCTCTTGTATATATTGTAATATTTGGTTGTAGTATAGGGAGTCAGTTTAGTTAGAAGATTGTTTTAGATCCTCACATGTTGGAGGACTTCTGTACTTGAATTGTATTATCTAGCCTAAACTGGGAAGGCCTTACAACCCAACATGCATGAATCAAATTGAATGAATACATAAAAGTGATCTGAATTCTCTCTCTCACTTGTGTTTTTGTTTCTTGTGCATGTTATATCTACAAGGGGGATCTTCTTAGCGTGTGCTTTTGGCCCCTCTCTTTATCCTCTCTTGCATCACAATTGGGATTCTCTGAACACACAATTGATCCAAGAAGAAAGATAACCATCAAATCTTATGATGAAGAAGAAAGATCCTCCAAAGGATTGGTTGTCTAACCCATCAAAGTGGGACCAGTACAAAAATATGTGATATGTCAAGTTCTTGACCTACCGCTTGCCTATAATATTCTTCTTGGAAGACTGTGGATACATACAATACAAGTAATACCTTCTACCTATCACCAATGCATAGAATTCTCTCATAATATTGGAGTAGAAGTAACCATTCTAGATAATAAAACCTATCCTTGAAATAATCTCAAACAAGCAGATAGTATGGTTCCTCACAATAAAGAGAGTTCTCACTAAGCTAAAACTTCCAAATAGATGGTCCTTATAAGGAGTTTTGCAAAGAAGGTGAATATTCAAGAGGCAGGGATGGGAGAATACAAGATAGATTCCTTGATGTCCATGACAAATTTACCCATATCTCCTAGATCTCAAGGAAGAACTTCATCAACATTCATAGCCTCCAAAGGTAATGCATTGAAAATTTATGAAGGAACAGGGGTAGTGAAAGAAATGGTGTCTCTAGAAGAAGAAAATGAAGAACAAGTTGTATTACAATGGCTATATAAAGAAGATGAACATGATGGAAATGTCAAAAATGTGGAGATAGCAATGAACAAATATGGTAAAGGGAATGACATCATGAAATAGATGGGTTATAAAGGAAAAGGACCTTTGGGTCAAAATAAGGAAGGAATTATATAACCAATACATATGGATTTCCATAACCCTAGAGACAAAAATGGTGTGGGTTTTAAAGAAGAAACATATCATCCTATAAGTAAAGATGGTCATGTATTTGACAAATCATATGATACAAATGATGAAGAAGAGATAGAAAGAAAATAAATATCATATAAGAGATTATTAATTTTGCAAGGAGATCCTCTATCAGAGCTTAGTACCAATCCTAGATATGAACAAGAATCATAAGGATTGGAGGAAGAACAACAAGAAATGCATCCTAATTGGGGGTAGTTGGTTAATGTTACTCATATTATTGATATGCCTCATTTTGAAGATTGACAAAATATATCCCTATCTATGCAAGAACCTTTGCAAGAAGGTTAGAGTCAATAAGAAGAAAATAATGTCAAAGAAGAAGAAGAAGAGGTACCAGTGACTATAGCTCATTTCTTGGGTATATCATATGATAGTCAGACTGATTCACATGAGTATGAATGAGACATACGCTCCAGTGCTATAAGGGACATAGAGATAGATGTGGTGCATAAATATATTCTTATAGTTCAATTTGAAGAAAGAAAAATTTATAATGTTAGGTATCTAGGGTTTGACTCACATAATAATAATGCAAACTCCAATAATAATGATAATGACTTTAATAATCTTAACAAATCTTTGGAAGCTAACTCGATGGAAATCATCTTGCAAGTAAATTACATTGATAATAACATGGTGTTGTATCTCAAACCCTATGAATCCTTACCCTTGGTGAATCTCAAACTTATAGACTAGAATGAATCCACATACACAAGCCTATTATCCTTTGATAATGATTATACTTTAGCCTATTATCTTAATGCTTGTGAACCCTTTACCTCTTCCATAAGTGCAAGAAGCGTAAGCATGACAGAGGAGGATATCAAGTTTCTCAGTCTAAAAGTGAAAAATAAAAAGAAAAAGAAATTAGATGTTGAAAACCACATTGTGGTAGTATCAGATTCCAAAATAGTAAAAGAAAAAGATGTATCCAATGGTGAAAACCTCTCAGAATTTCCAAAGGATGAGAATCTTGATATTCTTCTAGATAAATTCCAAGAAAGATCTTTAGTATTAATAGAGCCAACACAACCAATTAATCTTGGAACATCAAAATCTCCACAAATGGTCCACATCACTCAATCTTCATCAGAAGAGGAGAAACTACAATTCACTAAGTTTTTCAAAGAAAAGAAGATCAAATTCTCTTGGTCTTATTCAGACATGCCTGGATTAGACACAGACCTGATAATGAATCATCTATCTATTGCTATTGGAGTAAATCCCATGAAACAAAAATTGAGAAAGATGAATCCACATGTGGCATTGTTAGTAAAAGAAAAGCAAGAAAAATTATTGAAAGTTGCATTCATATGAGCTATTGACTATGTGGAATGGACATCAAACATAGTTCCTATTCCAAAAGAAGATAAATCTATAAGGGTTTTCATGGAATTCAGAGACCTAAACAAATCTTTCCCAAAGGATGATTTTCCACTTCCTAACATAGACATGATCATGGACCTTACTGTAGGATATGAGATGTACTCCTTAATGGATGGGTTCTTAGGATACACCCTTGAAGATCAAGAGAAGACCACATTTACATGTTCATGGTGTGCATACTATTAGAATGTCATGCCATTTGATCTAAATAATATAGGAACAACATACCAAAAAGCCATGATGATAATATTTCATGATATGATGCACATAAATATGGAAGACTACGTCGATGACACATTAGCAAAATCAAAATTTAGAACAACACATATAGAGGACTTGAGGAGAATTTTTGATAGAATGGAGAAATTCCAACTTAGATTAAACCCTAAGAAGTGTGCATTTGGAGTATCATTAAAAAATTTATTAGGATTCATAGTTTCAACAAAAGGAATTGAAGTCGATCTAGCAAAGGTAAAAGAAATCATTGAATGAAACCATAAAGAAATATTAGTTAGATGAGGACACTTCAAGGTAAATTGAAATCTATAAAGAGGTTCATATCTCAATTAGCAAATAAAGCTCAACCATTCACAAAAATGATGCATAAAGGAGTCACATTCACATGGGATGAGAAATATGAGAATTTTTTTTCTCAATTTAAACAACTCTTAGTGAATCCCCCGATCTTGATGGCTCCAATTAATGGAAAATAATTTCTATTATACATATCAAGAATAGATACATCATTGGGAGTGTTACTAACACAACAAGATGAGGCTAAGAAAGAAAGGGATATATATTACATCAACATAACTCTAGTCCCCTATGAGCTAAATTACTCAATGATTGAAAAAGCATGCCTAGTAGTAGTATTTGCATCTCAAAAGATCATAAATTATATGTTGTCACATAAAGTGAAGCTATTTGCAAAGATAGATCCTCTTAAATATTCATTGAATAAAGAAACACTAACAGGAAGACTAGTAAATTGGGTCCTGGTATTAAGTGAATTTGATATTGAATATGTTGATATAAAGGAAATCAAAGGAAAAGTGATAGTTGACCAACTTGCTGAAGTGCCATTCATAGATGAAAAACCATTGCACATAGAGTTTCCTAATGAAGTAATCATTCAACTTACAGAACATCCATGGAAGATGTATTTTTATGGATCCTTCACACAACAAGGGCTAGAAGATGGATGTTTTTTCATTACTCAGTAAGGATAGAAAATACCAAAGACATACAAGATATTTTTGTGCACAAATAACATATTAGAGTATGAAGCCCTAGTGAATAGATTAAAACTAGCAATAGAAAGGAAAATCATTGAGCTACATATCTATAGAGACTCATAACTTATAATCAATCAAGTCATTGACAACTATCAGACAAAGGATGATAATCTAATTCCATATATCAGGATGGTGGATGACCTAAAGAAATATTTTGTCTACATCACATTCAAAAAAATTTCAAGGTAAGAGAATAGAGATGTTGATGCAATTACTACCTTAGTATCCACATTAAAAATATAAGAGCATCAGTTTCACTATGACTTATTAGTGGAAGAAATCCCCTTTCCATCCTATGACTCCCTTGATTCTCAAATCATATGCACTATTGAAACCCAAGTCTTATCTAGATATGCCCATATTTATTCCTATCTTAAAGATCATACTTTACCTAAAAATTATTCAAGAAATGAAAAAAGATGCCTCATAAGAGAAGCATCACATTATTTAATCATTGTCAATGATGTGTATAGATGTGCTCTAGATGGTACACTACTTAGATGTTTAGAAAATGAAGAGTCATGTTGTGCATTAAAAGAAGTACACGAAGGTGTGTGTGGGTCTCACTCAAATGAATTTTCATTAGCCAAGAAACTCTTAAGGGTGGGATACTACTAGCCTACAATAGGAAAAAATATTATTCATTACACCAAGACATGAAAGAAATGCCAAGTTTGTGACAACATGATACATGATCTAGATAGGGAGTTAATTCCATTTATTACACATTGACCATTACAACAATGGGCCTTTGATCTAGTAGGGCGGATTACCCAAACTTATCCAATGGAAATAAGTATATCATTACGACAACTGAATACTTTATCAAATGGGTTGAAGTTTTACCACTAGCCAGTGCTATAGGAAAACAAGTCTCAATTTTTATCCTAAACTACATCATTTGTAGGTATGGGGTACCCTTATCAATTGTAACTAACAATGGAGGGAAATTAAAAAACAAAGACATGGATGAATTATGCATGCAATTTAAAATCAATCAACATTATTCCTTGATGTATTACCCTCAAGGTAACATACAGGTTGAGGCATCAAAAAAAATAATTTTAAAGATCTTTCAGATAATGGTTAGCAAATTGAGAAGATAAATTAATCCAACATTGTGGGCATACTGCACTAGCATTAGAACACCAACAAGATCAAATCCTTTTGCACTGGTATATGGGTCTGGAGTAGTATTGCCAATTGAAGTACATATTCCATCACTAAGAGTGTCATTCAAAAATCTAGTCACTGATGAGGACTATAGAATCTCATGACTACAAGAGCTATAATTGTTAGATGATCCTAGACAACAAGAAATTTATCATCTCAAAGTCTATCAGAAAAAATGTGGAGAGGGTACAACAAGAAAGTAAAGCAAATAACATTTGAGGTTGGAGACCTAGTTTTAAGAGAAAATCCAAATAATCAACAACATCAAGAAAAAAGGGAGAATTTAAACCCAACTGGTTGGGTCCATTTTTCATCATAGCTTCATTTGGATTAGGATCCTAATAATTGGCTACACCTAAGGGAGATGTCCTACTAGATCCAATAAATACTCTCCACCTGAAATAATTTTACGCCTGACATTCCTGAGGTGGTACCTATACAGGAAATATTGATCCTATAGAAATTCAAAAACAACAAATATTGATCTTGAAGAAATAAAAAAAAAATAAAATATTGATTCTGAGAAAAAAAAATAAAAATAAAAAACATTCAAAAAGAAGAAAAGTTCAAAAATAGTAAAAAGAGTTCCCAAAGAAAAGCAAAAATAGTGGAAAGAAGAAAATTCAAAAATAGTGGACAAAGTCTTGAAAAAAATGACCATCTTGGTGAAAATCTAGCAAACAAGTGCCTTGGTGAATCAAAGAAAAAAGAGAGAAAACTATCAAAAGTACAAGAAAATTTGAAAAAGAGAAAAAGTATCTTGGTGAAAACGTAGAAAACTAGCACATTGGTAGAAAAAATGAAAAATTTGTCCAAGTGGTGAAAACCTGGTAAATAGGCCCACTACTTGTAATCAACACTCTATCTATCAATGTAATAATTGAACACTTGGCCAATATAAAGTTCAATTTGTATGTATCTTTCAGTCACTTTCATGACAATCAAAACTTGAGCCATGTTATAAAAAATATCCTATTCTCATGGAATGCAATCTGTCTATACCAATGTGCTAGGAAAGTTGTATTCTATAGGGATAAGTGATCATATTCATGCAATCCACAAGGTCACCTAGTCAGCATCAAGAATCTTTTCTAAGGTGTCGGTCATCCCTAGTCTGCAATTGTGATGCAGGAGCATCTTGGGTCTTTGAGCAATCTTGCATCAACCAAAAACATTTCTTGATTTCTGTACCTATTTTTCTATTGTTTTCCTTATAATTGTTGTATTTGTTGGTTTCATTTTATGAGAGGATTACATGATGTTAAGGACCTATTTGGGAACCTTCTCCTATGGTCGCATAAGGATTGGATAGACTGTTTCAAAGTTACATCTATTTTCCTTGCTGTCAGAACTATATTTTCCTACAGTTTTGGTGCTGGTTGCGGGTTATGGCACTGATGATCCATAGTGATTCAGCCTATGTTCCCTTAGGGAATTTAAGAGGACCTAAATTAATATATTTTTCCAAAGGCACAAGTCCTAATTCATCATTAGTCAAAAGTTATGACCATTTTTCTCGGGGACCTATCTTTTGCCAGTTTTCACATGAAACGTGGAGTGTTTCTTCTTGCGCAGTTTCGTGTGATCAAATGGGGCCTTGTGTATTAAGGAATGTTATTGGGTCATGTGAGGACCTAAATTTTAAGGTGTATCAAGTGGTGATCACTCTTTCATTAGTTTTGATTTAAATCTTCCAGACTGGACCTATAATGTAATTAAATGCCTGACTGGCCAACTTGTGGCTTAGCTGGCTATATAAGGAGTCTAGATTGATGTAGTAGGTCATCAAGAGGGAGATATAGGAATTATTATCAAGATAAAACATTGGAGACAAAGATAGGATGCAAGGTGTAATTTTGATTTCATAATTCTCATTGTATAAAGCCGAAACCTGGAAGGCCTCACAACAGGGCATGTTGAAAGAAATAATATAAATTCTCTGTTGTTGCTGCTAGTTGATTGTCTCATATCCATTGTGATTTCATTACTTTCATGTTTCATTATATTTATTCCATTGTGTGACTTTGATCAGGGCTTGTTTGTGTATTCAAGTGGAGTCAATTTTCCTTGATTCTGCTTGTATCTACCCTGCCCTTGCGTCTAGTGGTATCAGAGAAAGTTCTTTCTTGTGGATTGGATCATGGAGAACCTTATTGGATTAGTTGTAGGGTGGTAGATCTGAGATTTGACCTATAAATTGCAAAAGGTTACGATCTTGTTGGAACTTGATTGTCAAGATGGTTCATGGTAGAGGGAATGATAATGTTATCATGGATATGTTGAGGTAGATTGCAACTAGGCTTGAGGCTGTAGAGACAACCCAGAGAAGAGGTGCACATATTGAAGATGTTAGTAATGAAGAAGAAGAAGTAGCACCTAATGCTGAACCTGAAGTTGAACAAGATGAGGAAAGACTTTTGAGAGTTTTGTCTAAGGCTAACTCTAGATGTACAGTTGAAGTTGCTTTCTATGATGGAAGATTTGAGACCAATGCACTTTTGGATTGGATCTCTGAGATGGATAAATACTTTGAGTATGAAGGCATTTCGATAATAAGAAGGTTAAGATAGAAATCACAAAGTTGAAAGGGCATGCATCTCTTTAATGGGATCATTTGCAAACTGAGAGACAAAAGAGAGGAAAAAAAAAGATCAAGACATGGATGAAGATGCTTGGAAAGATGAAGAAGAAGTTTCTTCCAACTAACTACCAAGTTAGTTTGATGAGAAAAATGCAAAATCTGAGACAAATTTACATGAGTGTGAAAGAATATGCTGAGGAATTTTACAAATTGGATATCAGATCTGGACATGTGGATGATGAAGTTGAGAAAGTGGCTAGATATATGAATGGCTTGGGGACATCAATTCAAGATGAGATCAGTTATGTGAAGATAGAAAGTGTGGAAGAAGCATATCAATTTTCTTTAAAGGCAGAAGAGAGATAGACAAAGAGACATGAACAAAGACAAAGAGGAAGAGGTGGCAGATTTCAGAGAAGTAGAGGAAGATCTTATGGAGAAAGTAGTAGATTTGACAATGCAACACAAGATAAAGGATGGAAAGATGAACCTGCTAAAAGAGGTAACTACTCTAGAGGTAGCTATACTAGTTACTCTAGGAATAAAAATAATGGAAAAAGAGAAGAGAAATCTTGGTTTAAAGGTACTTGTTACAAATGTGGTGAAGAAGGACATAAAGCTTTTAAATTTACCAACTCTAGAAAGAAGACTGGAAGTAATGGAAAAAATAATTTGGCTTGTGAAGAAGTTGAGGAAATGTCTAATGAACCTAAACATGGTGAGAACTTGATGCTAAGAAGGATCTTGTGGAATGAAGAAGATAATGAGGAACCTATTTTGAGGAAAAGTTTGTTCAAAACCAGATGTAAGATCATTGACAAATGTTGCAAGGTAATCATTGATAGTGGAAGTTATGATAATTAGGCATTTGAAGAGCTAGTTAACAAGTTGCAGTCACAGAGATTCAAACATCCTAAGCCTTACCATATTGCTTGGATCCAGAAGGAGCATAAAATACTTGTAAGTGAACAATGCCTTGTTAAATTCAAAATTGGGAATTATCATGATGAAGTCTTGTGTGATATTATGCCTATGGATTGTTGTCATATTCTTTTGGGTAGACCTTGGAAGTATGATAGGAAAGTTTTTCATGATGGTAGATTGAATCAATATACTATTTGGATGGATGGAAAGAAACAAGTATTATTTCCTTTGGTAGAGAAGTTTGATGAAAGTCATTGTACCACAGTCAGAGTATGTTTGGTAGATGGTAAAAAGTTTGCAAGAGAAATGAAAGAATATAATGTTTGCTTTGCTTTAATTCCAAGAAAGACTGAGAAATAAGATGAGTTAGAATATGCACCTGAGGTTAAGCCTTTGTTGAATGAATTTCATGACATCATTTTTGATAATGTACCTGATGGTTTACCACCTATGAGAAGTATAAGTCATTGTATGGATTTTATACCTAGAGCTAGTTTTCCTAATAAAGCACCACATAGGTTGACACCTGATGAAAAGATTGAATTGAATAGATAAGTGCAAGAATTGCTTGAGAGAGGTTTTATTAGGGAAATTTTGAGTCCTTTTGCAGTACTTGTTGTATTAGCACCTAAAAAGAATGGAGAATGGAGAATGTGCACTGATTCTAGAGCTATAAAAAAGATAACAGTAAAGTACAGATTTCCTTTGCCTAGGATGGATGACATAATGGATAGTTTGAGTGGAGCAAAGTATTTCACAAAGATTGATTTGAAAAGTGGATATCATTAGATTAGGATCAGAGAAGGGGATGAATGGAAAACCACTTTTAAGACTAATGAAGGTTTGTATGAATGGTTGGTTATGCCTTTTGGTTTGACTAATGCACCTAGTACTTTCATGACATTGATGAATGAAGTTCTGAAAAGATTCTTGGGTAAGTTTGTGATTGTATATCTTGATTACATTTTGATATTCAGTAAGAGTGAGGAGGAACATCTTGAACATATCAGACAAGTATTGCAGACATTAAAGGAAGAAAAGCTGCTAATAAATTTGAAGAAATGTTCATTTATGAAAGAAGAGATTGTATATCTTGGTTTTGTAATTTCAGCTGATGGATTGAAGATGGATCTTGAGAAAGTGAGAGCTATACTTTATTGGCCTACACTAGAGAATGTTGGAGAGGTAAGATCATTTCATGGATTGGCAAGTTTTTATAAGAAGTTCATCAGAAATTTTAGTTCTATTTGTAATGCTATGAATGAAACTATGAGAGGAGATAAAGGGAATTTTAAATGGACACATGGAGCACAAAAGAGTTTTGAAACATTGAAACAAAGATTTGCAGAGTTTCCTACACTTTCTTTGCCTGATTTCAACAAAGTTTTTCAAGTTGAATGTGATGCTAGTGGAAGTGCAATTGGAGCTGTTTTGAGTCAAGAAGGAAAACCTATAGCTTTCTTTAGTGAAAAGTTGAATGATGCTAAAAGAATATATTTAGTTTATGACCAAGAATTCTATGCTATTGTTCAAGATTTGAAGAAATGGAGATATTATTTGATGCCTAAAGATTTTGTGTTGTATACTGACCATAAAGCTTTGTAGTATTTGGGAATTCATAATAAGTTGAATCGGAGACATATGAAGTGCGTTGAGTTATTGTAGAATTTTTCCTTTTCATTGAAGCATAAAAGTGGACAGTCAAATAAGGTTGCTGATGCCTTGAGCCGAAGAAGAAGTTTGTTGACAGAGCTGAGAGTTGAGGTACTTGGTTTTGATGATTTGAAGTGTTTGTATGAGACTGACATTGATTTTGCAGAACCTTAGAAAGCTTGTAAGGAACACACAGTGAGTGATAAGTGGACTGATTATTTCATTTAAGAAGACATGTTGTTTAAAGGAATTTAGTTGTGCATACCTAGAGGATCTATGAGAGAGAACATAATGAAGGAGAAACATAGTGGTGGACTTGCTGGACATTTTTGGATTGATAAGACTATTAATTTGATTTCAAAAAGATACTTTTGGCTAGAGATTTATAGAGATGTATAGAGAATGGTTAAAGGTTGTGGAATTTGTCAAGTAGCAAAAGGAACTAGTTAGAATTTGGGATTGTATACACCTTTTCCTATACATGATAGACCTTGGGAAGATGTGAGTATGGACTTTGTTATTGGATTGCCTAGAGCTTAGAGAGGTAATGATTCTATTTGGTAGTGGTTAAAATATTTTCAAAGATGGCTCATTTCATACCTTGTAAGAAGACATCTGATGCATTACATGTAGCTGAATTTTTCTTCAAGGAAGTGGTAAGATTGCATGGTTTTCCTAAATCTATTGTTTCAAATAGAGACACTAAGTTTAGTGGTTACTTTTGGAGAACACTTTGGAAAAAGATGAATATAGAATTGAAGTTTAGTTCTACATTTCACCCTCAGACAGATGGACAAACTGAAGTTGTGAACATAAGTTTGGGAAACTTGTTGAGATGTTTAGTTGGAGAGAAACCTACTAATTGGGATTTGATTTTGGCACAAGCAGAGTTTGTATATAATAATTTGGTGAATAGAAGCACTAAGAGGACACCATTTGAGATTGTTACTAGATTTCATCCTAAGGGAACCATAGAGCTGAGAGATTTACCTACTGAGACAAGAAGAAGTACTGAAGCTGAGGATTTTGCAGTATACATGAGAACTTTACATGATGAAGTTAAAAAGAATTTGGAGGATAGTAATCTGAAATATAAATAGAGAGAAGACAAGAGAAGGAGACATAAATATTTTTGAGTTGGAGATGAGGTTATGATTCATTTGAAAAAGAATAGATTTCTAGTTGGTACCTACAACAAGCTGAAAATGAAGAAGTTTGGACCTTGTAATATTCTAAAGAAGTTTGACAGTGGAAATGCTTATGAAGTGGAATTACCAGAGGACATGGATATATCACCTATATTCAATATTGCTGATATATTTGAGTAATTTGAATCAAATGATGAGATTGAAGATGATATAGACTATCCTAAGAAGAATAGAGACAACATTGAGAAGATCTTGAATAAAAGAGTGAGCAAAAGTACAAGAGGAAAAGACTACATGGAATATCTAGTTTAGTGGAAAGACAAGCTAGTTGAAGATAGTTCATGGATTACACAAGTTGAGTTGGATATTTATCATTTAGGTCAGAATATGAGTAGTGCCTGATGTGGACACCAGTTCTTTATTTACCCCAGGTGTCTGATGCAGGAGTATCTTGGGTCTTTGAGCAATCTTGCATCAACCAAAAACATTTCCTGATTTTTGTACCTATTTTTTTGTTGTTTTCCTTATAATTGTTGAATTTGTTGGTTTAATGTTATGAGAATCTTACATGATGTTGAGGACCTATTTGATAACCTTCTCCTATGGTCACATAAGGATTGGATAGACTATTTAAAAGTTACAGTTGTTTTCCTTGCTGTCGAAACTATATTTTCCTGTAGTTTTGGTGCTGGTTACGGGTCATGGTGCTAATGATCCTTAATGATTTAGCCTATTATCCCTTAGGTAATTTAAAAGGACCTAAATTAATATCTTTTCCCAAAGGTGAAAGTCCTAATTCATTATGAGTCAAAAGTTATGACCATTTTTCTCAGGGACCTATTTTTTGCCAGTTTTCACGTGAAACGTGGAGTGTTTCTTCTTGCGCGGTTCTGTGTGATCAAATGGGGACTTGTGTAGTTAAAGGAATGTTATTGGATCATGTGAGGACCTGAATCCTAAGGCACATCAAGTGGTGATCACTCTTTCATTAGTTTTGATTTAAGTCTTCCAGATTGGACCTATAATGTAATTAAATGCCTGACTGGCCGACTTGTGGCTTAGCTAGCTATATAAGGAGTCTAGATTGATGTAGTAGGGAATAAAGAGGTAGATCTAGGAATGATTATCAAGATACAACATTGGAGACAAAGATAGGATGCAAGATGTAATTCTAATTTCATAATTCTCATTGTATAAGGCCGAAACTCGGAAGGCCTCACAGCCAGGCATGTTGAAAGAAATAATATAAATTCTCTATTGTTTCTGCTAGTTGATTGTCTCATATCCATTGTGATTTCATTAATTTCATGTTTCATTATATTTCTTCCATTGTGTAACTCTGAGCAGGGATTGTTTGTGGATTCAAGTGGAGTCAATTATGTTTGATTCTGCTTGTATCTACCCTACCCCTGCATCAAATTGACATTAAAATACACAAACAAAGGTATTTCTTAATGCAACCAACCTAAAAAAACAACAATATTTCTTAACACTTTGACGTAATAGTGTTCCTAAACACTAGTCCTGGAGATGAAAGTGTTCCTAAACACTAACAATAATCACACAAGACACTTACTACACTAGACACAAACTATAATTGAAAACAATCTATGATTGATAATATTTTCTAAAAGTGATTACAAACAAACAAAAGTGTTCCTTAACACTACATAATAAAAATCAAATTCTTTGAGATTTATGATGATCATGTATTTCCATATTCTCTTGAAGATGTCCATGGACTAGAGAAACAAAATGAGAAAACCATGAATTTTTCTTAGTTTTCTATGACTTATTATAAATTTATGATTCCTGTGTTCCCAAGTAACTTGAAGATGTCTAAAAATGACTACATAACAAGGACTAGGGGTATAACATTTTCTTTGTCTTCTTCTTGTTGTAATAAATCCAGTGATCTAATGTGATCAGATGGAATGGATCTCTATTGTAAGATCCTCCATCATGATTGGAATGCCACATATACCTTGAACTATTTCCTATTAAATCTTTGCTGAGGTTGGATTTATTTCCTTGTCTGCTTAATCTACAAAGAAACAACTTCCTAGTAAAGTGCACAAAACAAAACTATACCCAAGGATATGAATAATAAAAGGTCATTGCAAGTATATATATAATGTTGCAAATGAACAGAAAAAGTTTATATTAACATGAAGTAATTGACAAAGAATTCTTCCCTATATGCCTTAATGTTTAGGTTCACTTTTGACATGACATATAAAATGAGAAGTATTCATATTTTCATGATTGCTAAATCTATCAGTGAAAATTGTACTAACCTATCAAGTCTAAACTAAAAGGCTCTATGATGATAAAAGATCTATCTTGAATAAATAGTGACAGTCCTAAAGGTCTTAATCTAGGTACATTTCATTTGTTAATTAAGATGCATTTCATTTGTTAATTTCATTCAATTTCATTTAGTTGCATCCATTTAAGTGCATTTCATTTAATTGTATTTTCATTGATTAATCTAGGTTCATTTAATCTAGTTGCATACATTTTAAAGATGCATCAATATGAAAGTATGAATGTGATTCATTAACATCAACATGGGTGGAAATTCTAAATATCAACATATACAAGTTTGACCATGTAAATCAAATCATCAAGATACAATCAATGACTAAGTATCTAAACATTGATATCCGTGCATCTGCATAATCATGTCAGTATCATAAATACATCTGCATTAATGCATCCATCAACATACATAAATAAAAGTGATATGTCCATACATCACATTGCATTACATCTCAATAAAACATCTCATATACATGCATAACATGAAAGTACATCAAAAGTAATGCATTTTCATAACATATGCATCCATACATCCATATAAAGGAAAGTAAAAAAATATCTGCATATATCAGTGACATAATAAAATGAAGTCAATAAATCAATCATATATCTAATCACATGACCAAGTGTGAACAAGATAAGATCAATAATATGAGAAGAAGATGTATATCAATATATCAAGATCAAGACATGTACATAAATCAGATAGCATCAGTACCAACAAAGTACATGAATCAAAAGAAAGTGTATATCATAGTCCAAAAGAACATCAGTGTATCAATAAAAAATGGTACATATACATCAAAAATAGTACATCTAAGATTACATCAAGGGGCACATATATCAAAATATAGATACATAAAAAAGTTACAACATGAATCATGTATGACTCCCTTCCTCATTAGCTTGAGGAAGGTTGGGAGGTGGAGCATCAACTTTAGTAGGCATAGGTGGTGGAATCACACCCTAGGACTACTAGGCTATGGTAGAGTATAGTGGTGCTCTCTAAGCCACCATAATAGCTGAAAAATATAGTGAAAATTAATAGGCTTCCCTGTATCCCTGATGAGTAGCTGTATGAGCCTGTCTATCTTGCTCAACCCTTGTGATATCTAGCTACCTATCCCTATTAGTGAGAAGATTTCATAATGTATCAACCTCTGATCTCAAAGATGCTCTTTCCTTCTCACAAATAGATAATGGGTACCCTTCTCTATCTATAGGAGGACCTCGAGGTGGCTTCCCTCCACCTCCACCAGAACTCTTTGTGGACTCTCTATTGCCATTTTTGTTATTGCTAATGAGGCAATAAAGGGCCAGGATCTATGCATGGTGGCACAATCATCATCCTAGTCTAGTGACCTTACTAGTCCCATCTCCTCCATATCCTCTCCATCTAGCCCTACCACCATCACCACCACCATCACCTCTGCCACCTCCTCATTTTCCTCCTCCTCCTCTATCTCCACCTCCGTAGTCCCCATCACCTCTATCATCTCCCCCTTGGCCTCTGACTCTATCTCTACCTCTCCCCCTACCACTCCCCCTTTGAGTATGAGTTCTACCAAGACCATCATCTGCAAGTTCATTATCTAGTTCATCCTCGATCTGAGGAGCAATATCGTCTGGTGCAGTAAACCTAGGGAATGTATGTTGTAAATAGTGGGCATGATAGGAATCAATAATGCTTCCATAAACTATCTCTGGTAGATAGCCCCATGCCATTGGAACCATCTATGAAAAATCATGAACTTGTATCTCATATGGAATTCTAGGCCCCCACTAGATCTCCTTGTCATGGACGTGAGAATATGCGACTATGTCCTCGAGCATGCCCTGAATGTGGCTATACTATTTGAGTACCCATGTGACAATAAATTTATCAACAATATAGCAGGTACAACTGATCAAGTAGAAATGATGAAAGAAGTAAGGAATATGGTGGGTGTTTTTACACCACTCCTCAGTCTAGATATGGATGCCATACAACATTAGTAACATCATTTAGGATGCGGTCCCAATACTCAAGATTGCTCAAGTGGGGTTGTTGGATAAAGTCAACGTACATATAAATATACAACATCTCTTGGTTTCTATATCAATCAAAAATAGGATGTGTCACTGGGATATGCTCTTGTTGGAGCTAAAAAATCCTAAATATGTTTTGAGTCCATAATTTACAAAATTTCCTCTATGTCAGATTAATGTCCCAACAATCATTGTAAAAGCTTAGTTTGAGTGCATAGAAAATGGGGCCTGTTGTTTTTCATGATGAGTCACTTGGGTAGGGTTTTTATCACCTATATTTTGACATATGTAATATGTTTGAGGTCCTATTTTTCAGTTTTGACATGTTTCAAAAGTGGCCATTTGAAGGTGTTCCCGAAAATCTGCATAAAGTGTGTTTCCAAAATTTCACTAAGTAGCCAACTTCGGAAGAGTGCACCTAGTGCTCGGTTGATGTTCATTTTATATGGGTTGTGGCATAATTTTATAGGCATGAGAAAGAATATCCATATCCATTTTTAGCCCCCCATGTGCCCATTTGACATCTTTACCAGTGCCATTTCATTTGCAAATTGTTAAAATCTCTTAGTGTGTGTATTCCAGATTTCTTAGTGGCCTGCTTTGAGGCTTTGTGGTCTGCACCCGATTTGAGGGCAAGAAAAATTGAAGGTTTTCCTAAATTTTAGACCTAGGAGTGAACCTCCCCGAAGATTTTTAGATCTCTACCAATCCATCTGGTCACTTTCCCAGGCAAATTCCGAACCTAGTTTCTACATAATTCACTATTTTAATTTTGAATATGTCTAACAAGATCACTTTGGTGTTTAGTTGAATTTCACCATGTGATATTTTGGGTGAATTAATTATGGATTCATATACCTTGAATGGAATTGAATTGGTCTCCAAGTTATCAGTTCGTGAAGGTCTCAATTGGAAGGTTTTTAGAGCCAATTTCTGAAGTGACTTGTGAAAATTTGATAATGTAGACAGAATCGGTTTTCTAAAGTGCCATGTTTGGTCATTAAAATCTTTTGGCTGAAGTCTTTTCATGAATTCTCCTTTGACCAATGTACTTTCATATTAGAAGTCAATGTGATTTTCTGATGGCATGTTCTGGTGAGGTCTATGGGTCAGTTTTCGAACCCGCTTTCAGAGGTTAGCTGATGTTATTTGGAAAATTTGCAAAGGTGTAAAAAGTGAATGATGTGGTTAAATTTTTAGTGCATTGTGATTTGTTTTTACTGTGTAATTACATCTAGAGTGAACTAGAGGTAAGGTAATGGTGTGAAGGATGTTGTTATCAAAGCCAAGTTCCCAGGATTGTCATTCTTTTTGAGCATGTTGGCACCAGTTTCGTGTTTAATCTTTTAAAGCCTTTAATAGTGTTGTTTGTACACTTTTCCTATGAGTGTGTGCACTACTTTTAAAGGTGTGCTTGCACTGGTTTTCAAAAGGATCTAGTGAATTGTCAAAAGTTGTGAATGGTGCGTGCACTTGTGTTAATGTTGGGTGTGCCTATGTTTGTATGAGAGAATTGTATGGATTGTGCCATATCAAAGAAGAATGTGCTCAATGCAAGCCAAAATTAATGAGTTTATTGCTAAAGGGAGGCTATGCGCACCTTGCCAAACAAAACCCAGCATAGAAGTATTTGAAAACAAAGAGGAACCAACATACCAACAAAGGGGGTGCAAGGTAATTAAAAAAAAAACATAGGGAAATAAATGTATATGGCTATGCATGAGACCAAAGGCAGTGCCAGTATTCTTGAAAAGGTGTGTAGGAGCTTGGCATTGTGCATGAGGGTCATAGAGGGAGCTGCCTACAACCAAAAGTGGCCAGCGTAAGGAGTAATGTGTGCAACCATGAAATGGTGAAGAGTATGTGAGTTTTCAGCCTATGAAGACCACAAATCATTGCTAGGAGGCTACCAAAAGAAGTTAATGTAAAATGAAACCAGGCTAGGTGCGTGAGTTTTTTTATTGTGGGCTGCACACTCAGCAAATATCTAAATGCCAAGGGGAGATTACACGAGTGTGCACCAATGAAGACCACAATCTAGTGTAAGAGGCATGAATAAAGAGTGTTCATGAGGCATTAAGGGGCTGCCAGTCAGTGCCTCGATTTGCGAGAGCTTTTGGGAAAGGAGTCACACACAAATAATAGAGGAGTGTGAGAGTTTGAAGAAAGAGGAGCATAATTTTAAAACAAGGTAATGTGAAGGGAGGCTGAACGTACCATAGTTATATTTGCATGAGGTTTAATTGGAATGTAATCCATGTTTTATACTGTACAAAAAGCCAGAATCCTCTCCATCTTTGTTACTGATTCAAAAGCGACATTGGCAAAATTAAATACTCTCTGATACCTTTGCAGCACTCTGACTATATTTAGGAGTGACACACATTCATTGAAATTAACCAAATTGAAGTCTTCAATGGTGGCATGTGATTGTCAACTCAGATTTTGTTGCAAGAATCAGCCTTAAAAGGACCACTGGAAAGATAAATGCTCAAAGTACCAGCATATTCATGGCATCCTAAAACAAAGAAAGGGTTTTGGGTGGTATTCGCTGGTTTTCTTCTGTAAACTGTTAGCAATAACAGATGGCATGAAAGTATTATTAGGTAATCTGTAATATCCAATTTTTACATATATGTACATTAGAAGACCCTAAAAGAGACATGTTCTTTGCATACAAAGTAGGTATAAAGTAGCTAAATATGCTGGTGCGTTGAGTTGCCTGCAACTAAGCATGGCACATGTATGGAAGGAGGAAAGAAAAATGGAGCACAAGTAGCCATGAAAAAGGAAGAAAATGTGAAAGGGTTGCATGTGGGTTTATCCTACATGCAACCAGATTTAGGTTGAAAAGGTATTCAAATACAAAGCCACCTAGGTAGAGAGTAAAGTGAAAGAAGAAAGAGGCAAGGTTGGCCTTTGCCCTTGTGGGTCCGCTCAGATTTGTGTGCCAGCTGGGTATATAAACAAAATTTTAAATGAAGTATTTAAAAACCCCCAGGGATTTAGTCCCACAATGTCTAGGTTTGAGAGGTTTGAAGTCTTTATATGACCAAATGTACACAATGAAGTTTGAAGAAGGAGATGGAGGCTATGCATGTGTGTGCACTCCGAAGTTGCATTGGGAAGAGTGCCAGTGGACCAATGACCACATAATTTTCAAGATGGCTGGCTCACTAGATGAGTTCATGGTTTGAAGAAATATTCAGAGACTTGGAGAATAAAGTGATCACCAGATCTCCAGATTCATGGTAGGTAGTGGATGACATCTAGAGATCAAGAGATAAAGGGCATTCGCTAGTTCACCAGATTGTAATCATGGTCAAGAATATGATTCAGAGATTCAAAGAACAAAGGAATTCACTAGTTCTATAGATTTAACCAAGGTTAAGGACTTTATCAAGAGATCTAGAGAATGAAGCATTCATCTAATCTCCAAATTAGGGGTCAAGGCCTGGGTTAGATTTGGCAACTAATCAGCTCGCAACAAGTGTCACAGGAGATGAATAGACAGTCTAGCTTGGTGATGAGGTGGATCAATGAGACAATTAGATAACACCACGTGGCACATGGGGGCCACATAAAAATTCAAATGTTTGCAAACTAATTAAAACAAATGATAAAGTTTTCACTATTGAGATAAAATAAAAAATTTAAATGACTGTGTCTGCTCACGAAAATAATGCCTGGAGTCTTTATTTTTACCTAAATATAGGCATATTATATATTTTAAGAAATGCCACGAAATGAGGAATTCAATGGTGATGATTAATTTTAGATTTGACTTGTTGGGAAAGACCATTAGGGGCTTGAATTTTAGAATCAAATCAGTTGAGGAGAAATGATTGCAAGTTGAGGCAGTTGAAGAAGATCAAATGGAGATCAAAAGTGGAGGAGAATTTTGAGATCTTTTGTGCAAAGAATGGACAACTGTTAGTGGGCTGTAACTGACCTCATTCTCCTATATCTCAAATTTTCTTCATTGTTACATGGATGGTGAATTCAGGGCTGCAAGTAGTGGTCTGATTCATGTCTACTTTCATAGCTCTTTCTCATTGTAAATGTATTGAAGAAGAGGAATTTTAATGAGAGAACAACTCGGTTCCATTTGCATGTCTATTTTATGTCTTCATGTGTTTGTATTTGAATCTTTGTGTATTGATTTTGTAAGGAAAATTAAGTACACTGGTTATAAGGTAACTGTGAAATTATTCTTGAGTTTCTTTCAAGGAAAGGGTAATTCTTGAGGCTAGTTTTAGAGGATTCAATATTTTCATAAGAATTTAATGTCTTAGATATTGGAATGAAAGAGTGACTTGTAAGACATTTCACTTGGGTTCAGGGTGTGTTTCTGTTGAGAGTTTTCTATGAATGTATGTGTTTACTTGACTCTTTACCTTGGATTAGGCACTGGTCTCTACTTGTTTAGTAGTTATCACTGTTAATCAAAATTAAACTAGTTCTTTTATTTTACAATTCATTTGGTTTGAATGTTAAATATCTATGTTCAAGACACTTAATCCACTGGAAGATTCACTTGGAAGAAGTGAATCATGTGAGGTACACCCACCTATGTCTATGGAGCTCAAAGAGAAGGACTTGGTCCTTGTTATTTAGTCTTTTCTTGCTAGAATTAGGAGTTTAGGAATCATAGAGTTCTATTTAAGTACTTAGGGCTTGTTTTAGGATTCAACAAGAAAAATAGCTAATAGATTGGTGACTTTGTTGGGGAATGAAATAAGGTTACCATTAAGAGTATCCCAGAGTCTTGCTACATTTAGTTTGGGGAAGAGTCTCATAAGTGTAATAATCTAAAAATTGTTTTCAGATCTGAAAGTGTATTGCATGGAATTTGTTGTTAATTTAAAAATTTGAAAATATATGTGACTTTGTTGTGAGGAATGGCCAGGATCTGGTGATGTTTCAGTAAAAGATCAGTGAGTAAATTTGTATCCTCTATAAGGAGGTGGCAACTCTATGTCAGAACAAACCTGAGATGTGAAGCTTTATTTCAGATTTCAGTCAGATATGAAGTGAATAACAACATTCATCAAAGATATTCCAGGTATTCTCCAATCAGTATTTTGTGTGTTTACATGGTCCTTATCAAATGGTTTTGTCATTAAAGAAGGACAAATGAGTGAAGTTACATACTTCTAGATTAAATTTTGAGTTGAATCATATATGTATGAAGTATGTCAACATGATTAAGTGATAAAAGAAGGTTAATTACAAATGTATAGATTTCATGTTACTCATTTTGAAAAATATCAAGTGTATTTGCACAAGGGTTGCGACCAATAATGGATTTTTATAGGAATTTTTTTATCAAAGGATATGTGAGATTTTGTTATGATGGCATACCTAGTTTCCCTAATGAGATCCCTAATGGAATCAAAGGATATTTGCCAAAGTTTAATAGGAACCAGTTCCAGTCAGCAAAAAGGCATGTTCAAGATTTTGCTGATTTGATGTATGATTTTGATATATGCCATGAAGATATCTAGATAAGGTTGTTTGTGCAAACTCTGAAAGGAGATGAAAGAGATTGGTTCTCAATCTTTCCTGTAGCTTCAATTTCTTTATGGGATGAGTTAAGTTCATCCTTCATTGAGTAGTTTGATGGATGGGTAGATGTAAAATTATTGTTAGACAAATTGATAAAAATTTAGATTGAGCAAGGTGAGTTAATTCCAAGGTTTAATAGAATATTTGCTAAAAAATTGATGGATATCCCTCAAAATTTTAGGCCCCATGATCAGATATGTTTGATTGTTTATTTTGGCACATTGGGCCAAAAGATGGGTTTCTTGTTGAGGGATAAACAACCACAAAGTCTATATCAGGCTTTGAAATTGCAATGTATATTGAGTGCAATTTAAAGAATGGAGCTATAAGAAGGCGTACCTATTACAAGTAGTGGTTGTCGTTGCACCAAAATATTGACATGTTAATGCCCAATACAACCACTAGACTTATAGAAGACATAGGAGGTTGTTAAACCATGTCACAAATCCCAAAGGGAGACGTTGGCGGTTAGTCCAACAATCCCCCCCTCAGCATCACCTGAAGGGATTCAAACCTTTGAACAAGCTCTGATACCACTTGTTACAAGTAGTGGTGACTATTGCACCAAAAGATCAACTTGTTAATGCTTGATACAACCACTAGACTTATAGAAGACATAGGAGGCTGTTAAACCATGTCAAGAATCCCAGAGGGAGACATTGGCAGTTAGTCCAATAGTACCTTTACTGGTTTGTATTTTTAAAATAAAGAGAATGATCAAGAAAATGGTGAGCATCATCTGTACTTTCATTCCCCTACTAATTACATTGATCAAAATATTGTATGTGAAAGTAGAATTAATGTCGTTGCTAGAGATATAATTGATGAAGAGCTAGAATCTTTTTAAGCTAATGAAGGTGTAGAGGGATAAAATGGGAAAATGAGGATGTATGAGAAATGTTATTTGTGAGGGGACTATAGGATCTATTCTTAATCCAAATTCCCAAAAGGAGAGATCAAAATTGATTAATCACAAAGAAGTGATCAATACACAAATAAATCAAACTATGGAAAATATGAAGAAAGGAGAAAATTTTATAATTTTCTATAGAAACTATGTGCTTGAAATATTAAATGAATTAAAGATAAATACTAACCTCAAAATAGGGTAAATCTGGAAAAGACCATTTTTGATGTCTATGCACAGTTTTGGGGAATTCTACAACTTGCTCTGGACTGGAAATGCCGAGACAGAGAAAACCTAGAAAACTTTTGTATCTCAGAGTCATGCCGACCTTGAACTCAGGATTGGGGTACAATCTTACCTTAGGGCACAATATTACCCCCCACTAAAGTTTGACATTGACCTGAAATAGCTTCGATGGAAATTTTGTTCGCAAATCTTGGAAGGTCACCGAAAAGGGTATCCAGATCTAAACTGTAATTCATTGTCCTATATTTGTACCTACAAGAAAAATGGTTTTTCTTGTTTGGATGGGGGGTTTTCCTTGGTCAAACCCCAATTTGGAATCAACCTTGAAATGTAATTGAAATTTCAATATATAAAGAAAGTAAATGGAACTATTCACCTTGCTTATGTTGAACTCCTTGTGGAGGATTCGAATCCTTGAATCCAAAAGTATGGATTCTCTAAATGAGTGTAGAATTGTATGTAGGATGTCTCAAATCAATTGAATTAGATCTTCAACACCAATCTTGAATGGATCTTAGAATAGGAAGAGGCTTGGATGAGTTTGAATAGAGAAATCTTCAAGAGGGCTCCAAAAGATTGAATCCTTCAATGGCTAACAATGGATCTCCTTAATGAATGTTTGAATGATTTCCTTCTCCTTCTTGCTTTCTTCTTGATTTCTTGAAAGATATCAAAAGAGATTGAGAAAACTTGATGTGAATTGATAGATCAAAATGAGAGAGGAAGGCTTCATTTTATAGTGATCTAGGGCACCAACTTATAGAGAGGCCAACATTGGATAATTAATTCCCAATTAACCTTAAACCCTAGAAATGGACCTAGATTAAATGCAATTTAAGAGTTTACCATTCTGAAATAT
Organism: Chamaecyparis obtusa; assembly: GCA_027943335.1. Taxonomy (NCBI): domain Eukaryota; kingdom Viridiplantae; phylum Streptophyta; class Pinopsida; order Cupressales; family Cupressaceae; genus Chamaecyparis; species Chamaecyparis obtusa. The sequence goes on along the minus strand of BSBK01005555.1, from coordinate 327,978 downwards.
GAAACAGTCAACCCGAAAGTGGGAAAATAAAACTTTATGAAGCCCAACATCCCGGAACCTCTGCAACTTGAAAATTGGACCCAAGGTGAGGGTCAAGGTCAAATCTTCCCTAGGTCAGGGTCGAGGTTGACTCTTCCCTAGGTCAAGGTCGATGTCAACCTTGACCCTGAGGTCAAAGATCTTGGATTCTCAGGACCAGGTGCCAGAAACATACTGAAAATAGGTGGAGAGAGAAGCAGAATAGGGGGAAAAAGCTAGATCCATGCAAAGACCTATTCAAGGTGCTTGACATGACCCTAGACCACTTAGTCAGAGGGATAAACATTATTAACATGGAAGTGCTTCCATTTTAAGATGATACATTAATCCCCCACTTTAGCAAGAGTATGGACTCGATGTAAACTCTTGGTAAAGGAGATCATAATGAAAAGATAATCTTATTGAAATTAAAGGGACAAAGGAATCCTCAAGCCCCTAAGGACTCAAGTCTTTGCCAACTCCAAGATTAGAATAAGAGAGACATCTCTAGAAAAAGATAAAGAGTGTGATTACCTTGCCCAATGAGAATTTATGTCCCATTGTGAACCACACAAAGAAACAACACAACTGGAAAGATGAAATTGAACCACCTAGTGAATGTGGCTACTCACTAGTCAACCCATCAAGGATTCACCCTCAGGAATATTCTATTCCACAAGAGTAAAACCAAAAGTAAATGAGATCTAGTCTTAAGGACACCTTTGACCTTAAGGGATCAAAAATTTTGAAACTGGAGGGATCAAGAGATCCTAAATAAAAATCCATGCTTTAAGGATTAGTCACTAATCCATAAAGGGAGAAAAGTATCTTGAAAAATAATATATGTATATCAAAAAGTGCATGTGTGCAATAGGTAAGCATAGCGTATACCCCCACGTTAATGTCATTGGTAACATTTTAACAGGAGCAATCACTTTAATAGAAACATAAACAACTCCACTGATTACGTTTCCACTACGAGATGCCCCCAAACAAAGACAAATCAAGGGAAATACCACATAAACATAGGGAGAACACAGAAGGGATCTACCTGCCATGGGGTTAGTATGATCATAAGATAATATATATATGATATTATTGAAAATGAATTGACATCATTCCCCAAAAGAAAGTAGAACTACAATCACAATGGAGGAAAGATCACATAAGAGATACTAAGAAGAATCTTTTCAGACCATCACATGGAGACCAAAAAGAATCAGTGCTACCAAGTTGTGAATCCAAGTAGACTATACAAGGAAACATTTACAAATAATAGCATAGGTAAAACATAACATGAAACAAAATATAGAAGAGTAGAGATACAAATAGAGGAACTGTACAATAGGTTCGATTCCTTTATCACCTTGTACCAACAAAACAACAAGGGTTGTATAAAAGAATCTAACAACATTTAGCAAACACATCACGGGAGAAGCACAATACAACAAACAAACAAACAAAAAAGCTACCATAAAGGACAAGTTAATCAAGCATGCCACCTACTCTCCCCATCTCATTCTATATCATTTAGGGAAGGTGGGTAAGTAACAAGAGGGACTATATCCAACATAGTAGGAATGATAGCCAGTTCCAAACAAGGATCCTCTTGAGAATCATAATGTTCGATACTAGGTGTAAGTGTCAATTGTGATGAAAGAATATTAGGTAAATAAATGTCAATGTCAATAGTCTCATATTTATCATTAACATCATCAAGAGTATCTTCTTCATCTGGATTAATTAGAATAGGATCTAAGATATGAATAGGATCATCATAATATTGCATTTTAACATCATTATTAGTGACAACTTCTTCTAACACATCATGCATAGGCTTATCAAAAGAAGGTAAAGAATTTTGAAGAATAGAATTATGAGCTTTAGCTTGACCATGATGCTTCTTACGATGTTCATTAGTAGATCGATTACATTTTTCCTTACTTAAAATAAGTTGAGAACTAGGAGGAGAAATTACCGGATCCTTCATAGGTTCTATAGGAGGATTAGTAAGATTCTCTGTAGACTGACAAGCAATACTAGGAGCTTGATTAACAGATGTAGAAGCCATAGATAAATGAGGTATGGAAGGTGTAGGAAAAAGACCACAATGAAGATCCATAGGGGGCATGCTTAACTCAAGAATCTTTTGATGCTTATAGGCTTCATATGTGTGGAAAAGATTATCAAGTCGAGAAGGACATGAATTAGGTAATGAAGGCCAAAAAAAGTCAAGGGTAGCACAATCCCTGGGCCTAGAAGGTTGATATAAACTATGATTAATCATCTTCACTTCTTCATCAAGAATTAATTTAAGACACTTATGAATAGGTGAAGCAACAACATGCATGACATTTAACCATGGCAAACCAAGCTTAACTTGAAATTGATTGGAAGTAGGAACAAAAACAAAGGTAGTCTTCACAATTTTACCACAAAGTTCAACTGGTAAGTTAATAGAACCAAATGATGGATAAAGAAAACAATTAGAAGTTTGAATCCACACATCAGATGTATCATAGGAATCACATTGCAAGTTTTTTATAAAAATATTTTCTTCAGTAATAACATTGACTAAGGATGTAGGGTCAACAAGACAACCACGAGTAGGTATTTGAGAAATCCTAGTATAAATGTAAAGGGGACCATTAGGAGTGTTAATAGTCTTAGAATCATCAAAGGTAATCAAAATTTCCCGAGGTCTTTTTTCTTAGGATGCTTTCAAGGTTTAAGTTGAGTTTTCAATTTAGGATGTGGTTTTGGTTGAGGTTGGGATGGAACTTGAGATTGAGTTTGAATCTGAGGTGGAGATATAGTTTGAACAACATGCTCCACTTGATTAACAATGTGATTAAGATCATCCATCTCTGAATCATAAAAAATATCCATAGAAGATGGTTGAGCAATGGTATTAGTATCATGTGTAGGTAAAGGATTCATATAGATTTGAAGATTTTGATTAGGAGGAAGACATTTTTTCTGCTACCATCAAGATTTTCAATAGACAAGGCATTAGAGTCAATTAAGTCTTGAACCTTATGTTTTAGAGAATAACATTTCTCATTTTCATGACCATCTGATGATGATATCGAGAAAAATATTTAGGATCAAAAGATTTGGATGCTATTGTAGCATGTAAAAGAGTTCAAATAGGTGGTAAAGTAATCATATTAGCAGTTAAAAACCTATTCATAATAGAATATAAATATTCAGAAAGAGGAGTAAACACACGATTTAATCAAAAAGTAGTGGATGCAAAAGTGGTATTGTGAGATGCAACAACAACTTGATCTGCAACTGCATTCTCCTGTTAGTTTATCTTGACATACTTGTTAAATTTTTGAAATTTGTTTGGATTAGGAGCGACATCATTCTTATCAATTGGAATAGGAGCAATTGGAGTGTTTCTCTCAAATTGACTCACTTGTAATTGATAATGATGAAGCAATGCACAAAGTTGTTGAAAAGAGGTAAATTAAATAAGCAAAATCTTATATTTAATATCCTTTTGCAAATTTGAAATAAACATACGTTGAATATTAATATCAGGAATAGGATAGGAAATCTGAGCATGTAAATGCTTGAATCTACCAATAAATTCAGTCAATTTTGCCTTAGAATTTTGTTTACAATGCATCAAATCAATCAAAGACACTTGCAGGCCAATGTTATTTTGAAATTTTTGAATAAAAGCATTAGAAAGTTTTGGAAATGAGTCAATAGAATAAGGAGGCAAGGAATAGTACCATTTGAAGGCCTTGTCATGAAAAGTTCTAGCAAACAACTTGGCTAAAATCCTATGGTCATGAAAATAATCACTACAAAGGATTTGAAATATTTTAACATGATGAACAAGGTCTCCTTTTTTGTTCTAATTCTTGAGATGAGGCATATCAACTTGCTGAGGACAGGAGTACGAATGATTTCTTGGGATAGAGGACTTCCCATGTCACATTTAGGAATGCTAAACTTGTTCTGAGTTAAGGAAGCAAGTTTTTATTGAAAAGATGACAGTTGGAGCCAAAGTGATGATTGTTGAATCATTAGATGAAATACGAGGAATAGAAACATTAGAAACACTAGGTAAAGTGTAAAAAGCTATAGGAATGGAAGACACAATTGGAGGAACACTTAGAACTACAGTTGGAAGAGGATTGGAATAAGTAAAAGGAACATTATGATAAGAAGGTTGTGATGTAGGAAGGGACATAGGAGGAGCACTCATAGGAACAGAGGGAACCTTTGTAGTCACCAAAGGAGGATTATAGGTAGGAATACTAGATAAAGGAACATAAGAAGGTTCTATACTAGTAACAAGAGGAATCAATCCTAGATCTTGATCTTCTTGAGCTAAAGGTCTAACATTTGAATGCACGAGGTGAGTAATACCACAAAGAAGATTAACACCTTGATCATTATCAGGAAGAAATTTCTTAAGAGTCTCTATAGCTTGAATAGAATCTTGATTATGGTTTTCTTGAATAAGCTAATTACCCATTTTATCAAGTTTAGTTGAAAGTTTTTGGACTTGTTCAGGAGGAACTCTTAAAGTACCATCCTCATCATGAGATAAGTGAGAAGAGTTTTTCTCCATAATAGGATTGGAATCATGAATAATCAAATTGTCATTCGGAATCCTCAAGAAAGGAGAGGAAGACCGAGGATAAAAGGCACCCATAAGTCTACAAATTCATCTAATCAGAATATTATAAGTAGGAATAGAGGTAGTAAAGCTCATATACCAATGTAATTCAAATGAACTAAACTAAGAAAACATAAAACATGAACAAATGAATATTTTTGTATTTTAAAGAGATTTTGCAAATTTTTTTTGTATTTTTGAAATATAAATGCAAGAAATCTAATTTTATAAGCATACAATATTTAACATAAAAGGAAAATCTAACACCAAAAGGAAAGAGTTGTCTATCATAGGTTCACCAAAATGTAGAGTGAAGGTGAACACACAAGATAATAGAAAGGGAAATCTAACACCACAAACACAATAGGGCATCTAATTCTACAAAAGAAAAGGGGGTAAGCATGTTGGGTTCACCAAAATGTAGAGGGATAAAATGGGAAAAGGAGGATGTATGAGAAATGTGATATGTGAGGGGAATATAGGATCTATTCCTAATCCAAATTCCCAAAAGGAGAGATCCAAATTGATTAATCACAATGAAGTGATCAATACACAAATGAATCAAACTATGGAGAATATGAAGAAAGAAGAAAATATTATAATTTTCTATAGAAACTATGTGCAACCTTCTCCGAACTGGAAATGCTGAGATAGAGAAAACCCAGAAAACTTCTATCTCTTGGAGTCAGGCCAACCTTGACCTCAAGATCGAGGTATAATCTTACCCCCCATTAAAGGTCAAACTTGAGCTGAAACAGCTCCGATAGAAATTCTATTCGTAGTTCTTGAAAGTTCACCAAAAAGGGTATCCAGATCTAAACTACAATTTGCTATCATGTACATGTACATGTACCTGCAAGAAAAATATTTTTTGTTGTCTAGATGGGGGGTTTGCCTTGGTCAAACCTCAAGTTGGAATCAACCATGAAATGTAATTGAAATTGCAATACATAAACAAATTAAATGGAACTATTCACCTTTCTTATTTTGAAATCCTTGTGGAGGATTCAAATCCTTGAATCCACAAGTATGGATGCTCCAAATGAATGTAGAATTCTATGTAGGATGTCTCAAATCAATGACATTAGATCTTGAATGGATCTTAGAATAGGAAGAGGCTTGGATGAATGTGAATGGAAAAATCTTCAAGAGGGCTCCAAAGAGACTGAATCCTTCTATGGCTAACAATGGATCTCCTTAATGAATGTTGGAATGCATTCCTTCTCCTTCTTTCTTGCTTCTCGATTGCTTGAAAGATATCACAAGAGATTGAGAAAACTTGATGTGAATTAATGGATCGAAATGAGAGATGAAGGCTGCCTTTTATAGTGATCTAGAGCACAAACTTCTAAAGAGGCAGACATTGAAGAATTAAATCCCAATTAACCTTAATCGATAGAAATGGACCTAGATTAAATGAAATTTAAGAGTTTACCATTCCGAAATCCAAAACAGTAGACCCAGAAGCAGGAATATAAAACTTTCTGAAGCTCGACATCCTGAAACCTCCAGAACTTGAAAATTAGACCTAGGGTCAAGGTAAGGGTTGACTCTTCCCTAGGTTAGGGTCAAGGTCGACTCTTCCCTAGGTTAGCAGAAGGTCACAGATCTCATATTCTCGAGGCCAGGTGCCAAAAATAGGCTGGAAAATGTGTGTGTGAAAATTATACCTGATCTGTAGACACAACACTCAGTAAAACATTAGAGGTTAGCTATAATCAAAATCGTGCAAAATTGAAAGCTATCTAACCAAGCGATTTACTGCCTTCTAATAGGTGCGAGATTAATGTTCTCAGATTGTAATCGAGATCAGTGACCTAGACGACACCTAAATGAAGGATTTGAATGCAAAAGATGGATATGAAATTGAATGCAATTAATCTATATTTTTGATATTTTCTATGCAATAAGAATGAAAACTTGATATGAATCTATGCTAATATGAAAAACTTGATATGAAATGAATGCTAAATGATCTAACAATGAAGATTCTAACAATGATATGAAAACTATGAATGCAAAAATAAGATTGATCTCACAAAGATGTCGATTCACAAGAGCTTTGATTCTTCAATTCCAATTCTCCAGCGTGATTGTGCAAAATATGAGATTTGTGAAGAGCTAAAGCCTTAATTTATAGAAATCCAGGGCTTTGGAGGTGCATGAATAAAAGCCATAAATCACTCAAATTAACTCATCTTGATTTTTGAGTTATCTGACCATAAAAGATAGTTAATTCTCAAAATCATGCAAAAACATGCAAAAATAGCTTTTTAACTCAAATTAGAGTTTAGATCAGCTTTTTGAACTCCAAAAGGATGTTGAGTTCCAAAAAGTCAATAACTTGCATTGATTTTCTGATTTGGAGTTTAACTGTTTCTTTTGAATATGCATAATAATTAAGAATTAAATAAATAAATAAAGTGATTTATCCTCAACTCAACTGATTTTTGAAAATAAATAATTAATTTATGGGTTAATTAACTATTTTACCAAACTTTTATTAAAAATTATATTATTAAATAATGACAACATGCTTTAATTAATTAAATAAGAATTTAATCAATTAAAGATAGGAATTTTGATTTATTGTCAAAATTAAATAATACAATTAATAATAGATAGAATTAAATTTAATTACACAATTAAGTGGCAAATATTAAATCTAATTAATTAAATATGAAAATATTCAATTAATTAAATTTTTAGGATAAATGTGATTTATCGCCAAATAATCATTAAATTAAAGATAATTAAGATAATTAGGAATATTACTAGGAATATTCCCCGATGCAAAATTTAAGATAATCAATTATGATTCGATGATGTTTAGATGTGCCTTAGGTTAGGACTTTGATGTCGATTTCATTCGAATTAAAGATGTAGGAGATTAATGAACTTATAGCCCATTTTTGGGGTATTACATTTTGCCCCTCTTTGAATTACTGTGCGAAGCGCAGTGGTTCAAAGAAAGTCTGTGTTTGATAGAGATATGAAACTGATTCAAAAGATAAACCGATCTCAAGATAGAAAATGATTGAGAGATATTGAGATAGGAGTTGATTGATATTGAATTAAGATGGAGATAATAGGTCTTGAATGACCAAAGATAATGTTCACTGTAGAAGCAAATGAACCTATTATTGCGAAAAAGTGTCAAAATGCTTGATTCTGAACCTTAGGATTGATAAGAAGTGAGTGACCCATTCTAGACTCAATTGTCTTAGCAGAACTAGCAGGTATCACATCCGAATCCTTTAGTTGCCGAAGAACCAAGGAAATAACACTTTGATTTGATGGTTGCAAAAACTGATACAGATTACAAGATTAAGAGAATACCAGATTGATATGGATCTTGAATCTGATATGCCCCAAGTGATGATAGATTTTCCCCGAGCGATGAGGACTTTTGATGAATCAGTGACTAGACGTGATTGTTTGTCTTGATCACTGATGAAAGATATTGATAGATTTGATCGATAGAATTTTGATTTACAGACTTTGAATGATGTGCAATACCATGCCCCCTTCGGGATTAAAATTGAAATCTGACAAGAAAAGTCAGCGTTGATAGTTCAGAAGCATGTTAATGGATTTGAGAAGTGGTTATATATGTCTGAGAACGCATTCTGCATCGTTTGGAAGGTCCTGGAGACCAAATTTGACTAGGTTTGACCATGAGTTGACCATGGTTGACCAAGTTGAAATTTTGATAGTTTGATGAAAGATAATCAGTTGAGTTGAATACTGGATTTCTGTGATGATTGAAGGTCGATTATGCAAGCAATGAATAAGATAAATGATCTCAGATTTGAATTTTGATCCCGAAAAAGGATTCTACTTGCTACTTCGTTGGAGGAACCTTCGTGTGAGATTCAACTCTTGTTAGATTTGAAGAATTGATATGAAGAATTGTTTAAGCTTTGAAGTTCGTTTAGTCATTGTGAGATCTTGCAAACATGCAAAATGCAATGAGACATGCAAAATGAAATGCAACCTAAGACCTAGGACCTAGTCACTGATCATGTGTCGATTTGTTATCATCATTGAACTTTTAGGTAACCGGATAAATCAATACAATGCCCACTAGCCATGAAACCATAGACATATGAATATCAATTTGTATGCACAAGAATCAATACAACACCCACTAGTCAAACAACCATGGATATATGAATATTGATTTTGTTTTCGAAATGTCGGATTAGATATAAGCACCAAGGCACAAGCGCCAGGATGACCTGAATATCATGTCCATTTTGATATAGCAATTTGTACAAGCATCAAAACATAAACATTGTGATGACCTGAGTACGCCTTGCATTACAAACACATCAAACAGTCAAGAGATCATTCTAAATCCAATGTGAATTACCTGTAGTGACCCTTTATCATTCACATCCTTAGGCAAGATTGCATTCCACAGTAGGAGAAAGAACTTACTCAAAAAGATAATAGTTAGATCAAACTTCCTTGAATTGTTTGGGTATCAATGGTTGAGGTACGCATGGCCATCCAATTCGAGATAGAGGCTCTTACAGTCGGACACCATTTCAATCCAAAATTTCCAAAGCTGTTAGATTTTCACATACAAGCAGAAGACAAAGAAAAGATTATGCCCCCAGTCATCACTCTCTAAATCCTGTAAAGGACATCATTGAAGAGCTCGAAGGGACATAATATGCAAAAATCTCAATGCGAATCAGTAAGCATACAAGGAGATAAAAGCATGAAAAGCACAGATTGTTTTCAGTTGAGTTTTGATGTTTGATTGTTGTTGATGCAAAATCCTTTCTGGAGACGAGACTGACTGACTGACTCAACTTGAAGCTTCAAAGGACTCTGAGTGGATATGACACGTCTAAGATACATGGGAGACCATAGGATATGACATTGATTGCCCCCAAGTGTGAACATTGATAGGATGCAAACGCTTGAGCTGGTTGGTGTACAGGCCGACTTATTGAAAACTGGAAATGCAGGAACAAACCGGGAGATATGTACAAACTAAAGCAAGACTGAAAGCTGGGAAAGACCAAGATTGTGCTGATAGATGGAGCATTTTGGAACAAGTGGTGCCCATTTGCCGAGTTTTCACCATCTTGGTAGAGATTCTATTTTTGCTACCGAGGTGCCTGTTTCCAGGTTTTCACCAAGGCACTTTTTTTTTTCTTTTTTCATTTTTTTGTATTTTTCATTTTTTCAATTTTTTTGTACTTTTGATATTTTTTAAATTTTTTTGTGAATCATCAAGGCGCCTATTGCTAGGTTTTCACCAAGATGTTCATTTTTTCAGGACTTTTTCCAATTTTTAAGATTTTTTTCAGGACATTTACCAAGCACTGAATGCCTTAGGCATAGAATTTCTTTAGATGGAGAACGTTGATTGGTTCTCAGAGCTGTTCTCCTTCAGTTGTTGAGAGTTGATAGGCACCAGAGCCAAAAGTAGCAGTGATTACAAAGGGACCCAGCCAGTTGGGTTCGAACTTCCCCTTGCATTCTCGATGTGATTGATTTTTAGGATTTTTTCTCAACACTAGATCGCCAACCTGAAATTCTCTATGTCTGACTTTCTTGTTGTAGCCTCTAGACATTCTTTTCTGATACACTCTGAGATGATCATACGCTGCTTGTCTGCGCTCATCTAGTAGTTCAAGTTCTTGTAACCTCGACACTCTGTAGTCTTCATTAGTGACAAGTCCATGCATTTTGATTCTGAGTGATGGGATTTCAACCTCAATAGGCAATACCGCTTCAGACCCATAAACTAAAGCGAAAGGTGTAGCCCCTGTAGGCGTTCTGATACTAGTTCTGTATGCCCAGAGAGCTGGATTGATCATCAGATGCCAGTCTCTTCCTGTTTTATTCACTGTTCTGTGCAAGATCTTCAGGTTGTTTGAAGCCTCAGCTTGTCCGTTCCCTTGAGGATAGTAGATAGATGACCAATGTTGAGTAATTTTGAACTTGGCACATAAGTCATCTAGGTCCTTGTTTTTGAATTGTCCCCCATTATCTGTGATTATAGAGTGAGGGATCCCATATCTGCAAATGATGTAATTCAGGATGAACATAGAGATCTGTTTCCCCGTTGCTTGTGTTAGAGGAACTGCTTCTACCCATTTTGTAAAATAATCTGTAGCTGTGATTATATGGGTATGTCCATTAGAAGAGTGCGGATGGATAGCACCTATGAGATCAAATGCCCATTGTTGAAAAGGCCATTATGTAGTAAAAGGAATTAGATCTCTCCCTGGAGCATGAATCAAGTTGCCATGTACTTGACACTGTTGACAGTTTTTAGCAAATTTAATAGCTTCTTTTTCCATTTCAGGCCAATAATACCCAGCCCTAATAAGTTTTTGAGCTAACGTTAACCCGTTCGAGTGTGACCCACATATACTCTTGTGGACTTCCTCTAATGCATGTTGAGACTCTTCTCGTTCTAAACATCTAAGCAGTGTACCATCTAGACCTCGTTTGTACAGATCATTACCAATGATGACATATCGGGATGCGGATCAGATAAGGTTTCATTTCTCAAAACGGTTAAAGGACTCAGGGATGATTTGGTCATGGAGATAGGAGAACAAATTTTTGTAGCGAGATGAGTCATAACTTACAACAGTGCAGATCATGCGGGTTTCAGGGGAGTCATATGCAGGATAGGATAGGGCTTCCACCAGGAACTCGTAGCGTAGTTCATGTTCAGGCTGTTGTAAAAGAGTAGATAATGTTTCCATTGCATCAGCAGCCTTATTCTCCATTTTGGGTATTTGCTCAAATGTGATAGAGATGAAGTATTTCTTTAGATCATCGACCATTCTCTTGTAAGGAATGAGCTTTTCATCTTTGGTTTGGTACACATCATTGACCTGGTGGATGACTAGTTGTGAGTCTCCATGAATGTGCATCTCTGTAACTCTCCACTGTATTGCCATTTTCATACCATTGAGAAGTGCCTCATATTCATCAATATTGTTTGTGCAAGGAAACTTTAATCTGAATGCTTTGGGTATCGAGTATCCTTGAGGAGTAATGAACAATATGCCTGTGCCAGATCCATTCTGTGTGTAGGAGCCATCAAAGAATAATCGCCATGCTCTAGAAGAGAGGTGCATGATAGAGGAATCGGGAAATTCCATTTGCATGGGTGTATCATCAAACAGTGGTGCTTCAGCTAATTGATCAGCAATGACCTGTCCTTTGATAGCTTTTCTTTCAACATATTCAATGTCAAATTCGCTCAAGAGCATGACCCATTTAGCTAGTCTACCTGTGAGGGCAGCTTTGCTTAGGAGATATTTCAGTGGATCAATTTTAGCTACCAAATGAGTAGTATGAGCTAACATGTAGTGTCTCAATTTCTGTGATGCAAAGATCACAGCGAGACAGGCCTTCTCTATCATTGAGTAGTTCTTCTCATAGGCCACTAAAGTTTGGCTGATATAGTAGATGGCTCTTTCTTTCTTGTTCTCATCATGCTGTGCTAGCAATGCCCCCAGTGATGTATCTGTTGCGGAGACATATAATATTAATGGCTTCCCATGAATAGGAGGCATCAATATAGGTGGATTTGATAGATACTTCTTGATATGTTTAAAGTTGTTCTCGCATTCTTCATTCCATGCAAAGGTCACACCTTTATGTAATGTTTTTGTAAAAGGCTGTGAGATGTCCGCTAGCTGTGATATGAATCTTCTGATAGATTGAACTCTGCCTTGCAACGTCCTCATTTGACTGATATTTGTGGGAGGTTGCATCTCTATTATAGCCTTGACCTTAGCTGGATCAACTTCAATGCCTTTCTTGGAGACGATGTATCCTAGGAGCTTTCCAGAAGTGACTCCAAAAGCACACTTTTTAGGATTTAGTCGAAGACTAAATTTTTCCATTCTATCGAGGATCATGCTCAAGTCTGTTAGATGTTCAGTTCTAATCATGGATTTTGCCAAGGTATCATCTACGTAATCCTCCATTGTTCTATGCATCATATCATGAAAAATAGATGTCATTGCTCTTTGATATGTAGCTCCAGCATTTTTGAGTCCGAATGGCATAACATTCCAACAGAAAGTTCCCCACGCACATGTGAAAGCTATTTTCTCTTGATCTTCTGGAGCAATTTTGATTTGGTTGTATCCAGAAAAACCATCCATAAGGGAATACATTTCATAGCCCGCAGTCATGTCCACTATCATATCAATGTTAGGCAGTGGAAAATCATCCTTAGGGCATGCTCTGTTCACGTCTCTAAAGTCCGTGCATACTCTGATTGAACCATCTGGTTTGGAAATAGGTACAATGTTGGAAATCCACTCAGCATAGTCTATGACACGGATGAATCTAGCTTTTAGGAGTTTTTCTAGTTCTGCTTTGACTAAGAGTGCAACATGAGGATGCATCTTTCTCAATTTTTGTTTGATTGGTTTTACTCCGGGAGCAATGGATAGATGGTGCATAATGAGATTGGGATCCAATCCTGGCATATCTGAATATTTCCATGCAAAGTTGATCTTTTTCTCTGATAAGAAGGTAGTGAAGTTTTGTTTCTCTTCATCTGATAGAGATTGTGCTACATGTACCAATTGTGGTTCCTCTGTTGTACCCAAATTGATGGATTGAGTTGGCTCAATCAGAACTGGAGATCTATCCTATAAATGACTTGGAAGGACATCAAATATCTCATCCTTAGGTGCCTCAGAGAGGTTTTCACCTTTAGATACGTCTTTTCTTTTTACTTTTGTCGGTTCTGAGACTTCCACAAAGTGGTTTTCACCCTCAGAACTCTTTTTCTTTTTCCTTTTACTCTTGTTTTTCTGACTAAGATATTTGATGTCCGACTCGGTCATGCTGACACTCGGTTCACTGATGGAAGTACTCATAGGCTCAACTGCATTGAGGTAGCAGGCAAGGGCATAGTCATTTGGGAAGGTATACATACCATGGTTTGGGTTGGTGGAAGTTTGGTCGATAAGATCAGGGCGTTGGATAGTCAAAGTGGGAAAGGCTTGGGATATGGTGTTCACGGATGTGGATATGTCATCATTGGTCCTAACCTGATGCTCAAGTTCAAAGGTGATATTACAGCTCAGAATGTTCAATTCGTGAATAGGCTCAACATCATCATAGGAGTCCTCTTCAGCCATAGGTGGATCAGACACATTAAGTTCATTGTTTCGCTCTAGACCTACGTTGGGTTGAGAGACATATTGGTGAATAACATCAATAGATTTCTCTGTTATAAGCTCATCTTCTTCTGGAATGGCACCCCATTCATAATCATTTGACTCATCTTCTGATTCAGAATCTCTAGGAAATCTTAGAAAGTGCATGAAATCAGGATGAATACCCCAAGAAGGATTACCCTCAGTCTCTGACTTGAATTCATATTCATGGGAATCAGTGTCAGAATAACTACCCCCTGCTTCTCGATCAGTTTGATTGCCTTCGAGATTGGCTGGTTCTTGTGGTACAACCATCTCTTGCACTAAAGTAGGTTCTTGTGTTTCTACTACATTAATTCTTCTGATAGGATCATCTGTATCATCAAGAAGATCTTTGATCTCTTTAGGCAATTTTTCATAGGGGATAAGCTCAGAGCTATCTGAATCATCATTAGAGGGTTCTATTTCTTCTTTCTTAAGAAGGGGTTCTCCTGGTGCAATTTGTTCTATGACATGAGAACAACCACCTTTGAGATGATAGGGTTTCTTCTTAAACCCTATGCCACCAGTATCTTTTTTGGCTCGACCAATATGTGAAATGGGGGTCACAAGACCCTTTCCCCTAATTCCTAGAGGTCCTTGACCAGAATATCCCATCTTGGCTATCAATTTGTTTCCTGGACCATATGAATTAGAAGGGACTGTAGGTACTATAGATTCACTAGGTTGAACAATTTTAGATTCAGAATCCTCTTTATATAGCCATGCCAGCACAGCTTCATCCTCTTCAAATTCTTGTTTAGATTATTGCTCCACCACAAAATGTCTTTTGTATGCTTCCATAGGTTCCTTAGGTTCTGATTTAGACTGCTTCAAGGATTGGCCATATGACTTAGGTGAGATTGGGAGAGATGTCAAAGACAAGACTGGCTCTATAGTGTATTCTCCCATCCCATTTTCTTTGATATTGATCTCTTTAGCAATGTCATCCATCTTAGATGTGGAAGCCACATTTTGTTGCTTGATGGAAGATTCTCTGTTATTGGGAACAAGTTTATCGACACTTTCCTTCAATGTATTGCAAGTTGTACTCAGATCAGCTGGGATAGTAACCTCCACTCCTTCATAGGGAAATTTCAAGCATTGATGGTATGTTGAAGGAATAGCCTGCATTTCATGTATCCAGGGTCTCCCTAGAAGGATATTGTAAGCCAATGGTAGATCGAGCACCTGACATGTGGTATCTTTGATGACTGGACCCACCCGGATGGGCAAGACAATGGTGCCTTTAGAAGCTCTTTCTTGTTCATCATAGGCTTTTATGGTGATCTTCTTTTGAGGATCAATAGCCATCTCTGAGAATCCCAACTGTGTGATTAAGTTGTAAGAACAAATGTTGAGGCCTGCGCCCCCATCTATCAACACATGTTTGACTTGACGGTTCTGGATCAAGACTTCTATGTGCAAGGGCTTATTATGTGGGTGACTTAGGGAGTTGTCATCCTCTTCTGAAAAGGAGATATATTGCGGAGATGTTAGATGACCAGCCATAGTTTGGAACCTGTCTAGATCTAGATCATCAGGAACATTAGAGCTGAGCAAAGCTTTGTCTAGGATATCTCGGTGAGCTGGAGAGATTCGAAGTAACTCAAACATAGAGATTTTGGCATTGGTATGCTGGAGTTGTTGTACGATGCTGTAAGATGTAGGTCTGGTATCCTTTGGATTGGAAGATTTTGAGGCAACCTTCTGTTTAGAAGCAGATGTGAGATTGAAAGGTATCTTAGGGACATCAAATGAATTTGGTGTTTGTCCTTTCAGATGCGTCTGAGCTTGTGATCTGGTAACTGCATTAGCTGAGGAATGATTTCTATCTCTTCGTACAATCGTGATGACATTACAGCTCTCAGAGAGGCATGGTTCCACCATATTGATGACAACATCATTTCCAGGGTAGGCATAGTTGACTTTTGCCCCCATGTTAGGCTGAGAAGTGGAAACTCCCTTGCCATGTTGTGGAAAAGGTTCTGTAAATGCTGTGTGATCATTATTGCTGGTAGGATTATTGATTGTGATGTCCCCTTGATCTATCAAGTCTTGAATGGTATGCTTCAAATGGAAGCATCCATTAGTTCTGTGGCCTTTAGTTCGATGGAAAGCACAAAATTCATTATCTTTCCACCAACATGGTTTTGGATCTGGATCAGGTTTTCGGATTGGTGGTAAAGAGATCATGTTATCAGCTATCAGGGTCCTCAGAGCAGATTCCAAAGATTCTCCCAGGGGAGTAAACTTTCGTTTATTATCCCATCGTTTGAATGGCTTCTTTGGAGATGGTTCAGCAGATTTTTGCTCTGAAGCTTCAATGGCTTTGGTGGCAAGGGTGAGATTGTAGGCCGGTGCCTTTGATGGGGTGTGGATAGTGTCAACAACACCGTCAGAGACGATACCTTTGTTTCTATTCCAGGTCTTGTTTTTATCTTTTGAGCTAGATCCCGATTCAGACTTGTCCTTTTGAAGTGTGATTTCTCCTTTCTTGACAAGTACTTTCTCAATCTTGATTGCATTATCCACCATTTTATCAAAAGATACATGATCTTGCATTTGCAATGGATAGTTGAGCTCTGGAACAAGGTTATTGATAAAGATTTCAAGTTTCTCCATTTCGGGAATTGGTCTAGCATATAAAGAAAACTTCTTTCGCCACCTCTTGAGAAAAGTTAGGAATGATTCCCCTGGATATTGCTTGAGGTTACAGATATCGATCATGGTAATTGGATGTTGAATATTGTAGGAATATTGTTGATAAAACAATTTAATCAATTCCTCAAAAGTTTTGATCGTAGAAGGTAATCTTGAAAACCACTGAATGGATGCTCCTCCCAAGGATCTAGGAAAAAGATGCATTAGATAAGTCGGTTCATGCATGAATTCCATGGATTGTGTACAGAACTCTCTGACATGATCTTGAGGATTAGAGTGCCCGTCATATTTGTCATACTTTGGTATCTCCACTCTTTTTGGGAATGGAGGCATATACAAGTCTTTGTCAAAAGGGAAAGGACAAAGGGCCTCCATGGAGAATGCCTTGGGTTCCTTCTCTTTCTCAATTTTATTCATTTTGACCTGCATAGCGTGCAGCTGGTTCATTATGGCCATCATCAGAGTTTCTTCCTCATGCGTGATGATATCTTCGACATTGAAGTGAGGAGGAAGTTTAGCTCCTTCTTGGGCTAATTGCAAAAAGTATGCCTCTCTATCCATTTTCAAGAAATGCATCATCATTCTTTTGAATTCATCGTCATTCTGACACCGATGGATTTCAGAGGGTGTAGGGTCTTGGTCAGCATTATGTTGAGAGTGGTGTCCCTGGGATCCTCCTCCTAGAGAACCATGGTTTGTCCCTGCTTGAGACATGGTAGGAGTTTTTGGGCTCCCTGGAATAGATTGAGGAAGAGTTTGTTGATTACCTCTGTGAGTTGATAGAGGAGGTCTGTAACCAATTTTCAATCGAAAGTTACCGAGACCGTCGTCTTCGTAGATACCTGACTTGATGAGTTGTTCAAGAGTTGGACCCGGGGTATTGGTCAAAAGTAAGTTTTGAGATGTTTCTTCTGATTTCTTGTGTGAAGAAGCTCTGGTCTCCACCATTAACTTTGAATGAAACAGAAGAAAAGGATGAAGACAACTGAAGAACAATTTGATTTGAGAAAATTGGATGACGCAACCTTGTCAAGATTATGATAGTTTTGAAGATCTGATGAGATGTGGGTGAAGGAAACTGTGCCCTGGATGCATGGGATAGATCGCCCAAAAGATAGCGGACACGAGTTCTCAACACTTAGTTTGTTTTTGAAGATTGATTGATTGAAGATTGATAGTTATGACAAGGTTTTGACACGAGATAAAAAGGACTCAAATTGATCAAACAGAAGACTAGATCGGATTCAAAAGATCAAACTTAGAAAATGGTAGAATGCTCAATAGCTACTGCTCTGTTCCTGACACAATGATATTTTTGACAGATTCTGGAACTAGGCTGGAAACATTGGATATCTTGCAATTTGACAATTTCTGACAACTTTCTCAAATTTTTCCAAACGACACTCTGCAGACTCGTACGACACTGGGTAGTCTATGAAATGACAGTTGCTAAACTCATACGACAGTTGGGTAATACTGAAATGACACTTGACAAAACTCGTACGACTTTTGACTTCTTGAAATGACTTTTGACTCCAGAAAGAACTTTACGTCAATTTTTGCAAAATTTAAGATTTTCAGTTTTGGATTGTTTGCAAATTGTACTGTCCAGATTTTGAAGGTTATACCAGATTTGATCATTTTTAATAGCCAAGTAGATAAATAAGCACGCAGAACAGCAAGCAAGTGATTCCAAGCACGTCTGAAAATAATGAACAAGGGCAAAAGCAACCTTACGCATGAACAATCAAGTGACCAAATTGTGCTAATCCCTGAGAGTACTAATTGTGTATGTTCTGAAAAGTTTTACAATAACACACATATACCTGAGAATGAAAAATTGGCCTCTCTAAGGTTTTTAGTAATGGTTTGACTCTGCAACTTTTATGATTCAAAGGGGTGAACTCCAATCCTGGCGCACCAGGGTTTTGACACAGTCCGAGAACTTAATCTTCAAGAGCTGCTAGGGAGATCTGACAACCCAACAATGAACCATACCCGTGGAGATTTCTTCCACAAGGACATTTATATAGCGGTTGTCACTACCATGGTGAAAATGGCTATTACCGCTTGAGGTTCCGTCAATGCAGTTTGCCCTGTGAAGGGATTGTCCGCTACGGTTAACCCTCTCTAAAGATGACTCACAATAGTATACCACAAGGGGACTTGGCTCCAGATTCAAGGTTTTGACACCTCTTCACTTTTAACCCAAACAAAGCAAGCAGATTAATCCGACACGCTAAGACAAAGTTTTGTTCCACCAAGGTCTGTGATATCAACTCCACGTGATCTATCAACCTCTCCGGGGAGAGAATGTATCAATCAATAAGAGAAGACGCACTAACCAATTTTGATTCACCAAAGCTTGTGATATCAACCCCACATGATCTATCAACCTCTCCGGAGAGAGAATGTGTCGATCAATAAGAGAAGACTCACTAAGTTGAATGTGAAACGCACTAAGTATCCTCCCTACCTACAAGGATTCTATCGTCAAGAAGGATTTCGCTAGGAATCCAATCTCTCAAGAATCACAAATAGTGTTCATAGGGCCTAATTACTATGTGAGCACAGATGTATGTTCCGAAAGCAAATCTACCAAAAGCATCCAAAAAGTAGAAAGAGGAACACTTAACGTTTAAAGCGAATATGAGATGAGTCCACAAGGTGGAACACTTAACACCTCACACAAGCTAAAAATGAGTCCACAACTTAGAAAACAAGGGAGTTCCTAAAAGCACAAAAGGGTTTCCAAGTGGAACATTTAACGCTTCTGTCCTGTTGACCCCTCCCCTTTATGGCGTTGAGATTGCAACCACGGGGCGAAAATGAGGGGCCGGCGGATTAGCGAGTCCAATAACCCAAGATAGCAATCAAGATCAATCACAAGTATTCTAAGACTACTTAATGAATCCTTAAGGGTTCACAACCTAGTATCAATTATGCAAGTGTGTAGAAATAGATCAAAAGCATGAAAAGATGCACACAAGCTTGACACATAAGAGATTTATTTTAAGTCCCAAATCAAAATATTATTAGATGAAGGAGAATACCTGGGATCCTTGCAACGCGCTTAGTAGATTTTACTTGATTTTTAGCAATTTTTGTTGAGCTTTTCCATGCAAGCAAGTGACGAACTCTCCAACAAGCAAACAAGCAAACAAGATATGCAAAATATATTCAACTTATGAAAACCATAGGGTTAGCTCTAAAAATCAATTATTATCAGTAATAATAACTAGCAATCAACCCAAATGACAACTCATATCACTCATTGAACCATGTAAAAAAAATAAGTGCATACCCATCACAAAACTTTATTTTTTTTGCTGCATTTGACCTAGTCAACAAGATCTAATTTTTTTGATATGATTTTGGCCACAAAAATAGAAATTCAGAATAGAGACCCCTACTAAAAAATAGAGAGCTTTCCAAAAATGCAAAAATTTTAGAAAAACCTCTTCATTTGTGCCCTAGAGACCCATTTTATCAATACAGACTAGTTTTTGTAAATTGACTATTTGAACTATGATATCATGTCCAAATTTAAAACACAAAGAATGGAACCCCTATATAATTTAAAGAGCTTTCCAAAAATATAAAAATTTTCGAAAAATATGCTGATTTGTGTCAGATATTAATTTTTTCCAGAATTTCAAGAAAAAATTATTAAAAATTCAAAACATCTCAAATAATTCTAAATTTTTTACTGTAGCTTCCATGACATGTCACCAACCTGCAAAAAAAATTTCAGATCAAAATTCCAAGTCGTTTGGGAGATAAAATTAAATCTTTGAAACTTTGGGGTTTTAGCTCCCAAAAAAATCAAAACCAGCATGCAAAGGTGGGTTGCCCCACGGTGGGCGCCAGAAATGTGTGTGTGAAAATTATACCTGATCTGTAGACACAACACTCAGTAAAACATTAGAGGTTAGCTATAATCAAAATCGTGCAAAATTGAAAGCTATCTAACCAAGCGATTTACTGCCTTCTAATAGGTGCGAGATTAATGTTCTCAGATTGTAATCGAGATCAGTGACTTAGACGACACCTAAATGAAGGATTTGAATGCAAAAGATGGATATGAAATTGAATGCAATTAATCTATATTTTTGATATTTTCTATGCAATAAGAATGAAAACTTGATATGAATCTATGCTAATATGAAAAACTTGATATGAAATGAATGCTAAATGATCTAACAATGAAGATTCTAACAATGATATGAAAACTATGAATGCAAAAATAAGATTGATCTCACAAAGATGTCGATTCACAAGAGCTTTGATTCTTCAATTCCAATTCTCCAGCGTGATTGTGCAAAATATGAGATGATTTGTGAAGAGCTAAAGCTTTAATTTATAGAAATCCAGGGCTTTGGAGGTGCATGAATAAAAGCCATAAATCACTCAAATTAACTCATCTTGATTTTTGAGTTATCTGATCATAAAAGATAGTTAATTCTCAAAATCATGCAAAAACATGCAAAAACAGCTTTTTAACTCAAATTAGAGTTTAGATCAGCTTTTTGAACTCCAAAAGGATGTTGAGTTCCAAAAAGTCAATAACTTGCATTGATTTTCTGATTTGGAGTTTAACTGTTTCTTTTGAATATGCATAATAATTAAGAATTAAATAAATAAATAAAGTGATTTATCCTCAACTCAACTGATTTTTGAAAATAAATAATTAATTTATGGGTTAATTAACTATTTTACCAAACTTTTATTAAAAATTATATTATTAAATAATGACAACATGCTTTAATTAATTAAATAAGAATTTAATCAATTAAAGATAGGAATTTTGATTTATTGTCAAAATTAAATAATACAATTAATAATAGATAGAATTAAATTTAATTACACAATTAAGTGGCAAATATTAAATCTAATTAATTAAATATGAAAATATTCAATTAATTAAATTTTTAGGATAAATGTGATTTATCACCAAATAATCATTAAATTAAAGATAATTAAGATAATTAGGAATATTACTAGGAATATTCCCCGATGCAAAATTTAAGATAATCAATTATGATTCGATGATGTTTAGATGTGCCTTAGGTTAGGACTTTGATGTCGATTTCATTCGAATTGAAGATGTAGGAGATTAATGAACTTATAGCCCATTTTTGGGGTATTACAGAAATAAGTGGAGAGAGAAGAAGAATAGGGGAAAAAGTGAGATCCATGAAAATACCTATTCAAGGCACTTGACATGACCCAGACCACTTACTCAGAGGGCTAAATGTTCTTAACATGGAAGTGCTTCCATTTTAAGATGATACATTAATCCCCCACTTTAGCAAGAGTATAGACTCGATGCAAAATCTTGGTAAAGGAGATCATAATGAAAAGATAATCTTATTGAAATCAAAGGGACAAAGGAATCCTCAAGCCCCCAAGGACTCAAGTCTTCGCCAACTCCAAGATTAGAATAAGAGAGACATCTCTAGAAAAAGAGAAAGAGTGTGATTACCTCACCCAATGAGAATTTATGTCCCATTGTGAACCACACAAAGAAATGACGCAACTAGAAAGATGGAATTGAACCGCGTAGTGAATGTGGCTACTCACTAGTCAACCCATCAAGGATTCATCCTCAGGAATATTCTATTCCACAAGAGTAAAACCAAAAGTAAATGAGATCTAGTCTTAAGGACACCTTCGACCTTAAGGGATCAAAATTTTTGAAACTGGAGGGATCAAGAAATCCTAAATAAAAATCCATGCTTTAAGGATTAGTCGCTAATCCATAAAGGGAGAAAAGTATCTTGAAAAATAATATATGTATATCGAAAAGTGTGTGTGTGCAATAGGTGAGTAGAGTTTATGCCCCCATGTTAAAGTCATTGTTAACACTTTAAGAGGAGCAATGGCTTTAACGAAAACATAAAAAACTCCACTGATTACGTTTCCACTACGAGATGCCCCCAAACAAAGACAAATCAAGGGAAATACCACATAAACAGATAGAGAACATAGAAGGGATCTACCTACAGTGGGGTCAATATGATCATAAGATAATATATATATGATATTATTGCAAATGAATTGACATCATTCCCCAAAATAAAGTAGAACTACAATCATAATGGAGGAAAGATCACATAAGAGATACTAAGAAGAATCTTTTCAGACCATGACATGGAGACCAAAAAGAATCAGTGCTACCAAGTCATGAATCCAAGCAGACTATACAAGGAAACATTTACAAATAATAGCATAGGTACAACATAACACAAAACAATATATAGAAGAGTAGAGATACAAATAGAGGAATTGTACAATAGGTTCAATTCCTTTATCACCTTGTACCAACAAAGCAACAAGGGTTGTATAAAAGAATCTAACAACATTTAGCAAACACATCACGGGAGAAGCACAGTACAATAGGAAAACACACAACAAAGCTACCATAAAGGACAAGTCAATCAAGTGCACCACCTACTATCCCCATCTCATTCTATATTATTTAGGGAATGTGGGTAACTTTCAAGAGGGACTATATCCAACATAGTAGGAATGATAGCTAGTTCCAAACAAGGATCCTCTTGAGAATCATAATGATCGATACTAGGTGTAATTGTCAATTGTGATGAAAGCGTATTAGGTAAATCAATGTCAATGTCAATAGTCTTATATTTATCATTAACATCATCAAGAGTATCTTTTTCATCTAGATTAATCAGAATAGGATCTAAGATACGAATAGGATCATCATAATCTTGCATTTTAACATCATTATTAGAAACGACTTCTTCTAACACATCATGCATAGGATTATAAGAAGCTAAAGAATTTTGAAGAATAGAATTATGAGCTTTAGCTTGAGCATGACGCTTCTTATGACATTCATTAGCAAATTGATTACATTTTGTCTTACTTGAAATAAGTTTAGAACTAGGAGGAGCAATTACCAGATCTTTTACAGGTTCTATAGGAGGATTAGTAAGATTCTCAGTAGAAGAGAAGCAATACTAGGAGCTTGATTAACAGATTTAGAAGCCATATATAAAGGAGGTATGGAAGGTGTATGCAAAAGATCATGATTAAGATCCATCGAAGGCATGCTTAACTTGAGAATCTTGCAATGCTTATAGGCTTGATATGAGCGGAAAAGATTATCAGGTCGAGAAGGACATGAATTAGGTAATGAAGGCCAAAAGAAGTCAAGGGTAGCACAATCCTTGGGCCTAGAAGGTTGATATAAACTATGATTAATCATCATCACTTCTTCATCATAAATAAATTTAAGACACTTATGTATAGGTGTAGCAACAACATGCATGGCATTTAACCATGGAAAACCAAGATTAAGTTGAAATTGATCAGAAGTAGGAACAACAACAAAGGTAGTGTTCAAAATTTTACCACAAAGTTTAACCGTCAAGTTAATAGAACCAAATGATAGATAAAGAAAACCATTACAAGTTTGAATCCACACATCAGATGTATCATAAGAATCACATTGCAAGTTTTTCATAAAAAGATTTTCTTTAGTATTAACATTGACTAAGGATGTAGGATCAACAAGAAAACCATGGGTAGGTATCTAAGAAATCCTAGCATAAATGTAAAGGGGACCATTAGGAGCCTTAATATTCTCAGAATCATCAAAGGTAATCAAAATTTCCCAAGGTCTTTTATTCATAGGTTGCTTTCAAGGTTTAAGTTGAGTTTTCAATTTAGGCTACGGTTTTCATTGAGGTTGAGATGGAACTTGAAATTGAGTTTGAATCTGAGGTGGAGATATAGTTTGAACAACATGCTCTACTTGATTAACAATGTGATTAAGATCATCCATCTTTGAATCATAAACAATATCCATAGAAGATGGCAGAGCAATGGTATTAGTACCATGTGTAGGTAAAGGATTCATCTAGATTTGAAGATTTTGATTAGGAGAGATATATTTGTTCCCACTACCATCAAGATTGTCAACAGATAAGGCATTAGAGTCGATTAAGTCTTGAACCTTATGTTTTAAAGAATAACATTTCTTAGTGTCATGACCATTCTGATGATGATATTGACAAAAATATTTTGGATTAAAAGATTCAGATGCTATTGTAGTAGGTAAAAGAGGTCAAATAGGTGGTAAAGTAATCATATTAGCAGTTAAAAACCTATTCATAATGGAATGTAAAGATTCAGAAAGAGGAGTAAATGTACGATTTAATTGAAAAGCAGTTATGTAGAAGTGGTATTGTGAGATGCAATGACAACTTGATCAGAAACTGCATTCACTTGTTTGTTTATCTTGACATAGTTGTTGAATGTTTGAATTTTTTTTGGATTAGGAGCAACATCACTCTTATCAATTGGAATAGGAGCCATTGGAGTGTTGCTCTTAAATTGACTCACTTGTAATTGATAATGATGAAGTGTTGCATAAAGTTGTTGAAAAGAGGTGAATTTAGTAAGCAGTATCTTATCTCTAATATTCTTTAACAAATTTCAAATAAACATACATTGAATATAAATATCAGGAATAGGATAGGAAATTTGAGCATGTAAATGCTTAAATATACCAATAAATTCAGTCAATTTTTCCTTAGCATACGAGCCAATGTTATTTTGAAATTGTTGAATAAAAGCATTAGAAAGTTTTGGAAACGAGTCAATAGAATAAGGAGGCAAGGAACAGTACCATTGTAAGGCCTTGCCATGAAAATTTCTAGCAAACAACTTGGCTAAAATCCTATGGTCATGAGCATAATCACTACAAAGGATTTCAAATGTTTTAACATGATGAACAAGGTCTCCTTTTCTATTGTAATTCTCGAGATGAGGCATATCAACTATCTCAAGAATAGGAGTATGAATGATTTCTTGGGATAGAGGCCTTGCCATGTCACATGTAGGAATGCTAAACTTGTTTTGAGTTAAGGAAGCAAGTTGTTGTTGTAAAGATGATATAGTTTGAGCCAAACTACTAATTGTTGAATCATTAGAAGAAATAGGAGGAATAGCAACATTAGAAACACTAGGTAAAGTGTCTGAAGCTACAGAAATGGAAGACACAATTGGAGGAACACTTGGAACTACAATTGGAAGAGGATTGGAATAAGTAAAAGGAACATTATGATAAGAAGGTTGTGATGTAGGAAGGGACACATGAGGAACACTCATAGGAAAAGAGGGAACCATTGTAGTCACCAAAGGAGGAGTATAGGTAGGAATACTGGATAAAGGAATAGAAGAAGGTTCTATACTAGTAACATAAGGAATCAATCCTATATCTTGAGCTTCTTGAGCTAAAGGTTTAACATTTGAATGCAAGAGGTGAGTAATACCACAAAGAAGATTAACACCTTGATCATTATCAGGAAGAAATTTCTTAAGAGCCTCTATAGCTTGAATAGAATCTTGATTATGGTTTTCTTGAATAAGCCAATTACCTATTTTATCAAGTTTAGTTTAAAGTTTTTGGACTTGTTCAGGAGGAAATCTTAAAGCATCATCCTCATCATGAGATAAGTGAGAAGAGTTTTTCTCCATAATAGGATTGGAATCATGAATAATCAAATTATCATCCAAGATCCTAAGGAAAGGAGAGGAAGAATGAGGATAAAAGGCACCCATAAGTCTACGACTTCATCTAACCAGAATATTATAAGTAGGACTAGAGGTAGTAAAGATCATATATCAATGTAATGGAAATGAACTAAACTAAGAAAACATAAAACATGAACAAATGAATATTTTTTTATTTTAAAGAGATTTTGCAAAATTTTTTTTGTATTTTTGAAATATAAATTTAAGAAATTTAATTTTATAAGCATGCAAGATTTATCACAAAAGTAAAATCTAACACCAAAAAGAAAGAGTTGTCTATCGCGGGCTCACCTAAATGTAGAGTGAAGGTGAACACACAAGATAATAGAAAGGGAAATCTAACACCACAAAGACAATAGGGCATCTAATTCCACAAAAGAAAAGGGGGCAAGTGTGCCGGGTTCACCAAAATGTAGAGGGATAAAATGGGAAAAGGAGGATGTATGAGAAATGTGATATGTGAGGGGAATATAGGATCTATTCCTAATCCAAATTCCCAAAAGGAGAGATCCAAATTGATTAATCACAAAGAAGTGATCAATACACAAGTGAATCAAACTATGGAGAATATGAAGAAAGGAGAAAATCTTACAATTTTCTATAGAAACTATGTGCTTGAACTATTGAATGAATAAAAGACAAATACTAACCTCAAAATAGGGTAAATCTAGAAAATGTTAGAATAACTGAGAAGGGGGGTGAATTAGTTATTCAGTGTCCCAATTCAAAATGTATAATCCAAAACAATTCTAATACTTCTACAACTTGGTAAACATAAAATACTTTCACTGTTTGTGTTTTACCCATTGACAGTCTAAACTTTATAATAGTTACTGATTAAATCTAACATGTAATATGCAAAGTATGATAACAAACAAATATCACAATCAACACATAACACAAGATATTTAACGTGGAAACCCTATTAAGGGAAAAACCACCTGGGACCAACAACCCAAAATTGTTCACTCTTTGGAAGTGAGGTCGGTGAAGACCCAACCTTGTTAAAGGTTACAAACACACTGTTAGGTGTGACCTTGTTAGAGGATTTTAGACCAGAAGTTATCGTCCAACCAGCAGTCACTCTAGGGTTGACAAGATAACAATGTTCACTCTATGAATGAAACATCAAAATACTTTCATAGTCCACTCGGTTAAGAGATTTGACTATTTACAATGGTTAAATATGTAACAGTAGATGATCTGCCTTAAAACAACTTCAGTTTGTAGTTTACAGATCAATGTTCAGCTCATTCAAATATTTCTAATCAATATAACACTTCAGATTCAATACTATATCAACTTACTATCCATCGGTAATAACTCTCTATAGCTAGGTAATTATTTTGCAGCTCGGTTCCTATTAACCAGTATGATCAAAATGCATGAAAAATTCTACACACGATAATTCTATAGTATCTTCTTCTTCCGGCATGAGTTTCATAATGAAACCAATGTCTCTTATATAGACAAGTAAATCATTTTCTTTTCCTCCATCAGATTTTGCCGCTTAATCATATTCATAGATTTTGCTGCTTTAAGCTCCCTTGGCTGATGTGTTAGTAACACATTTCAATTTGCTCCATTAGATCCTTTTTGATTTATGTTAGCCGTCGATCTTCATAAAAAACATTATCTATTACCTTGATTTCATACACTTTACAACTCATCACTTTATCAACTAAACTAATCATTTAATTCCTTTCTATTTTTCTTGATTAACAAAGAAATGCGTCGGTGAGCACAAGGTCAGTTAACACTATGCTCGGTATACACTACACTTCGTCGGTGTATACTAAAATGCTTTATTTACCGACAACACTGCTTTGTGTCTTTCAGCTCTATTCTTCATCATAGATGAACGCAACATAATAAAGTCAATTTCATCAAGTCATAGACTCATCAACAAGTTACTCAGTGTGTTCCTTCTCCTCATCTGTCATATACATCTTCCTCATGTAGATATTTTTGTTCTTCATCTCTTTCACCTTCCTTCAGATGTGTCGGTATAGTAACTGACAAGATAAGTATTGTCAAGCTAGTTGACATCAATGACAACATAATACTGATTTAATTATCTTGCATATCTAATCATCAACTCCTCAGTAATCTTGAATTATAGATTCTTCATTCAGGTTCTAAATCAGTTGTAGTTCATCAATCTCTCCGTTTGGCATTGATGGCAAATCAAGTAATATGAAATGTACCATACACATACCAAACATGTATTCTACAACTTTGTGATAAAATGTTGTGTAGTGTAAGCTCTCCCTAGCTTAATATGTTTAATCACTATGTTACTAAAACAACATTATAAAATATAGCTTTGTCGTGCTGTAGATATAACCTTTTTAGTTCTCAAGTTCCTTTCAGATTATCTCTCCCTTAGATAGTTCTCATCGGTGCCTATCTCCTTTTCCCTTTTCATATTATTTATCTCTCCCTTTGACAAAAATGCCAAAGAAACAAATAAAAAATGAGCTCTATAGTAGCTAAGTAACTTTTTGTTGTCCATTACTTCCTCTGTATCTTAGTATACTAATATCCCAATCTGTTTTAGTTCTTCAAACTTAATCACAACCTTGAACAAAATCCAAAGT
This sequence comes from Chamaecyparis obtusa, assembly GCA_027943335.1. NCBI lineage: Eukaryota > Viridiplantae > Streptophyta > Pinopsida > Cupressales > Cupressaceae > Chamaecyparis > Chamaecyparis obtusa. The sequence goes on along the minus strand of BSBK01005555.1, from coordinate 299,284 downwards.
GTGAACTATGCTACATCAACATGAATTATCTTCTGATAAGATTAGGTTGATGCAACATCCAGATCACATTAGTGACCGATAGACAGGGGATAGACCCCAAGTCTAGTCCTCAAATATTCAAATGTGTCCTTCGGTAGAGGCTTTGTAAAAATGTCTACAAGCTATTCTTTAGATGTAACAAATTCTAAATTTACTTTCTTCTTTTGCACTTGTTCTCTTAAGTAGTGATACTTAATTGAGATATGCTTTGTCTTAGAGTGCATCACAATATTCTTTGAAATATTAATAGCACTTGTGTTGTCACAGTATCTGATCACCGGGTCAGTGATTACCTCATTCATTCCTTCCAACACTTGCTTGATATATGCAATGTTTGAGAAATTAGTAGCAGCAGCAACATACTTTGCTTCAGCTATAGACTAAGAAATATAAGCCTTCTTTTTACTTGTCTAGGTTACAAGTCTTTCACCAAAGAAAAATGCTCCTCCAGTGGTACTTTTTCTATCATCCACATTTCCAGCCCAATCTGCATCGGTATAAACCTTCAGCTCAAACTTACCTTCCTTAGGATACCATAATCCATAATCCTCTATCTTTTTCAAATATCTTAAGATCCTTTTAGTAGCAATCATGTGTGATTCTCTAGGATTGGTAGAGTATCTAGCAACAACTCCCACAACATGTGCTATATCTGGTCTACTGTGAACTACATAAATGAGCTTACCAATCATGGATCGGTAAAGTGTCTAATTTACCTCTACAGTTTCATCTTCCTTTGTCAATTTACTTCTAGTAGCCATTGGGGTTCCCACAGGTTTAGCATCTTCCATGCCAAATTTCTTCAAGACTTCCTTTATGTACTTAGACTATGTGATGAATATCTCATCACTCTGTTGTATCACTTGTAATCTGAGAAATAATTTAATCTCTCCGAACATAGACATTTCAAACTCATTCCTCATGCCATCAGCAAAAGATTTACATACATGATTTTGACCTCCAAAAATAATATCATCAACAAAAATTTCAGAAATAATAATAGTGTCATCAGTATCACCTTTCATGTACAAATTACTATTCTCACTAGTTCTTACAAATCCAATACTTAACAAGTAAGTATGCAGTCTTTCATACCATGCTCTTGGTGCTTGATTCAAACAATATAAATCTTTGTGTAATCTACATACCATTTTTCTATTGTCTAGATCAATGAATCCTTTAGGTTGTTCTATGTAGACCTCTTCTTCAAGTATACCATTCAGAAATGTTGATTTGACATCCATTTGATAAACCTTAAATTTCTTGTGTGTAGCATATGCAAGTAAGATTCTAACTCCTTCCAATCTAGCAATAGGTGCAAATGTTTCCCCATAATCAATTCCTTCTTCTTGTGCATGTCCCTTGGATACCAATCTCACTTTATTTCTGGTCACTTCACCACTTTCATTCATTTTGTTTCTGCATATCCATTTAGTACCGATAACATTCTTATCTTTAGGTCAGGGTACTAAGGACCAAGTTTTGTTTTTCTCTATTTTTTCTATTTCTTCCTTCATTGAATTAACCCATTCTTCATTTTCTAATGCAACTTTCACATTTTTTGGTTCAAATTCACAAACTAGACATGTACCTTGTCTTGTTTTGCTTCTTGTCTACATTCTAGCTTGTCTGTTTCCAATAATTTGTCTCTCAGGATGATGTCTTCTGACAAAACTAGCTAGTACTTACTTTCTTCTTTCTTGTTCATCCTATTCAAGTTCATTTTCTTTCTCAATTGCACCATCTTGTTCCTTGGTTTCCCTTTCCTGTTCCTCGGGGTTATTTTACTGCTGATCGGTTATCACAGGTTACAACTTCGGTAGATAGTCAGGAAGTTCAATGTAAGTGAATCTACCATAGTCTTCTAGTTCCTTTCTTTCTTCTCTATTTATGTCATCATACTCATCAACATGAACATTAGTACTTTCAATCATCTTATTTGTAACCTTATTCTGACATTTATATGCTTTACTCTTAGTAGAATATCCTAAGAATATTCCTTCATCACCTTTAGAATCAAATTTCCCATTTCTCTCATCTTTCAAAATAAAAAATTTGCTTCCAAAAATCCTAAAATAACTTACAATAGGTTTTTTAGGAATGAATGCAAAGTATTTTGGCAGTCATTCTGTAGCAGTTGTTGTTGCATTCATGACTTGGATTGTCATTGATGTCAACATAGTGATATTCTGGATATCAGCAGGAAAGTAGGTACAGTTTTGTTTTGCACACATGTTGTATTGTAGATTGGATTTTGAGAATCTTATGGTATGTTCTTTGGTGTTTTATTAACCTATGGTTAATAGCACAAAAATAAATTCATTCATTTAAAGAGTTATGAGCATTTTGGTGAAAGCAGTGTTTAGACAGTGTTTCTATGAAGCGATTTTCAAAAATCAGAGGATATCTCTTAGCTCGGATGGAATCTGATTTTGTATAGTTAAAGGGATGTTGGAGGCTCATTAATGATGATGTGGTTCACATTGCAAACTTCGAAGATATGTTTGGAGAAAGTTATACTATTTGAAAGCTGACAGTTTTATGTGAAATTTTGTGTGTAGCGTGTAGAATTTATTATTTTGTAATTAAGGACTGACTCATTTGTAATTATTTGAGTTTGGTATATAAGAAGGAATTTTTTCCTTATTGAAATATGTACTATGAAGGTTGAGATGCGAATATATGCATGAAGTGAAGAAAAGAGCTAATTCAGTGATGAAGGAAGACTTGTGAGTACAGAGATCTGGAATTGTGATCTTGTGTAGCAGAGAGTGCGGTTTTGGCATAGTTTGAAGGAGGTAATATATTTCATATTATTCTATTGAATAATTCTAAGATCTTTTGGACAGTGGGTTCAGAGATCTTGCCTTGAAGCTGTTTGAGCAGTGGGTCCTTCTCTCTTCCATAAACTCTTAACCGGGTTAGAATATTTTAACAGGGATTCAAAATCTCCTAACAGGGATTTATATGTACTGAATGTATTTCATAAGACTCCTAACAGGGTCCATCCTCTAACAAGGAACTTTCATATTAGTGCATCATTTTGTGGGCATCATTCCCACCGGGGTTTACTCTTTTCAAGAGGTTCCCTAGTCAACATATCTTGTGTTATTGTGCAATTGTGTATGGTTATCTTTCTATGGTTGATTAGTAAATTAATTATATTATTTAAAGTAGTTGAATGGTTAAATTATTAGATAACTGATTCACCCCCGCCCCCCTCTTAGTTATCTTGGGGATCTTTACTTTCTAACAATTGGTATCAGAGCAGCAGGTCCTTGAAAGAAAATTTTAACAACTTAAGGAGATCCATGGTGAATTTTAGAAAAGAAAGCCCTAAGTTTGATGGAGTAAATTTTGACAGCTGGAAAGAAAAGATGAAGATTCATCTATTGTGTTTAGGACCAAGTTATTGGTTGATTACAAAGAATGAGAAGACTATCATTGAGGAAGACAATCTAGAGGCAGGAACTAAAGATGAACTAGATCTATTCATGTGTAACATACTTGCAAGAGAAGCACTTTTGTCAGCACTACCAGAGAATGAATATAGTTAGGTAAGATGTTTGAAAACATCTCATGCAATTTGGAAAGCTTTACATTCTACTTTTGAAGGTCATGAACATGCAAAGAAGGATAGATTACATAATTGGATTTGTGCATTTGAAGATATCAGAATGATGGAAGATGAATCTATTAGAAGCTATATTGGTAGGATGTCTGAGATTGTAACAAGAATAAAGTCTTATGGAGGTGATAAGATAGAGAATGAAGTGATATGGAAAATTTTGAGAACTTTGACACCAATATTCAAGTAGACAACACAGATGATTGAACAAGTGATACCTTGTACATCGAACTTTTCAAGAGAGACTCTTCTTGGAAGATTAGAAACAATAGAGATGAACTTGAGATTATCAGGAGAGCTACCTAGAATGGAAACAACATTCAGTGCTCTTAACATTAGACCTACAAGAAGTACTAGTGTGAATGGAGATTATGCCAACAGTAGCAGATCTAAATCTAAGGATGATAAGAAGATTGAAGAAGGTATTGAATTACTTGTAAAAAGAGAACCAGATGGTAAGAAAATCTTTAAATGTTGGACTTGTCAAGAATATGGTCATTTTGCATCTAAATGTCCTAAAAGAGTTAAGAAGTATAGAAGCAACTTTAAACCTGGGAGATCTAAAGAATGTTATTATGCAAATGATGAAGATCTTGAAGCAAGAATTGAAAGACATTTAAGTGACAGTGATAATGATAATTTTGAGGAAATAGGATTTGTAGCAATTAAAGAAGTAAGTTCTAAATCTGATAAAAGGGAAGAAAAAGCATTAGTTTCACAAGTTGAAAAGAAATCTGATTGGATTATAGATAGTGGTTGTTCACATCATATGACTGGAGATAAAAGAAAGTTTGTTAAGTTAGATAATTATGATGGAGGAATTGTTAGGGTTGGTAACAATGCACCTTGTTTGATTAATGGTATGGGATCTATTACTCTTGATGGAAAGACTAACACTGATGATGTTTACTTTTTTGATGGATTGAGACATAATCTACTAAGCGTTGGACAATTGGCTGATAAGGGTTATCAAGTTTGGTTTGCTGAGAAAACTTGTGTGATAAAAGATAAAGATGGAAATCTGATTGGAAAAGGATCCAGAACCAGAGGTAATGTATTTTAGTTGAATCCTACTGAGATGACATGCTTGATAACTAAGATTGATGACAGTTGGTTATGGCATAAAAGGTTTTGTCATATAAACTTTGATAATATTGTCAAGGTGAGTACTACACTTGTGGTAAGAGATTTACCTAGACTTATGAAACCTACTAACATGATTTGCAAAGAATATATGATGGAAAAGCAGAAAAGGAGTTCATTTCCCAACAAGAAGTTCACATCGACAAAGAAGTTGGAGATTGTTCATACAGACTTGAGTGGTCCTACTAGGACTAGAGGATTCTATGGAGAAAGGTATTTTATGATTCTTGTTGATGATTTTACAAGGATGATGTGGATTGCATATTTGAAAGAAAAATCTGAAGCATTTGATAAATTTAAGATCATGAAAAGCAAAATTGAGAATGAATCTGGAATGAAGATTAAGTGTTTAAGATCTGATAGAGGTGGTGAATTTACATCTAGAGAGTTTAACACCTTTCGTGAAATGAATGGTATTAAGAGATAACTTTCAGCCCCTAGAACACCAAAACAAAATGGTATTGCAGAAAGAAGGAACAGGTCAATAACTGAAGCAACAAGAGCTATGTTGTTTGAAAATGATTTGGCTAAAAATATTTGGAGAGAAGCAGTGAACACATCAGTATACACTATGAATAGAGTACAAATCAGAGTAGATACAAACAAGACACCTTATGAATTATGGTTTGGACATGCACCCTTAGTTAAGTACTTTAGAATTTTTGGAAGTAAATGTTATATAAAGAGAGATGATGATATAGGAAAATTTGATCCTAGAAGTGATGAAGGAATATTTCTTGGATATTCTTTAAAAATAAAATCATATAGATGTTATAACAAAAGAACTAAGACTATTGTTGAAAGTGCAAATGTAAAAGTTGATGAGAAGTTTAAAATTCAGGAAAGAGTGCTTGATTATGAATCTGATGGAGAAGCACAACCTCAGCCTAACATTCAAAATGCAGAATTATTTTTTGAAGCTAATAGTGATTTGCTGAATGAAATTCATACTGAAGAAAACAAAGAAGAAAATAGAGAAGAAAATAGAGAAGAAAATAGAGAAGAAAGCAGAGAAGAATCTACAGTTGGAACAAGATCAGTAACTATGACACCTAACAGGTATATTTTAAGACATCGCCCTATTGAGCAAGTTATTGGAAGTTTAGATAGAGGAGTTTTGACTCGAAATAAGATACATTTATGTTTGATTTCTCAAATTGAACCTAAGACTACTAATGAAGCTTGTGAAGATGAACATTGGATTAATGCTATGAAACAAGAACTGGAGTAGATTGAAAAAAACAAGACATGGGAATTGGTCCCTAGACCTGAAGACAAGAATGTGATTGGAACAAAGTGGGTATTCAGAAACAAGATGACTGAACAAGGAGAAGTGATAAGAAACAAAGCAATATTGGTATGTAAAGGATATTCACAGCAAGAAGGAATTGACTATGAAGAAACTTTTGCACCTGTGGCCAGACTTGAAGTAGCGAGAATGTTTCTAGCATATGCAGCTTACAAGAAATTCAAAGTGTATCAGATGGATGTGAAATCAACATTTTTGAATGGTGAATTGGAAGAAGAAGTCTACATTGAGCATCCTAAAGGTTTTCCTTTGACACAAGAAGGAGATATGGTATGTAAGTTAAAGAAAGCTTTATATGGATTAAAACAAGCACATAGAACCTGGTATGCAAGATTGGATAAGTATTTATTGAAATTGGGATTTATAAAAGGAACAACATATAGTAACTTATACACAAAATAAATTGAGAATGGTTTGTTGGTTATAGTTATATTTTTTGATGATATTATCTTTGGAGGAGAAGATGAAGCTAGTGACAAATTTGCAGATGAAATGAAGACTGAATTTGAGATGAGCATGATTGGAGAAATGAAATATTTTTTTGGATTACAAATAACACAAAGCAAGGAAGGTATATTTGTAAGTCAGACTAAGTATTTGAATGACTTATTGAAAAGATTTGGAATGAAAGATTCTAAACCTATTGGAACACCTATGGTAACTAGACATAAGTTATCTAGCAAAGATGAGACACCAGCAGTTGAGCAAAAAAAATACAGATCTATGATTGGAGGATTGCAGTACTTGACACATACAAGACTTGATATAGCACATTCAGTTGAGATTGTAGCAAGATTTCAAGCAAAACCTAGAGAATCACATTATGCAGTAGTAAAGAGGATACTGAGATATCTGAAAGGAACAATGGATTATGGATTATGGTATGAGAATTCTAATGATTTTACTTTATGTGCCTATATTGATGCAGATTGGGGAGGCAGTGTTGATGACAAGAGAAGCACCATTGGTGGAGCCTTTTTTCTTGGAAGAAAATTGGTCTCTTGGTTAAGTAAGAAGTAGAATTGTACTTCACAAAGTACAGCAGAAGTAGAATATGTTGCAGCAACAAATAATTGTAATCAGATTATTTGGATGAAGTAGATGTTGAAGGATATTGGAATAAAGTTTGATGAGCCTATTTTTATACATTGTGATAACACCAGTACAATGAGTATGTCAAAAAAATTTGTTTTACATTCTAAGACTAAACATATTGAGATCAAGTATCATGTTGTAAGAGAGAAAGTTGCAGAAAAAGAAGTAAGATTGGAGTACATAAGCACAAAGGAACAGATAGCAGATATATTTACAAAACCTTTACCTAAGGATACATTTTTGTATCTGAGAGGTATGCTTGGGGTTATGCCCCAACCTATTTTTGAGAATTGATGCAGATGATTGCATCTGTCCAGTGGTATATGAGCCCTATCTTTTTTCTGGATTGGATGTTGGAACTTCCTCTATGGGGGAGTTTATGAGCTGAGTCATGAGGACTCTTGTTATTGTATGTTTTTGAAAAGTATCTTTTGACATTAAGTTGTTGTTGACTTAGTGATGGAATTTATATCATTGATGTCAATGGGGGAGAGATATACATGAAAAATATTGTGGATTGTATGAGAGAGCTGAATAAGAAAATGAAGCAAGATTTAATTTGATATTTTGCAGTGATGTTGCAGTATTGGATTTTTGGAACATTGGATGTTTTTCATCTATGTTGCCATCAATGCCAATGGGGGAGATTGTTAGGAATGAATGAAAAGTATTTTGGTATTCATTCTGTAGCAGTTGTTGTTGCATTCATGACTTGGATTGTCATTGATGTCAACACAGTGATATTATAGATATCAGCAAGAAAGCAGGTATAGTTTTGTTTTGCGCACATGTTGTATTGTAGATTGGCCTTTGCACAGTTGATGGTATATTATTTGGTGTTTTATTAACCTATGGTTAATAGCACAAAAAGAAATTCATTCATTTATGAGAGTTATGAGCATTTTGGTGAAAGCAGTGTTTAGATAGTGTTTCTGTGAAGCGATTTTTAGAAATCAGAGGATATCTCTTAGCTCGGATGGAATCTGATTTTGTACAGTTAAAGGGATGTTGGAGACTCATTAATGATGATGTGGTTCATAGCGTAAACTTCGAAGATATGTTTGGAGAAAGTTACAGTATCTGGAAGCCGATAGTTTTATGTGAAATTTTGTGTGTAGCGTGTAGAATTTATTATTTTGTAATTGAGGACCAACTCATTTGTAATTATTTGAGTTTGGTATATAAGAAGGAATTTTTTCATTATTGCAATATGTACTATGAAGGTTGAGATGTGAATATATGCATGAAGTGAAGAAAAGAGCTAATTCAGTGATGAAGGAAGACTTGTGAGTACAGAGATCTGGAATTGTGATCTTGTGTAGCAAAGAGTGCGGTTTTGGCATAGTGTGAAGGAGGTAATATATTTCATATTATTCTATTGAATAATTCTAAGATCTTTTGGATAATGGGTTCAGAGATCTTGGCTTGAAGCTGTTTGGGCAGTGGGTCCTTCTGTCTTCCATAAACTCTTAACCGGGTTAGAATCTTTTAACAGGGATTCAAAATCTCCTAATAGGGATTTATATGTACTGAATGTATTTCATAAGACTCCTAACAAGGTCCATCCTCTAACAAGGAACTTTCATATTAGTGCATCATTTTGTGTGCATCATTCCCACCGGAGTTTACTCTTTTCAAGAGGTTCCCTAGTCAACATATCTTGTGTTATTGTGCAATTGTGTATGGTTATCTTTCTATGGTTGATTAGTACATTAATTATATTGTTTAAAGCATTTGAATGGTTAAATTATTAGATAATTGATTCACCCCCCCCTCTTAGTTATCTTGGGGATCTTTACTTTCTAACAAGGTTTGTGTCCAAACCATAGCTCATAAGGTGTCTGATTGGTGTCCTTCTTCAGTTGTACTTAGTTAAGCACATATACAGCTGTGCTGATAGCTTCCCTCCAATATGTCTAAGAAACATTCTTTTGTATTATTAATGTTCTAGCACAGTCAATGATTGACCTATTCTTTCTTTTAGCAATCCCATTCTGCTAAGATGTTCTCGATGCAAAGACTTGTCTCTTGATACCATTGTCATTACAGAAATTAGTAAACTCATCAGAAATAAATTCACCTCCTCTATCAGATCTTAAGCATTTAATTTCTTTTCCAGTCTCTTTTTCTACCTTAGCCTTATACCATTTAAACAACTTAAAACCTTAATATTTCTCTTTCAAGAACATAACAGTCATCAGTTTAGTATAGTCATCAACAAAAAGAATAAATTATCTATCACCATAATAGCTCTAAGTTCTCATAGGACCACATAGATTGGTATGAACCAACTCAAGTATCTTTTTTGTTGAGTAGTCTTTGCTTTTAAAACTAGACTTAGTCATCTTACCTTTTTGACATTCATGACACATAGCATGATCCGGTTTTGACAAGTTAGGAAATCCTCTAACTTTTTTCTTCTTACTAATCTTGACCATGTTATCAAAATTCACATGACATAACCTCTTATGCCACAACCATGCATCTTCATCTTTCATTAATAAACAAGAAGACTGATCAATATCAAGATAAAATAGATTACCTCTGGATTGTGTACCAGTTCTAACAAGTCTTCCTCCATCATCATAGATTCTTACCTTTCTATTCTCAAAAGCAAGTCAGTGTCTTGAGTTGTTCAATTGTGCCACACTTAACAAATTGTAGTTCAATCCATCTACCTAGTATGCACTCTCACATTTTATTCTATCATTAATCATCATTGAACCTTTACCTCTCACCATACAAGGTGCATCATTTCCCATTCTAATAGATCCACCATCATATTCATCAATTAGATCAAATTTCTCTTTATCACGAGTCATATGGTGTGTACAACCACTATCTATGATCCATGTATCATTTCTACTTACTTTAGAGATCAATGTTGTCTCTTCATGTTTCTCTTCTTCTTTTGAATCATCCTTCGTAGCAACAAATACTACTTCTACATCATCATCAGTGTCGAATTCAGATTAAAATTCTTCAGCTATGTAACATACCTTTTCCCCTTTGTCATATCTATCTTGGTTGTCTTTGTTGTTATGTTGATAGCCTTTGTTGACTCTTCTCCCATAACTTCCTTTGGATCGGTCTTTGGATCTATCATCATCTTTCTTATTCAGACATCTAGCAGCAATGTGGCCAACTTCTTTACAATTAAAACATGCTAGAGGTAACTTGCCTCTATACCTTCCCTTACCTTTGGGAAATCTTCTGGCCATAAGAGCTTCAAGCTCATCAAGTTCATCATTGCTATTACTATCACTATCATTATTCTTATCATTCCTGCTACTAGACTTACCAATCTTCAAAGAAGACATGAAAGTAGATTCAACAGAAGGTACAACACTGTTGTCAAAGCTATTCAATTCAAAGGTTGTAAGCTTACCGATCAGAGTGTCAAGGGTGAGGTTGGATGTAGCCCTTGTTTTGTGAATTGTAGAGATCCTGATCACATAAATTGGCATCAAAGTTCTGAGAATATTTCTTATTACTATTTCATCGTCAATAACTCCATTGGATGCTCTAATATCATGTACTACCTCTTTTAGTCTGTTTGTATATTGCACAATGTTCTCACCTTCTTTCATCTTCATATCATCAAATTGACCTCTTAGGCTTTATGCTTTGGCTCTCTTAACATTCACATCTCCACTGTATATTAGAGTCATCTTGTCCCACATCTTCTTAGTAGTATCACAATCCTTGATGTCATCAAATTTGGCATCGATATAGGCAGCAACAAGTTCCATCATAGTAATATTGTGTTCATGCCTATCCTTCAGTTGATCAAGAGTTAGGGGACCTGGTGTCGGTTCAATGTAGCCATTCTCCATTAGTTCTAGTGCAGAATTCCAAATTCCAAATATGTGCAACTTCATCCGGCTTTGCCATACTGTGAAGTTATCTTTGTTCAACTTTGGCACTTCCCTTTTATACATCTTGAGACCTTTTTGCTGAAGTCCTTAAAAATCTATTCTAAGCAACCACCACTCTGATACCAATTGTTAGAATACCTGAGAGGGGGGTGAATCAGTTATCCAGTATCCCAATTCAAAATGTATAATCCAAAACAATTCTACTACGTCTGCAACTCGGTAAACATAAAATACTTTCACTGTCTGTGTTTTACCGATTGATAGTCTAAACTTTATAATAGTTACCAATTAAATCTAACATGTAATATGCAAAGTATGATAACAAACAAATATCACAATCAACACATAACACAAGAGATTTAATGTGGAAACCCTATGAAGGGAAAAACCACTTGGGACCAGCAACCCAAAATTATTCACTATTCTAAAGTGAGGTTGGTGAAGACCCAACCCTGTTAAAGGTTACAAACACATTGTTAGGTGTGACCTTGTTAGAGGATTTTAGACCAGAAGTTATCATCCAACCAGCAGTCACTCTGGGGTTGACATGATAACAATGTTCACTCTATGAATGAAACATCAAAAGACTTTCATAGTCCACTCAGTTAAGAGATTTGACTTTGTACAATGGTTAAATATGTAACAGTAGATGATCTTCCTTAAAACAACTTCAGTTTGCAGTTTATAGATCAATGTTTAGCTCATTCAAATATTTATGATCAATATAACACTTCAAATTCAATACTATATCAACTTACTATCTGTTGGTAATAACTCTTTGTAGCTCGGTAATTGTTTTGCAGCTTGGTTCTTATTAACCAGTATGATCAGAATGCATGAAAACTTCTCCACGCAATAATTCTACAGTATCTTCTTCTTCTGGCATGAGTTTCATAATGAAACCAATGTCTCTTATATAGACAAGTAAATCATTTTCTTTTCCTTCATTAGATTTTGTCGCTTAATCATATTCATAGATTTTTTCGCTTTAAGCTCCCTCGACTGATGTGTGAGTAACATGTTTCAATCTGCTCAATTAGATCCTTTTTTATTTATGTTAGCTGTCGATCTTCATAACAAACATTATCTGTTACCTCGATTTCATACACTTTACAGATCATCACTTTAATGGCTAGACTAATCATTTAATTCCTTTCTATTTTGTTTGGTTAACAAAGAAATGCATCAGTGAACACAAGCTTGATTAACACTGCGCTTGGTATACACTACACTTCATCGATGTATACTGAAATGCTTTATTTACCGGCAACACTGCTTTGTGTCTTTTAGCTCTATTCTTCATCATAGATGAATGCAACATAATAAAGTCAATTTCATCAAGTCATAGACTCATCAACAAGTTACTCAGTGTGTTCCTTATCCTCATCTATCATATACATCTTCCTCATGTAGATATTTCTTTTCTTCATCTCTTTCACCTTCCTTCAGATGTGTTGGTATAGTAACTGATAAGATAAGTATTGTCAAGCTAGTTGACATCAATGACAACATAATACTAATTTAATCATCTTGCATATCTAATCATCAACTCCTCAGTAATCTTGAATTATAGATTCTTCATTCAGGTTCTAAATTAGTTGTAGTTCATCAGAAAAGACTATTTTCTAATGTCTATGCATAGTTTCAGGGAATTCTACAGCTTGCTTTGGACTGGAAATGCGGAGACAGAGAAAACCCAAAAAACTTATGTCTCTCAGAGTCAGGCCAACCTTGACCTTAGGATCGGGGTACAATCTTACCTCGAGGCACAATCTTACCCCCTACTAAAGGTCGACCTTGATCGGAAATGACTCTGATGGAAATTCTATTCACAGATCCCAAAAGTTCATCGAAAAGGGTATCTAGATTTGAACTGCAATTCACTGTCCTGTACTTGTACCTACAAGAAAAATGGTTTTTTTTGTTTAGATGGTAGGTTTTCCTTGGTTAAACCCCAATTTGGAATCAACCTTGAAATGTAATTGAAATTGCAATATATAAACAAAGTAAATGGGACTATTCACCTTACTTATGTTGAAATCCTTGCGGAGGATTCGAATCCTTGAATCCACAAGTATGGATGCTCCAAATGAATTTAGAATTGTATGTAAGATGTCTCAAATCAATGACATTAGATCTTCAACACCAATCTTGAATGGATCTTAGAATATGAAGAGGCTTGGATGAATGTGAATGGAGAAATCTTCAAGAGGGCTCCAAAGAGATTGAATCCTTCAATGGCTAACAATGGACCTCCTTAATGAATTCTTGAATTATTTCCTTCTCCTTCTTGCTTGCTTCTTGATTGCTTGAAAGATATCACAAGAGATTGAGAAAAGTTGATGTGAAGTGATGGATCAAAATGAGAGAGGAAGGCTTCCTTTTATAGTGATCTAGGGCACAAACTTCTAGAGAGGCTGACATTGGAGAATTAAATCCCAATTAACCTTAAACCCTAGAAATGGACCTAGATTAAATGAAATTTAAGAGTTCACCATTCTGAAATCTGAAACAGCCGACCTTGAAGTGGGAAAATAAAAATTTTCGAAGCTTGACATCCTGAAACCTCTGAAACTTGAAAATTGGACCTAGGGTGAGGGTCAAGGTCGACTCTACCCTAGGTCAGGGTCAAGGTCAAACTTGACCCAGATTGTTGACCTTGACCCTGAGGTCACAAATCTTAGATTCTCAGGACCAAGTGCCAGAAATAGGCTGTAAATAGGTGGAGAGAAGCAAAATAGGGGGAAAAAGCTAGCTCCATGCAAAGACCTATTCAAGGTTCTTGACATGACCCCAGACCACTTACTCAGAGGGCTAAATGTTCTTTACACAAAAGTGCTTCCATTTTAAGATGATACAAAAGGTAATGACCATTTCTATATTATTGAAGATACATCTTTCCCTTTGCATGATTTACATAAATACAATGATGATAATCATGAAAATGACTTCCCATTAACTAATGTTGATATAAATGCTGAGAGAAATGGTGATTATGATGAATCCATGGATGAAGAACATTTTTCACTACTGTTGTAATTGCAACAACAAGATTGTAGAAATATGGTTAGAGTTGAGAGTGAATTTGTTTCTAATGCCCTATCACAAGAATTCTCTTACGTTGCAGATGTTCATTCTTCTCAGTATTCTATGTGTTCCAATTGTAATAAAGTTGAATATAAAGTCTTTAAGATTGAAGATAAATGGTGGAGTTCATTGTCTGACACTTCTGAAGATAATATGGTTGGTTGTGACACTGATTTTTCATGTGATGACATTAGAAGTGATGAGTCATGTTTTGATTCAGACTCTAAATTTTCTCTTTGTTGAAGATGTATGTGAAGATGGATGTCATGACATGTCTTGTGAAATTAATAATGGACCATGTGATGAAGACATTGATTTGAACCAGCCAGCTCTTTTTTTTGAATGATTATGAGAAACAATTCCATGTAGTTTCTAATCCATTGTTCGAAGAATGTGCCTAGGAAATGGAATTTGTTGAGGGTAGCTCATTTTTAGAATTTGATATTTTAAATATGGTTGAGCTTGCATTTCCATCTTCAATGCAGTCAATTGGAGGAAAGGTAATGTGAGGTGAGTTTTGTTCACTTTATGAGAATGCATTACATAATGATAGTTTAATTCTTCTACCACCAAGCATTGAGAATAATGAAGATGATTTAATTTATGGTGTGGATTGTGTGAATCACCCTTGTGTGGATAAAAATGTGGTTTATTAGGAGAAATCAGATTTAATAAATCTGAATGGTTTTTTGCATGAGGATGTTTCAATTTCCTTGGTTGAAATGAATGAATGTGAATATAGTTGCTTTCTTTTGATATGCAAGTGTGCATTGAAGATGAGCCAGATGTTTGCAGCCAAGAAGAGAAGGTATTAGTTGTTTGTCCCCTTTCATATGTTTCAATTTATGATGATTTTGATGATGCCTATTTTTTGAAAAGTGAGTTTTTGGGGGAAATAAGAGAGAAGGCATAGGTGATTTTAAATTTGAAGTTATTATGCAACCTATGCTCAATGGTGTTTTCTGTCATCACGAGTTTAGTGGTGGTTTCAGATTGCTGGTTGAGTTTCAATGTAGAAAATGAGTTTTTGACAGAGGTAAATGTTGAGGTTTCTTAGGAATTTTGAATCTTCTTGTGTATCTTTTGTGTATTTTGTACAGTGGTGTTGTTGTTTTCAATAAGGAGCCAGTTTTTGGAAAAGTTTGGAGTAAGAGATTGAAGAAGTGTAAAGTTGATCTTCTTTGGGTGGTCTTCTGTACCAAGAGATTATGGATTCTCTCCATGACCACAAGGGGCACACATCCCTAGTTAGAGCTGCTATTGGAGCTCAAAAATCTTGAATATGTTTTGAGTCCATATTTTGCAAAATTTCTTCCGTGTCAGATTAATGTCCCGAAAATCATTGTAAAAGCTTAGTTTGAGTGCATAGAAAATGGGGCCTGTTCTTTTTCATGATGAGTCACTTGGGTAGGGTGTTTATCACCTATCATTTGACATATGTAATAGGTTTGAGGTCCTATTTTTCAGTTTTGACATGTTTCAGAAGTGGCCATTTGAAGGTGTTCCCAAAAATCTACACATAGTGTTTTTCCAAAATTTTACTAAGTAGCCCACTTTAGAAGAGTGCACCTAGTGCCTGGTTGATGTTCATTGCATAAGGTTTGTAGAATCATGTTATAGGCATGAGAAAGAATATCCATATCCATTTTTATCCCCCCATGTGCCCATTTGACCTCTTTCCCAATGCCATTTCATTTGCAAATTCTTAAAATCTCTGAGTGTGTGTATTCCATATTTCTGAGTGGCCTACTTTGAGGCTTTGTGGTCTACACCTGGTTCAAGGGAAAGAAAAATTGAAGTTTTTCTTGCATTTTAGACCTACGAGTGACCCTCCCTAAAGATTTTTAGATCTCTACCAATCTGACTGGTCACTTTCCTAAGCAAATTTTGAACCCAGTTTCTACATGATTCACTATTTTAATCATGAATATGTCTAACAAGCTCACTTTGGAGTTTAATTGCATTTCACCATGTGATATTTTGGGCAAATTAATTGTGGAATCATATACCTTGTATGGAATTGAATTAGTCTCCAAGTTTCTAGTTCATGAAGGTCTCAATTGGAAGGTTTTCATAGCCGATTTCTAAAGTGACTTGTGAAAATTTGATAGTGGACAGAATCAGTTTTCTTAACCGCCATGTTGGTCATTAAAATCTTTTGGCTCAAGTATTTTCATGAATTCTCCTTTGACCAATGTACTTTCATGTTGGAAGTCAATGTGAGTTTCTAATGGTGTGTTCCGGTGAGGTCTATGGGCCGGTTTTTGAAGCCGCTTCCAGAGGTTAGTTGATGTTATTTGGAAACTTTGCAAAGGTGTAAAAAGTGAATGATGTGATTAAATTTTTAGGGAATTGTGATTTGTTTTCATTGTTTAATTGTATCCAAAGTGAACTGGAGGTAAGGTAATGGTGTGAAGGATGTTTTTATTAAATCCAAGTTCCTAGGGTTGCCATTCTTTTTTAGCATGTTGGCACCAATGTCATGTTTAATCTTTTAAAGCCCTTAATAGTGCTATGTGTGAACTTGTCTTGCAAGTGTGTGCACTACTTTTAAAGGTGTGCTTGCTCTAGTTTTCAAAAGGATCTAGTGAATTGTCAAAATTTGTGAATGGTGCACACACTTGTGTTAATGTCAGGTACGCCTATATTTGTATAAGAGCATTGTATGGAGCATGCCATATCAAAGAAGAATGTGTGCCATGAAAGCCAAACTTAATGAGTTTATTGCTAAAGGGAGGCTATGCGCACCTTTCCAAACAAAACCCAACATAGAAGGATTAGCAAATAAAGAGGAACTAGTATACTAACAAAGAGCGTGCAAGGTAATTAAAAAAACAAAACACAGGGAAATAAATGTATATGGCTATGCATGAGACCAAAGGCAGTGCCAACATTCTTGAAAACATACGTAGGAGTCTAGCATTGTGCATGAGGATTGTAGAGGGAGCTGCTTGCAACCAAAAGTGGCCAACGTAAGGATTAATGTGTGCATCTACAAAATGGTGAAGAGTATGTGAGTTTTCAGCCTATCAAGACCACAAATCATTGCGTGGAGGCTGCCAAAAGAAGTTAATGCAAAATGAAACTAGGCTGGGTGCGTGAGTTTTTTTTTTAGGGTTGCACACTCAGCAAAGAGCTAAATTCGAAGGGGAGAGTATGTAAGTGTGCACCAATGAAGATCACAAACTAGCATAAGAGGCATGAATAAAGAGTGTGTGTGAGGCATTAAGGGGCTACTAGTCATTGCCTAGATTTGCAAGAGTTTTTGGAAAAGGACCCATGCACAAACAACAAAGGAGTGTGAGAGTTTGAAGAAAGAGGCACACAATTTTAAAGCAAGGTAATGTGAAGGGATGCTGAACGTGCTACAGTCATGTTTGGGTGAGGTTGAAATAGAATATAATCCATGTTTTATACTGCAAGAAAAGCCATAATCCTCTTCATTTACATTGCTGATTCGAAAGCGACATTGGCAAAATTAAATACTCTCTGATACCTTTGCAACACTCTAACTATATTCAGGAGTGATGCACATGCATTGAAATTCACCGAATTGAAGTCTTCAATGGTGGCATGTGACTGTCAACTCGGATTTTGTTGCAAGAATTAGCCTTAAGAGGACCACTGGAAAGATAAATGCTCAAAGTACCAGCATATTCATGGCATCCTAAAACAAAGAAAGGGTTTTGGGTGGTATTCGCTAGTTTTCTTGTGTAAACTGTCAGCGATAATGGATGTCATGAAAGTATTATTAGGTAATCTGTAATTTTTTATTTCTACTTATATGTACATTAGAAGACCCTAAAAGAGACAATTTCTTTGCATACGAAGTAGGTATAATGTAGTTAAATATGTTGGTGCATTGAGCTGCCTGCAACTATGCATGGCACATGTATGGAAGGAGGAAACAAAAATGGAGCACAGGAAGCCGTGAAAAGGAAGAAAATGTGAAAGGACTACATGTGGGTTTATCCCACATGCACCCAAATTTGGGTTGAAAAGGTATTCAAATGCAAAGCCACCCAAGTAGAGAGTAAAGTGAAAGAAGAAAGAGGCAAGGCTGGCCTCTACCCTTGTGGGCCCATATAGATTTGTGTGCTAGCTGGGTATATAAACAAAATTTTAAATGAAGTATTTAAAAACCCCTAGGGATTTAGTCCCACATTATCCAGGTTTGAGAGGTTTGAAGTTTTTATATGACCAAATGCACACAATGAAGTTTGAAGAAGGATTTGGAGGCTATGCATGCACATGCACTTCAGAATTGCATCAAGAAGTGTTCCAACAGACTGATGACCACACAATTTTACAGACAGTTGGTGGGTGAAAAGACTAGTAAGTGGATACATGGTGGCATGTCTCACATTCGTGCAATGAAGTGGTGATTAAGGCTAACATACAATGACTAAGCAGATGGTCAGTTGTGTAATATCCAAATTACTGGCAGTCAGTGCAAACATCAAGTGATTCAGAGATTGCTCAGTTGCCCAATCGCTAGATGAGTTTGCAGTTTGAAGAAACACTCATAGACTTAGAGAATGTAGTGTTTGAAAGATCTCCAGATTCCTGGTAGTTAGTGGATGACATCTAGAGATCAAGAGATAAAGGGCATTCTCCAGTTCACCAGATTGTAACCATTGTCAGTAATATGATTTGGAGATTCAGAGAAAAAGGCATTCATTGGTTCTCTATATGTAACCAGGGTTAAGGAATTCATCAAGAGATCTAGAAAATGAAGCATTTTCCCAATCTCCAAATCAGGGGTCAAGGCTTGGGTTAGATTTGGCAACTAATCAGCTCACGACAAGTGTCACAAGAGATGAACAGGCAGTCCAGCTTGGCAATGAGGTGGATTGATGAGCATATCAGATAACACCATGTGGCACATGGGGGCCACATAAAAATTGAAATGTCTACAAAATAATTAAAATAAATTATAAATTCTACACTATTGAGATAAAACAAAAAATTTAAATGACTGTGTCTGCTCACGAAAATAATGCCTGGAGTCTTTATTTTTACCCAAATATAGGCATATTATATGTTTTAAAAAATGATAGGAAATAAGGAATTCAATGGTCATGATTAATTTCAGATTTGACTTGGTGGGAAAGAGCATTAAGGGCTTGAATTTGGAATCAAATGAGTTGAGGAGAAATGATTTCAAGTTGAGGCAGTTGAAGAAGATCAAATGGAGATCAAAATTGGAGGAGAATTTGGAGATATTTTGTGCAAAGAATGGATAACTATCAGTGGGTTGTAACTGACCTCATTCTCCTATATCTCATATTTTCTTCATTTTTTACATGGATGGTGAATTCAGGGCTATAATAAATGGTCTGATTCTTGTCTACTTTCATATCTCTTTGTCATTGTAAATGTATTGAAGCAGAGGAATTTTAATGAGAGAACAACTGTATTCCATTTGTATGTCTATTTGATGTCCTCATGTGTTTGTATTTGAATATTTTTGTATTGATTTTGTAAGGAAAATTAAGTACACTGGTTATAAGGTAACTGTGAAATTGTTCTTGAGTTTCTTTCAAGGAAAGGGTAATTCTTGAGGGTAGTTTCAGAGGATTCAGTATTTTCATCAGAATTTGATGTCTTGGATATTGGAATGAAAGAGTGACTTGTAAGGAATTTAACTTGGGTTTAGGGTGTGTTTCTGTTGAGAGTTTTCTATGAATGTATGTTTACTTGACTCTTTGTCCTAGATTAGGCACTAGTCTCTATGTGTTTAGTAGTTATCACCGTCAATCAAAATTAAACTAGTTCTTTTATTTTACAATTCATTTGGTTTGAATGTTAAATATATGTGCTCAAGACACTTAATCGACTAGAAGATTCACTGTGAAGAAGTGAATCACATGAGGTACACTCACCTTAGTCCATGGACCTCAAAGAGAAGGACTTTGTCCTTGTTAATTAGTCTTTTCTTGCTAGAATCAGGAGTTTAGGAATCATAGAGTTCTATTTAAGCACTTAGGGCTTGTGTTAGGATTCAACAAGAAAAATAGCTAACAGCTCCCATGCCCAAATCTATAACACTAAGATCCCCACAATCATGCTCCTTGAATGTTGGTAGACTATCTCATGGAGCTCATAGTAGATGTGAGCTAATATATAGCTCCCCTATGAAAATCAATGAGGAGATCAAATCATGTCCTCGATGACACAAGACCAACCACACATGAATCAATCATGTCCCCAATTTGGCATAATGATGCCACCTTTCAAACCAACAATGAAAATAGGAAGGTGCTCATAATGGGACAACATGTGGTCCTTGGATAGGTATCGCCTAGTAATGGTAAGATCTTGAAACAACCAATGTGCATCATTTATAGCCATGATAGCACTGGACTCCTACTCCACTCACACTCCCATAACAAGAACTCATAGAACACACTGAATATCTTCTGGAGTCACTATCATCTCCCTAGTAGGTAAATGGAAGGTTTTGTGCTTTGAGTTCCATCTCTTAGCCAGACCAGTCAACAACCCTCAATTTACCCAGATATCAGGTAAATCTACCAAGCACCAAAGACCACATTGCACGATAGTGCACTGCTCTTCCATAGTAAGCTACTTGGAAAGCTCCAAGACCTAGGTAGGCCTTAGAATCTGAAATGAAATGACACTGAACTAGGTATGCAAACAATAAATTTAGACTACGTCAGCATCAGAAAATAAAAATTGAAGGCAAATTGGCTAAATATAACAAACATAAAGCCTAAATCAAGAAAATTCTAAGTAAAAAACCAATAATGATCTTGCAACCCGAATGTGATTATGGATTTATGAGATGTGATCCTTTAACAAGATTTTATCCTTTGAAAAAAGGATGTGATGCAAGATTTACTGGATGCGATCCAAAAATGGTATGCAACTCTGATTCGAAAGGGTGCGACTGATTGATGAAAAAGTATAAAAATAAGAAAAATTTAACTAAATGTGACTCTATAGGTTTTGACCCTCAAATTATGAGATGTGATTCATAATTTTGTTAAAAAAAGGATGTGACATGGGATGGAAAACTTGCAACCCTAGTTATCGGGTGCGATCCTAAACTAAAATGGGTATAAAATGCATAAAATAAAGTAAAAAATTAAATGCAAGTAATGACAAGGTATCTTTTTCGATACTTATCGGAGTTGCATACTATGCAGGTCACTGATGACATCAACTAAGTTCAAATAGATGTCTCTAAAATGGGACCACCATATTCTCTCTCAGAGCTCTCAAATTACCAAGGATAAAAAGTGAAAATGAATAGTAAAATGACCTTTTTGAGCCTATTTTAACCTCGGGGGACCCTAATGACCTAGGGAACTTTCATAGAAGATCTTAGAATAAGCTCCATACTAGAATTGAAATCAAAATAGGTGCTATATATTACTTTAAAGAAGTAAAAACAATGTTACCAAGATAGGTCAACCTTGCAGAAATTAAGTCAACTAAGGTCAAAATGAAGTTGACCAGGGGCAGAATGAACATGTATTAAAGTAGAAACATGACAAAAGAATTTAGTAATAGTTATTACTCAAATAGAAAGTCAAAAAAAGTGAAAAGAGTGATAAACTTTAGTCAAATAAGGGTTCTAGTGATCAAAATTATAGTTAAGTGAAATTTTTTTTAAAAATTATTTATTCTTCCTTTAGAGGTGAGGAAATATGGTTAAATATGTTAATAGGATTTCAAAAAAATATTTTCCTAAGTTCTAAACCCTATGGTTGATCTATTTCCTCTTTGCTTTTGGATCACTTAAGTGAAGGGTTTTTAGCCATGTCACGGGTCCACTATCACTTTCCTAGTTATTTATCTTTATGTATCCCACAGTGTTGAAAATGTCTAGCCTTAACCATCTTTGTCATGCATGACTTCATATTTTGTATTGTCTTTACTTGTCCTAATATTTTTGAAGTCATTCCAAGATATGTGCATAGCTTCTCAAGGTTGGTTTCCATAGTC
Organism: Chamaecyparis obtusa; assembly: GCA_027943335.1. Lineage (NCBI taxonomy): Eukaryota > Viridiplantae > Streptophyta > Pinopsida > Cupressales > Cupressaceae > Chamaecyparis > Chamaecyparis obtusa. The sequence continues at coordinate 277,131 of BSBK01005555.1, read as the reverse complement.
ATTTAAACAATCCCGATCTCCCGAAAAGGTCATGCGTAACTTCACTAGTGTGAAAGTTTTATGATCAAAATCAAGAGCCTTGAAGTTACACCTAATGTTTTATGGAGCTTTTCCAAAGGTAAAATAATTTAACCACTAGCATATTATGAAGTTACACTTAGTTTTTTGGTAACTTCTCAATAGTTAAAAGGTTGTATTGGTTGTTAGAAAGTAAAGACCACCAAGATAATTGAGAGGGGGGGGTGAATCAGTTATCTGATAATTAAACCATTTATCAACATTAACTTCAATATCAACTTCAACAACTTTAAACCATATACCTAATGTAGTAACCAACCATAGAAAGATAATCATACACAATGACACAATAACACAAGATATGTTAACTAGGGAACCTCTTGTTCAAAGAGTAAACCCCGGTGGGAATGATGCCCACAAAATGATACACTAATATGAAAGTTCCTTGTTAGAGGATGGACCCTGTTAGGAGTCTTATGAAATACATTCAGTATATATGAATCTTTGTTAGGAGATTTTGAATCCCTGTTAAAAGATTCTAACCCTGTTAGGAGTTATGGAAGACAAAAGGACCCACTGCCCAAATAGCTTCAAGGCAAGATCTCTGAACTCACTATCCAAAAGATCTTAGGATTATTCAAGAGAATAATATGAAATATGTTACCTCCTTCACACTGTGGAAAAACTACACTCTCTGCTACACAAGATCACAAATCCAGATCTCTGTACTTCGCAAGTCTTCCTTCATCACTGAATTAGCTCTTTTCTTCACTTCATGCATACATTCACATCACAACTTTCAAAAATTCATATCACAACTATTAAAATCCTCTCATAATAAGGAAAACATTCCTTCCTTTATACCACTCTCAAATAATTACAAATGAGTCGGCATGCAAATACAAAATAATAATTTCAACACGCTACATCAAAATTACATAAAACTGTCAGCTTCCAGATACAATAAATTTCCAATCATGTGACCTCAAAGTTTGTGCTATGAACCACATCACCACGAATGAGTCTCAAACTTCCCTTTAACTATGGAGAATCAGATTTCATCCCGGTTAGGAGATATCCTCCGATTACCAAAAACTGCTACACAGGAATACTGCCAGAATACTGCTTCCACCAAAATGCTTATAGCTTTCATGAATAAATGAATTTATTTTTATGCTCTTAACCATAGGCTAATAACACAACAAAGAACATACCATTAACTGTGCATAACTCAATCTGCAATATAACATGTGCCTGCTTTTCTGCTACACTCCAGAATATCACTGTGTTGACATCAATGACAATCATAGTCATGAATGCAACAACCACTGCTATAGAATGAATGCCAAAGGCTTCAAAATTCATTCCTAACCATCTCCCCCATTGGCATTGATGGAAACATAGATGAAAAACATCCAATGTTCCAAAAATCCAATCACTACTGCTCAACTGCACTGCTGCTCATCATCAATCAAATCTTGCTTTGTTATCCTATTCAATCTCTCCTGTTAAGATTAACAAGGTAGAAATAACAATTATGTGCAAATATAACTAATATCAAAAAATAATAAACCACACAGAATAGAACACAAGACACACAGATTTAATGTGGTTCACCCAATCCCTGGGCTACGTCCACCAACAGTGAGTCCAATATTATTATTATCCAGTGATTACAACCTGATTACAATCCGTAATCCCTTACAGCCCAATTCTATCGCAAGTACTAAAATCATACATCATGAAAATCCCTAACCCTAAGCCATATTATACAATATTTTCCCACTTTAGGGTTAGAATGAGTTATAAGTAGTCGGCCCAAATAATTGAAAAGTAGTCGGCCTCAAAAAAAATTTCCTCGGGGCTACGCCCTCGAACCCCTGCTCTTGGGGGCTGCCACCCCCAAACCCCCACTCGGGGCCCAACCCGGCCCTGAACCCCGACGAGGTCGAGAGGAAAAGTGTACAGTACTTTCCTGGATAGTACTTTCCTGATTAGTCACCATAAGCTAACAATCTCCCACTTGGTGACTGATCAGTATCCACACTATAGTAAAAAACCACCCACTTGGAGACTGATCCTGTAGCAATACCGCTACCCACATGAGGCTCCCATTGGATTGAACCACCTTGGACTCAGCTGTTCCTTTATTTTTTTCAGTCTAGAAGACCAACTGAAGCTGAACATGAGTTCAACTTCTCCCTTGTTACTACCTTTGTAAACATATTTGCTAGATTATCATCAGTATGAATCTTTTCCAGCCTTAACTGTCCATCATCCAAAACTGATCGAATGAAATGGTACTGCAACTATATGTGTTTTGTCTTTGAGTGCAAAACAAAATTCTTTGCAAGATGAATGGCACTTTGGCTATCTGTATGTAGAAAATTATCCTTTTGTGGATGTCCCAATTCTTCCATGAAGAATTGAAGCTATATCATCTCCTTGGCTGCCTCTATAGCAGCAACATACTCTGCCTCTGTAGTGGATAAAGCAACCACCTTTTGTAGTCAAGAAATCCAACTCACTGCTATCCCACCAATAGTAAATATATAACCTGTAGTACTCCACCTGCTATCTATATCTCCTACCAAATCTGAGTCAACATAGCCTTGTACAGTAGTAGTAGAACCCCCAAAGTGTAAACACTTACTAGATGTGCCTCTCAAATATCTAAGAATCCATTTGACTACATTCCAATGCTCAATACCAGGGTTACTCATATAACGGCTAACGACTCCCACTGCGTGTGCAATATCTGGCCTAGTACATACCATAGCATACATTAAGCTCCCTATAGTTGAAGCATAAGGTACCTTAGACATTTTAGTCTCTTCTTCTGGTGTCTTGGGACACATATCCTTAGTCAATTTCAAATGACCAGGCAAAGGTGTGCTGACAACTTTGGCATTTTCCATAGAGAAACGTTGCAACACCTTCTCAATATAATCAGCCTGAGATAGAGACAATTTCCTATTTTTCTTATCTCTACAAATTTTTATACCAAGGATTTGTTTTGCTGCCCCCAAATCCTTCATAGCAAAATATTTTGCTAACTGTTGTTTCAACCCCTTAATGTGATTCATGTTAGACCCAGCTACAAGCATATCATCAACATATAAACATAAAATAATGTAACTGTCATCATCCAACCTCTTAAAATAAACACAATGGTCAGAATGACACCGACTATATCCATGCCCATTCATAAAAGTGTCAAATTTAATATACCATTGCCGAGGTGCTTGCTTCAAGCCATATAAACTTTTCTGCAATCTGCACACCAAATTCTCCTTACCCTTGACCTCAAATCCTTGTGGCTGAACCATGTATATTTCTTCATCCAAATCACCATGAAGAAAGGCTATTTTAACATCAAGCTGCTCTAAATGCAAATCTTCAGTAGCCACAATACTTAAAACAGTATGAATAGAAGTCATTTTAACAACTGGAGAAAATATCTCATCAAAATCAATACCATGTTTCTATGCAAATCTTTTTACGACTAATCTGGCTTTAAATCTTTTCGTACCTCCATCCTCTTCTTTTATCCTATAAACCCATTTATTCTATAAAGCCCTTTTACTTGCAGGTAACTTACATAAATCCCATGTCTGATTTTTCAGCAAAGAGTCCATTTCATCTGTCATTGCAGACTCCCACTGAAGCTTTGTATCCACCTGCACAGCTTCATTATAACATTTAGGTTCACCAACATCTGTTAACAAAATAGAATACAAAGATGGAGAAAATCTTTCTAGAGGTCTACTTAGCCTTGTTGACCATCTAACACTCACTGGGGTGTGTGGTATTTGTTGTTTCTATTGTTGCGGAGCATAAGGAACTACTGGAACATGAACTTGTGGAGTATCATCTAGTACTACATAGTCATTTTCTTTCTTCTCATGCTGCAGCAACAGATCTTTGTACAATACTTTCTCATTGAATATGACATCCCTGCTTCTTACAATTTTATGATTTTCAAAATCCCAAAGCCTATAACCAAATTCATCAATGTCATACCCAACAAATACACATTTCTTTGACTTAGCTTCTAGCTTGGTTCTATTTTCAGAATCTATAAGTGCAAAAGCTTCACAACCAAAGGTTTTGAGAAAAGAATAACTCACCTTCTTACCACTCCATGCTTCCTCTGGAATACCACAGTCCAAAGGAGTAGAGGGGCCTCTATTGATTAAATAAATAGCAGTGTTCACTGCCTCTACCCACATATTTTGGGGCAGCCTAGCATGCAACCTCATACTCCTTGCATGCTCCATTATTGTCCTGTTCATGCGTTCAGCCACTCCATTTTCTTGTGGAGTCCTTGGTACAATTTTCTACCTATGAATACCATTAGAGGAACAATATTCTTCAAATTCTATGCTGCAATACTCACCACCATTATCAAATCTGAGACATTTTAACTTTTTACCAGTCTCATTCTCAACCAAGCATTTCCATTTCTTAAAAGTTTGAAATACATCAGATTTCTGTCTAAGGAAATAAATCCATACTTTTCTTGTTGCATCATCTATAAATGTAACATAATACAGAGAGCCACCAAGGGAAGATACCTGAGCTGGTCCCCATACATCTGTATGCAAAAGCTCTAATCTCTCATTTTTCTTTTCCTTCGCACTCTTCACAAAAATAACTCTCTTTTGTTTTCCATAAACACAACTTTCACAGAAATCCATATTGACACATTTTAGACCAGGTAAAACTTTCTTTGAATGAAGTAATTTCATACCTTTTTCACTCATGTGCCCAAGTCTGTTGTGCCACAGTGCTGTGTCAGAATCTACAGCAACAGTTTGATGTTCTTCCTGCTCAACTACAGCCACTGTTCCTGAACATTCATTATCTTCTGAAACAATTAAAGTAGAAGGAATAGTATGACCTGTACAAAGATATAAGGTGCCTACTTTCACACCTTTTGCTACTACTAAGGAACCTTTTGAAACCTTCCAATTTTTATCATTAAAAGTAATTGTGCAACCCTCATTACCCAGTTGCCCTGCTGAAATTAAATTCCTACTCAGCTTTGGAACATGTCTTACCTCTTGTAGTAGCCAATGATTTCCATTCTGCAACTTAATCTTAATTTTTCCCTTTCCAACAATATGACAGGGTTCATTATCTCCCAAATAAACTAGCCCAAAATCCCCTTGGACATAATCAACAAAATAACTTCTATGGGGTGTAGCATGAAATGAAGCCCCAGAATCTAAAACCCATGAATCATCAATACTTTCTAAGGAAAAGAGCAAAGCATCCTCCTTGGATTTGTTACTTACCACATTTGCCTCCTTGTTTCCATCATTTTTGTCTCCTTGATCTTTCATCCGAGACCAACAATCTTTCTTCTTATGACCTGGTTTTCCACAGTACCAGCAATCATTTGGCCCTTTAGATTCAGACCTCTTTCCCTTTGATTTTCCTCTTGATTTCCCATGATTTCCAGAGTTGTTTCCTCTATCTCTTGTTCTGCCTCTGCTTTCTGTGTTCAATACACTACCCGATGTGGATGCCCCTGAGCTTTTCCTACGAATTTCCTCACTCAATATAACACCAATAACATCATCATACTTTAGGGTATTAGAACCAGAAATAGAATTACTAACAGCCATTACCAAGCCATTCCAGCTTTCTGGCAAAGAACACAAAATCAAGAGAGCCCTAACCTCTTCATCAAAAGTAATTTTAACTAAGGTTAATTGACTTGTAACTGTATTAAACTCATTCAAATGATCAGTAACTAATCCACCTTCTACCATTTTCATATTAAATAAACGCTTCATAAGAAATACCTTGTTTGAAGCTGAAGGCTTTTCATACAACTTTGCTAGGGTTTCCATAAGATCTTTAGCTATCTTTGCTTCAGTAATATTAAATGCCACCGATTGTGCCAGGCATAGACGAATACTCCCCAGTGCCTTCCTATCCAAAATATCCCAATCATCCTGAGACATTGATTGCTCTTTCTTGGCTACTCCCTCTAATGGCCGCCATAGATCCTTCTGATAGAGATAATCCTCCATTTGCATCTTCCATAACTAGAAGTTCTACCCATTAAACTTATCAACCTTCAGCCTACCCTCGTCTGCCATTTCTCCCACTTAACCGAGAGACTCTCCCACTAACTCATGAGACCTGCTTCAAAGAATAGATGAAAGAATGAACGAAATAACCTCGCTCTGATACCACTTGTTAAGATTAACAAGGCAGAAATAACAATTATGTGCAAATATAACTAATATCAGAAAATAATAAACCACACAGAATAGAACACAAGACACATAGATTTAACATGGTTCACCCAATCCCTGGGCTACGTCCACCAACAGCGAGTCCAATATTATTATTATCTAGTGATTAGAACTTGATTACAATCCGTAATCCCTTACAGCCCAATTCTGCCACAAGTACTAAAATCATACATCATGAAAATCCCTAACCCTAAGCCATATTATACAATATTTTCCCGCTTTAGGGTTAGAATGAGTTATAAGTAGTCAGCCCAAATAATCGAAAAGTAGTCGGCCTCAAAACAAATTTTCCTCGGGGCTGCACCCCCGAACCCCTGCTCTTGGGGGCTGCCATCCCCAAACCCCCTCTCGGGGCCCGGCCTGGCCCCGAACCCCAGCGAGGTCGGGAGGAAAAGTGTACAGTAATTTCCTAGATAGTACTTTCCTAATTAGTCACCACAAGCTAACATCTTCAACAAATGTAGTTCCTCAATGTTTTTCATGATTCTCTCCCCCATTGACATCAATGACAGAAATTCTATCACTACGTCAAACAATAGCTCAATGTCAAAAGACACTATTCAGAAAATACATTCACAAGAGTCCTCAACGACTCAGCTTAGATACACATACTCCCCCATAGAGGAAGTACCAACATCCAATCCAAAAAATAGATAGGACCATAAACCACAAGATGGATGCAACCAACTCTATCATTACTCAAAAGTAGGTTGGGGCATAACCTCAGGCATACCTCTCAGATAATCAAATGTATCCTTAGGCAAAGGCTTAGTAAATATATCTGCTATCTGCTCCTTTGTGCTTATGTACTCTAGTCTGACTTCTTTATCTACAACTTTCTCTCTTACAACATGATACTTGATCTCTATATGCTTTGTTTTAGAATGTAAAACCGGATTCTTAGACATACTAACTATACTTGTATTGTCACAATATATGACAATAGGCTCATCAAACTTGATTCCAATGTCCATCAACATTTGCTTCATCCAAATTGTCTGATTACAATTGTTTTCTACTACTACATATTCTGCTTCTGCTGCACTCTGTGAGATATAATTTTGCTTTTTGCTCAACCAAGAAACTAATCTTCCTCCAAGAAAAAAGGCTCCACCACTAGTTCTTTTCTTATCATCAACGTTGCCTCCCCAATTAGCATCAGTATATGCACATAGGGTAAAATCATCAAAATTTTCATAGCACAGTCCATAGTCCATTGTGCCTCTAAGATATCTCAATATCCTTTTTACTGCTGCATAATGCGACTCTCTGGGTTCAGCTTGAAATCTTGCTACCATTCCAACTGAATGTTCTATATCTGGTCTAGTGTGTGTCAAGTACTGCAATCCACCAATCATAGATCTGTATTTCTTTTGCTCAACTTCTAGTGTCTCATCTTTACTAGATAGTTTATGTCCTATAAACATAGGTGTTCCAATTAGTTTACAATTCTCCATACCAAATCTTTTCAACAAATCATTCAAGTACTTTGTCTGACTTATAAAGATACCATCTTTGTTTTGTGTTATATGTAATCCCAAAAAGTATTTCATTTCTCCAATCATACTCATTTCAAATTCTATCTTCATTTCATCAGCAAATTTGTCACTAGCTTCATCTTCTCCTCCAAAAATAATGTCATCAACAAAAATAACCAAAACTAACAATCCATTCGCAATTTTTTTTTGTGTATAAGTTACTATCAGCTGTTCCTTTTGTAAATCCCAATTTTAACAAATACTTATCTAATCTAGCATACCAAGTTCTAGGTGCTTGCTTTAATCCATACAATGCTTTCTTTAGTTTACATACCATGTCTCCTTCTTGATTCAAAGGAAAACCTTCAGGCTGCTCAATGTAGACTTCTTCTTCGAATTCACCATTTAGAAATGTTGACTCCACATCCATCTGATACACTTTGAATTTCTTAAATGCTGCATAAGCCAAAAATATTCTTACTACTTCAATTCTTGCCACAGGGACAAAAGTCTCTTCATAGTCAATTCCTTCTTGCTGTGAGTATCCCTTACATACCAATCTTGCTTTGTTTCTAATTACTTCTCCTTGTTCATTCATCTTGTTCCTGAATACCCATTTAGTTCCAATCACATTTTTGTCTTTAGGTCTAGGGACCAATTCTCATGTCTTGTTCTTTTCAATTTGATCCAATTCTTCTTTCATAGCTTTAATCCAATGTTCATCTTCACAAGCTTTATTAGTAGAGTTAGATTCAATTTGAGAAATCAAACATAAATTCTTTCTAGTCATAACTCCTCTGTCCAAACTTCCAATAACTTGCTCAACAGGATGATGTCTTGATATATACCTATTAGGTGTCATAGTCCCTGATCTTTCTTCAACTGTGTATTCTTCTCTAGATTCTTCTATGTTTTCTTTAGCAAGACTTTCATTCAACAATTCACTGTCAGTCTCAAAAAATTGTTCAATAGTTTCAATGTTAGGCTGAGGGTTAGTTCCTTCATCAGATTCATAATCAAGCATTCTTTCCTAAATTTTAAACTTCTCATCAACTTTTACATTTTCACTTTCAACAATAGTTTTAGTTCTCTTATTGTAACATCTATATGCTTTTCTTTTCAAAAAATATCCAAGAAAAATTCCTTCATCACTTCTAGGATCAAACTTTCCTATATCATCATCTCTCTTAATATAACATTTGCTTCCAAAAATTCTAAAATACTTAACTGAGGGTGCATGTGCAAACCACAATTCATAAGGTGTCTTGTCTATGTCTGCTTTGATTTGTACTCTGTTCATTGTATATACTATTGTATTCACTGCTTGTCTCCAAAATGTCTTTGCCAAATCACCTTCAAATAACATAGCTCTAGCTACTTCAGTCACTGATTTGTTCCTTCTTTCTGCAATACCATTTTGTTCAGGTGTTCTAGGGGCTGATAACTATCTCTTAATACTATTTACTTCACAAAAAGTGTTAAACTCTTTAGATGTAAATTCTCCACCTCTATCAGATCTCAAACATTTAATCCTCATTCCTGATTCATTCTCAACTTTATTCTTCATGACCTTAAACTTATCAAATGATTTAGATTTTTCTTTCAAAAATGCAATCCACATCATTCTTGTAAAATCATCAACAAGAATCCTAAAATACCTTTCTCCGTAGAATCCTCTAGTCCTAGTAGGACCGCTCAAGTCTGTATGAACAATCTCCAACTTTTCTGTAGATGTGAACTTCTTGCTAGGAAATGAACTCCTTTTCTGCTTAGCCATCAAACATTCCTTGCAAATCATGTTAGTAGGCTTCATAATCTTAGGTAAATCTCTTACTGCAAGTGTAGAACTTACTTTCACAATATTATCAAAGTTTATATGAAAAAACCTTCTATGCCATAACCAACTATCATTAATCTTAGTCATCAAGCATGTCATCTTAGTAGGGTTCAACTGAAATACATTACCTTTGGTTCTAGATCCAGTTCCAATCAGATTTCCATCTTTATCCTTAATCACACAAATTTTCTTAGTAAACCAAACTTGATATCCCTTATCCACTAACTGTCCAACACTCAAAATATTATGTTTCAATCCATCAACAAAGTAAACATCATTAGTATTAGTCTTTCCATCAAGACTAATAGATCCTATACCTTTAATCAAACAAGGTGCATTGCTACCAACTCTAACAATTCCTCCATCATAATTGTTAAACTTTATGAATTTTCCTTTATCACCAGTCATATGATGTGAAAAACTACTATCTATAATCCAATCAACTTTCTTTTCAACTTGGGAAACTAAGGATTTTTCTTCTTTAATATCAAATTCAAAATTTTCTTCCTTAATTGCTACAAATCCTATGTCATCAAAGTTATCATTATCACTGTCACTCAAATGTCTTTCAATTCCTGCTTCAATCTCTTCATCATTTGCATAATAACATTCTTTAGATCTTTTAGGCTTAAAATTTTTTCTATACTTCTTAACTCTCTTAGGACACTTAGATGCAAAATGACCATATTCTTGACATGTCCAACATTTAAAGATTTTCTTACCATCTGGTTCTCTTTTCACAAGCAAGGCAATACCTTCTTCAATCTTCTTATCTTCATCAGATTTGGATCTTCTACTGCTGACATAATCTCCATTCGCACTTGTACTTCTAGATAAGTTAGGTCTGATGGTAAGAGCACTGAATGTTGTCTCCATGCTAGGTAGTTCTCCTGATAATCTCAAATTCATCTATTCTGCTTCCAATCTTCCAAGAAGGGTCTCTCTTGAAAAGTTTGGTGTACAAGGTATCACTTGTTCAATCATTTGTGTAGTCTGCCTGAATACCGGTGTCAATGTTCTCAAAATCTTCCATATTACTTCATTCTCTATCTTTTCACCTCCACAAGACTTTATTCCTGCAATAATTTCTGACATCCTCCCAATATAGCTTCTAACAGATTCATATTCCATCATTCTTATGTCTTCAAATTTACAAATCCAATTATGTAACCTAGATTTCTTTACATGTTCATCACCTTCAAAAGTAGAATGTAAAGCTTTCCAAATATCATGAGATTTAGTTAAACCTTTTACCTAACTATATTCATTCTCCAGAAGTGCTGATAAAAGTGCTTCTCTTGCAAGTATGTTACACATAAATAGATCTACCTCATCTTTAGAACTTGTTTCAAGATTGTCTTCTTCAATTATAGTCCTTTCATTCTTTGTAATCAACCAATAACCTAGTCCTAAACACAAGAGATGTGTCTTCATCTTTTCTTTCCAGCTATCAAAATTTACTCCATCAAACTTAGGGCTTTCTTTCCTAAAATTTTCCATAGATCTCCTTAAGTTGTTAAACTTCTCTTTCAAGGACCTGCCACTCTGATACCAATTGTTAGAAAGTAAAGACCACCAAGATAACTAAGAGGAGGGGTGAATTAGTTATCTGATAATTAAACCATTTATCAACATTAACTTTAATATCAACTTCAATAGCTTTAAACCATATAGCTATTGTAGTAACCAACCATAGAAAGATAATCATACACAATGACACAATAACACAAGATATGTTAACTAGGGAACCTCTTGATCAAAGAGTAAACCCCGGTGGGAATGATGCCCACAAAATGATACACTAATATGAAAGTTCCTTGTTAGAGGATAGACCCTATTAGGAGTCTTATGAAATACATTTAGTACATATGAATCTTTGTTAGGAGATTTTGAATCCCTGTTAAAAGATTCTAATCCTGTTAGGAGTTATGGAAGACAGAAGGACCCACTGCCCAAACAGCTTCAAGGAAAGATCTCTGAACTCACTGTCCAATAGATCTTAGGATTATTCAAGAGAATAATATGAAATATGTTACCTCCTTCACACTGTGCCAAAACCGCACTCTCTGCTACACAAGATCACAAATACAGATCTCTGTACTTCGCAAGTCTTCCTTCATCACTGAATTAGCTCTTTTCTTCACTTCATGCATACATTCACATCACAACTTTCACAACTTCATATCACAACTATTACAATCCTCTCATAACAAGGAAAAAATTCCTTCCTTTATACCACACTCAAATAATAACAAATGAGTCGGCATGCAAATACAAAATAATAATTTCAACATGCTACATCAAAATTACATAAAATTTTCAGCTTCCAGATACAATAACTTTCTAATCATGTGATCTCAAAGTTTGTGCTATGAACCACATCACCACCAATGAGTCTCAAACTTCCCTTTAACTACGTAGAATCAGATTTCATCCCGGTTAGGAGATATTCTCCAATTACCAAAAACCGCTACATAGGAATACTGCCAGAATACTGCTTCCACCAAAATGCTTATAGCTTTCATGAATAAATAAATTTATTTTTGTGCTCTTAACCATAGGCTAATAACACAACAAAGAACATACCATCAACTGCACATAACTCAATCTACAATATAACATGTGCGCAAAACAAAATTGTGCCTACTTTTTTGCTAAACTCTAGAATATCACTGTGTTGACATCAATGACAATCATAGTCATGAATGCAACAACCACTGCTACAAAATGACTGCCAAAGGCTTCAAAATTCATTCCTAACATTGGTAATGGGTTCCAAGGTCCCAACTATTGATGTGCGCAACTTTAGAAAGTGTTGAAGATAAGAGCAAGTAGCATGCCACGTGGAAAGAACCGAAGAATGGTGAAATGTATCAATGGTCAAATTAATGTTGTCAAGACTCAATTTTGAAGCCACGAAAGTGAAGAATAAAGAGGTTTGTAGAGCTTTGCAAGGGTTTCAAGGTTGTTTCTAGTGACAATTATGAAGTTGCATAGGAGAATATAATGGTTAGGCATAACTTCAAAAAGGTTAAAAAGTCACAAGAAAAGGATGTTTATGAGGTTACCAAAGGATTTGTGTAGGAATTTTCAAGGTAATGCTTGAGTGTTTGTTACACGGTTCCAATCTTGCGAAGGTGTTAAAAAAATTGTCAATGTAACTTCATAAGGGTTTCAAAGGCCCCTAATTTTCAAGTAGAAAAGTTGAGACACGGTTAGATGAATCATTTACGTAACTTTAGAACCATGCCAACTTAAGTTTTGAAATAGCATGAGTTTTTACAGTGAGGAAAAATAATAAGTTATGGTGTCTCAATGTATAAAAGAATGACATGCTAGCATGACAGGTTGATGATTTTCTCTTAGATCGCTACCAAATCTAAGTTCAAAGGGACACTTGAAGGACTGGTAGGAGTGGGTTGATTCTTTCAACCAAATTTTGGATGCTAGAAAGGTGGCTTCTTACTTTGTTGGTGATGCAGATGTCTCACCTTTTTTACAAAGTTGTTGATGAACTATACAAAACAAGAAATGGATATGAATAAATGAATTGATGAATCACATGATATCATAGATGCCAAGTGGAACAAGCACCTTCAATACTTGGATGCAATTAGAGTGGAAACTTGGTCATCAAAGAGGGAAATTGTGGTGTGGGAAACCAGTGGAGAGATTCAAGCCCTACCACATGGGAGTAGTTGTGATAGTTCTAGTATTAAATAAAGAGCCAATAGAGGGAGATTAGTTAATTCAAAAGGTGTATCTTATCTTTGTGGTTCACTTGTTGTGGATACACCTACGGTACATACCAAGATTGATTATGAAGAATCTGGGTTGCCAGTTGTCACTTTTGTAATTACTTCCAAAGTTGTTTTTTATAGTTGTTTTGATGTTGACAACTCCACTTTTCCCATGTCTAAAGCTTGTTGTAATCCATCATTATAAATGGATTTCCAAGACTAGAAAAAGAGACCAAAAGATATTTAGTTGGTTTTTCTTTTCTAAGAGTATAAGTCTCTATCATCAGTCAAGACTGTGTAAAAATTATTTTGTATATTGGGCTTGTACTAAAGCTTAATAAAATATACGGTGTTTTGGTCATTGTGTATTGTTTTGAGTCTGCTCAAATATTATGATGTATAAATTTCAAGGAAGTTAGTACAAAGATTCAATAGAAAATTGTTGCTCCAAATCTTGTCTCCTTCTGTGATATTTTGTAATTTTCTATGTCTTGTGAACAAAGAGCTCAAGATCATCATAGTTGTAATTTGTTTAAAATTGTATGTCATGTTATTCTTTTCTTTTGATTCAAGGAATTAAGTAATTTCTTATTATAGTCTCATATAATTATAAAGTATTAGGCAAGGATTTGTCATAAGAATAGAGTTTAAAGCATCAATCGATTTTTATTTGCAAGGTGAATGGATAGATCATAAATCACAGTGTGGAATAGTTTTAAATATGCCAAATGAAATAAGGAATTGATCAAGGAAATGGTATTCAAGTTGATATTCATTTCTCTTCATAGTTCAGATCTAAAAATTAAATCAAAATCTTCTAAATTTTAAGTTACAGTTCTAAATTGTTAAGCCCCTCCTTAGCTTATGAATGAATTGATAGTGTGATTAGCTCTCATAGTGTCACTTAAGTTTCATAAGCAAGTGAAGATTTATGGGCATTTATCTATTTTTTTAAGGATTAGAGAAAGGTAATGTTAAGAAGTAAATAATTATAATCCTAGGTTTACCCCTTGAATTTTTTAGAGTTCAAAGTGTAGAAAGCTTAATTACTTTGTTAGTTGGTCCTTGTTCCTATTTGAGTGTATTAATCATGGGATCTAGCTAAACCCTGGATACATTTTCTTCACTTTCAAGGTGGTTCAAATTAATATGTCAAATTAGAATCCAAAAAAATGGTGACTTTGTTGGGGATAGAGGCATAACAAAATATTATTAAACCTTTCATATAATATTTGGTGTTTTACTTTTCAAATTATAATATCCAATCGAGTCGATTTGTGTGGGTGCTTTTACTATTGTCTTAATTGGGATCTGAATTTAGTTATCCTTTTATACAAACTCATTTCTTTTAGATTCTCAAGGTGTGTTTGTAAGATACATTCCTTTCCCCTAGTGAGTGGCGACTCAAAAAGGTTTTAGAACTAATGATTTTACAATATATTCTAAGATGGTTGACAAAAGAAAAAGTACTAGGTCCTACATACTAAGTTACACCTTTGGCAACTCAAAAAGGCACATCCCAAGGTTAGTCTACATACTGAGTTACCTCAAGGAAATAAGAAATGTTGGCTCAAGAAGAGTGGAGATTCGAATAAATTCTCCTGTATGGAAATCTAAGGGTGATAGGGTGAGTAACCCGTTACACCTAGTAACTGAAGAAAATGAATCCTTCTCTAAGAGTTTTGAGACTGAGAATAATAGATATTTTAATAGATTCTTTGATACTCCTCTCCAATGAGATGATCTATATCAAGACAAAGGTATTTAATTACATGAGCATACTACCTTTTGGAAAGATAGATTAAGTCATTCAAGGGGTATAATCCAGTGGAAACCCATCAAACACACAACATGATGTACATCTACAAACATAGAACCCTTACAATGAAATAAATCTTATAGATATGAGAAAAACATTATAATAATATACAATTACACAAGATCATGATGATTTATTTCATGAGCTTGATGCCCTCATAAGGGAAGCTACAAAGTAGTATATTATGCATAGGAGATTGGAGGAGGAAATAAAAATGGATATAATGAATGCTCTTCTAGAAAGAGATAATCTACTTACAAGAATTGCAATGTCAAAAGAAAAGAAAAAAAGGTTAGAAGTATGTCCTAGATCTCTACATTCTAACATTTTTGGTGATTTAGGAGCCCTAAGAACATAATGCCAAGAGAAGGAATGCTTGGCACAAAGCAAGATGAATTTGAAGGTGAGGGTCTAGTAATTAGACAATTTCTCCCTTATGAAGTTTTAAGGAAGATAGAGTTGAAATCACCTTAGCTAAACTTGTGACACATGACAATAACAAAGTAAAGAAGAGTCAAAATCAATGATTCTGTTGCTATCTCAAAAGGAGCCCCTCTTGCGTCAAATCTTGATACAAAATTAGGAAAAAAGAGAAAGGAAAGAGAGGATACGGCCAAAGAACTAGATAAAATTGAAAATGAAGTAGAAGCTATGGAGATGAGGAGAAAATTTTGATTTCTAAAGGCCTCCTCTATTGGTGTTGTTGGGCCATATAACTCTGGATAGGGTATTTCTTCTGGTGTTGTAACAAATATTGCAGGTGCTTCTAGTGGTAAGATTTCTTTCCATTCTCTTATAATGAGCCATGCTGCATGTGGGTGATAGGGTAATATAATTATTCCTAGAAATGTTGGTAATATAGAAAGCCCTAGTGGGGGTACTAACTTGAATTTTCATAGAAGACCTTTTCATCTTGAGAGATATAGGTAGATTTTCTTTACCAGTATCCTTGGGCATCCTAATCTTGTCCACAATGAATTGAGGGATAAGACCAATAAATTTATTGGAAATAGTGCCATAAGTTGTGAGGAACATTTGAGATCTTTTGTTGATATGTTTAATGATTATGAGGTTGAGCATGAGGATGTTGTTTTGAAATTATTTGCACAATCTCTTACTGAGGATGCCAGACATTAGTTTAGAAGACTTCCTAATTCTAGTATGTGCTCTTGGGATGATTTTGAGAAATTTTTCAAAGAATAGTATGGTGATAAGACTAATGCTAGTTTCATGTTGAATGAGTTCAAGATTATTAAGAAAAATTAGAATGAATCAACCTTTTATTTCAACATTAGATTCCAAAAGGGTATGCACAAATTATTTCAATCTATGAGATTGGATGATAATTGTTAGGAATGAATGTTGAATCCTTTGGTAGTTATTCTATAGCAGAGGTTGTTGCATTCATGACTATGATTGTCATTGATGTCAACACAGTGTTATTCTGGAGTTTAGCAGAGAAGCAGGCATAGTTTTGTTTTGCGCACATGTTATATTGTAGATTAAGTTATGTGTAGTTGATGGTATGTTCTTTGGTGTGTTATTAGCCTATTTTTAAGAGCACAAAAAGAAATTCATTTATTCATGAAAGTTATAAGCATTTTGGTGGAAGCAGTATTTTGGCAGTGTTCCTGAGAAATAGTTTTTCGTAATCAGAGGATATCTCCTAATCGGGATGGAATCTAATTCTACATAGTTAAAGGGAAGTTTGAGACTCATTAGTGGTGATGTGGTTCATAGTGAAAACTTCAAGGTCACACGATTGGAAAGCTATTATATCTGGAAGCTGACAGTTTTATGTAATTTTGATGTAGCGTGTTGAAATTATTATTTTGTATTTGCATGCCGACTCATTTGTAATTATTTGAGTGTGGTATAAAGGAAGGAATGTTTTCCTTATTGTGATGGGATTTTAATAGTTGTGATATGAAATTGTGAAATTTGTGATGTGAATGTATGCATGAAGTGAAGAAAAGAGCTAATTCAGTGATGAAGGAAGACTTGTGAAGTACATAGATCTGAATTTGTGATCTTGTGTAGCAGAGAGTGCAGTTTTAGCATAGTGTGAAGGAGGTAACATATTTCATATTATTCTATTGAATAATCCTAAGATCTGTTGGACAATGAGTTCAAAGATCTTTCCTTGAAGCTGTTTGGGCAGTGGGTCCTTCTGTCTTCCATAACTCCTAATAGGGTTAGAATCTTTTAACAGGGAGTCAAAATCTCCTAACAAAGATTCATATGTATTGAATGTATTTCATAAGACTCCTAATAGGGTCCATCCTTTCACAAGGAACTTTCATATTAGTGCATCATTTTGTGGGCATCATTCCCACCAGGGTTTATTCTTTGATCAAGAGGTTCCCTAGTTAACATATCTTGTGTTATTGTGTCATTGTGTATGATTATCTTTCTATGGTTGGTTACTGCATTGATTATATGGTTTAAAGCTGTTGAAGTTGATATTGAAGTTGATAAATGGTTTAATTATCAGATAACTGATTCACCCACCCCTCTCAGTTATCTTGGTGGTCTTTACTTTCTAACAATTGGTATCAGAGCGGCAGGTCCTTGAAAGAGAAGTTTAACAACTTAAGGAGATCCATGGTGAATTTTAGGAAAGAAAGCCCTAAGTTTGATGGAATAAATTCTGATAGCTAGAAAGAAAAGATGAAGACACATCTCTTGTGTTTAGGACAAGGTTATTGGTTGATTACAAAGAATGAAAAGACTATAATTGAAGAAGACAATCTTGAATCAAGTTCTAAAGATGAGGTAGATCTATTCATGTGTAACATACTTGCAAGAGAAGCACTTTTATCAGCACTTCCAGAGAATGAATATAGCTAGGTAAAAGGTTTAACTAAATCTCATGATATTTGGAAAGCTTTACATTCTACATGAACATGCAAAGAAATCTAGGTTACATAATTGGATTTGTGCATTTGAAGACATAAGAATGATGGAAGATGAATCTGTTAGAAGCTATATTGGTAGGATGTCAGAAATTGCTACATGAATAAAGTCTTATGGAGGTGAAAAGACAAAGAATGAAGTAATATGGAATATTTTGAGAACATTGACACCGGTATTCAGGCAGACTACACAAATGATTGAACAAGTTATACCTTGTACACCAAAATTTTCAAGAGAGACTCTTCTTGGAAGATTGGAAGCAACAGAGATGAATTTAAGATTATCAGGAGAACTACCTAGAGTGGAGACAACATTCAATGCTTTTAGCATCAGACCTACTTTGTCTAGAAGTACAAGTGTGAATGGAGATTATGCTAGCAGTAGCAGATCCAAATATGATGAAGATAAGAAGATTGAAGAAGGTATTTCCTTGCTTGTGAAAAGAGTACCAGATGGTAAGAAAATCTTTAAATGTTGGACATGTCAAGAATATGGTCATTTTGCATCCAAGTGTCCTAAGAGAGTTAAGACGTATAGGAACAATTTTAAGCCTAGATGATCTAAAGAATGTTATTATGCAAATGATGAAGAAATTGAAGCAGGAATTGAAAGACATTTGAGTGACAGTGATAATGATAACTTTGATGACATAGGATTTGTAGCAATTAAGGAAGAAAATTTTGAATCTGATATTAAAGAAGAAAAAGCCTTAGTTTCCCAAGTTGAAAAGAAAGCTGATTGGATTATAGATAGTGGTTGTTCACATCATATGACTGGTGATAAAGGAAAGTTCATAAAGTTTAACAATTATAATGGAGGAATTGTTAGAGTTGGTAACAATGCACCTTGTTTGATTAAAGGTATAGGATCTATTACTCTTGATGGAAAGACTAATACTGATGATGTTTACTTTGTTGATGGATTGAAACATAATATTTTGAGTGTTGGATAGCTAGTGGATAAGGGATATCAATTTTGGTTTTCTGAGAAAACTTGTGTGATAAAGGATAAAGATGGAAATCTGATTGGAATAGGATCTAGAACCAAAGGTAATGTATTTCAGTTGAACCCTACGGAGATGACATGTTTGATGACTAACATTGATGAAAGTTGGTTATGGCATAGAAGGTTTTTTCATATAAACTTTGATAATATTGTGAAAGTAAGTTCTACACTTGCAGTAAGAGATTTACCTAAGATTATGAAGCCTACTAACATGATTTGCAAGGAATGTGTGATGGCTAAGCAGAAAAGGAGTTCATTTCCTAGCAAGAAGTTCACATGTACAGAGAAGTTGGAGATTGTTCATACTGACTTGAGCGGTCCTACTAGGACTAGAGGATTCTATGGAGAAAGGTATTTTATGATTCGTGTTGATGATTTTACAAGAATGATGTGGATTGCATTTTTGAAATAAAAATCTGAAGCATTTGATAAGTTTAAGGTCATGAAGAATAAAGTTGAGAATGAATCAAGAATGAGGATTAAATGTTTGAGATCTGATAGAGGTGGAGAATTTACATCTAATGAGTTTAACACTTTTTGTGAAGTAAATTGTATTAAGAGATAGTTTTCAGCCCCTAGAACACCTGAACAAAATGGTATTGTAGAAAGAAGGAATAGATTAGTGACTGAAGTAGCTAGAGCTATGTTGTTTGAAGTTGATTTGGCAAAGACATTTTGGAGAGAAGCAGTGAATACAACACTATATACAATGAACAAAGTACAAATCAGAGCAGACACAGACATGACACCTTATGAATTATCATTTGGACATGCACCCTCAGTTAAGTATTTTAGAATTTTTGGAAGCAAATGTTATATTAAGAGAGATGATGATATAGGAAATTTTGATCCTAGAAGAGATGAAGGAATTTTTCTTGGATATTCTTTGAAAAGCAAAGCATATAGATGTTACAATAAGAGAACTAAGACTATTGTTGAAATTTCAAATGTAAAAGTTGATGAGAAGTTTAAAATTTAGGAAAGAATGCTTGATTATGAATTTGATGAAGGAACTAACCCTCAGCCTAACATTGAAACTACTAAACAATTTTTTGAGACTGATAGTGAATTGTTGAATGAAAGTCATGCTGAAGAAAACAAAGAAGAATCTATAGTTGAAGAAAGATCAGTGACTATGACACCTAATAGGTATATATGAAGACATCATCTTGTTGAACAAGTTATTGGAAGTTTGGACAGAGGAGTTATGACTAGAAAGAAGGTACATTTATGTTTGATTTCTCAAATTGAACCTAAGTCTACTAATGAAGCTTGTGAAGATGAACATTGGATTAAAGCTATGAAAGAAGAATTGGATCATATTGAAAAGAAAAAGACATGGGAATTGGTCCCTAGACCTAAAGACAAAAAATGTGATTGGAACTAAATGGGTATTTAGGAACAAGATGAATGAACAAGGAGAAGTAATTAGAAACAAAGCAAGATTGGTATGTAAGGGATACTCACAGAAAGAAGGAATTGACTATGAAGAGACTTTTGCCCCTATGGCTAGACTTGAAGTAGTAAGAATATTTTTGGCTTATGCAGCATTTAAAAAATTCAAAGTGTATCAGATGGATGTGAAGTCAGCATTTCTGAATGGTGAATTAGAAGAAGAAGTCTACATTGAGTAGCCTGAAGGTTTTCCTTTGACTCAAGAAGGAGACATGGTATGTAAACTAAAGAAAGCATTGTATAGACTAAAGCAAGCACCTAGCACTTGGTATGCTAGATTGGATAAGTATTTTTTAAAATTGGGATTTACAAAAGGAACAGCTGATAGTAACTTATAGACAAAAGAAATTGAAATTGGATTGTTAGTTTTGGCTATTTTTTTTTATGAGATTATTTTTGGAGGAGAAGATGAAGCTAGTGACAAATTTGCTGATGAAATGAAGATAGAATTTGAAATGAGTATGATTGGAGAAATGAAATACTTTTTGGGATTACAAATAACACAAAACAAAGATGGTATCTTTATAAGTCAGACAAAGTACTTGAATGATTTGTTGAAAAGATTCGGTATGGAGAATTGTAAACGAGTTGGAACACCTATGGTTACAGGACATAAACTATTTAGTAAAGATGAAACACCAGTAGTTGATCAAAAGAAATATAGATCTATGATTGGTGGATTGCAGTACTTGACACACACTAGACCAGGTATACAACATTGAGTTGGTATGGTAGCAAGATTTCAAGCTGAAACTAGAGAGTCACATTATGCAGCAGTAAAGAGGATATTGAGATATCTTAAAGGCACAATGGACTATGGATTGTGGTATGAAACTTCTGATGATTTTACCCTATGTGCATATACTGATGCTAATTGGGGAGGTAGCGTTGGTGAGAAGAAAAGCACCAGTGGTGGAGCCTTTTTTCTTGGATTAAGATTAGTTTCTTGGTTGAGAAAAAAGAAGAATTGTATCTCATAGAGTACAGTAGAAGTAGAATATGTAGCTACAACAAACAATTGTAATCAGATAATTTGGATGAAGCAAATGTTGATGGACATTGGAATCAAGTTTGATGAGCCTATTGTCATACATTATGACAATACAAGTATAGTTAGTATGTCTAAGAATCCTGTATTACATTCTAAAACAAAGCATATAGAGATCAAGCATCATGTTGTAAGAGAGAAACTTGTAGATAAAGAAGTCAGACTGGAGTACATAAGCACAAAGGAGTAGATAGTAGATATGTTTACAAAGCCTTTGCCTAAGGATACATTTGAGTATCTGAGAGGTATGCTTGGGGTTATGCCCCAGCCTAGTTTTGAGTAATGATGTAGTTGGTTGCATCCGTCCAGTGGAATATGGCCCTATCTATTTTCTAGATTGGATGTTGGTACTTTCTCTATGGGGGAGTATGTGTATCTGAGCTGAGTCATTGAAGACTCTAGTAAATTTTTTTTTTCTGAACAGTGTCTTTTGACATTGAGCTATTGTTTGACATAGTGATAGAATTTTTTTCATTGATGTCAATGGGGGAGAGAATCATGAAAAACATTGAGGAACTACATTTGTTGGAGAGACTGAATAGGAAAACGAAGCAAGATTTGATTGATGAAGAGCAGTAGATTAGTTGAGCAGTAGTGATTGGATTTTTGGAACATTGCATGTTTTTCATCCATGTTTCCATCAATTCCAATGGGGGAGATTGTTAGGAATGAATGTTGAAGCCTTTGTCAGTCATTCTGTAGCAGTTGTTGCATTCATGACTATGATTGTCATTGATGTCAACACAGTGTTATTCTGGAGTTTAGTAGAGAAGCAGGCATAGTTTTGTTTTGTGCACATGTTATATTGTAGATTGAGTTATGTGCAATTGATGGTATGTTATTTGGTGTGTTATTATCCTATGGTTAAGAGCACAAAAAGAAATTCATTTATTCATGAAAGTTATAAGCATTTTGGTGGAAACAGTATTATGGCAGTGTTCCTGAGAAGCAGTTTTTGGTAATCGAAGGATATCTCCTAATCCAGATGGAATCTGATTCCATGCAGTTAAAGCTAAGTTTGAGACTCATTGGTGGTGATGTGGTTCATAGTGCAAACTTTGAGGTCACACGATTGGAAAGCTATTGTATCTGGAAGCCGACAGTTTTATGTAATTTTGATGTAGCATGTTCAAATTATTATTTTATATTTGCATGCCAACTCATTTGTAATTATTTGAGTGTGGTATAAAGGAAGGAATTTTTTCCTTGTTGTGATGGGATTGTAATACTTATGATATGAAATTGTGAAAGTTGTGATGCGAATGTATGCATGAAGTGAAGAAAAGAGCTAATTTAGTGATGAAGGAAGACTTGTGAAGTACAACGATCTAAATTTATGATCTTATGTAGCAGAGAGTGCAGTTTTGGCATAGTATGAAGGAGGTAACATATTTCATATTATTCTATTGAATAATCCTAAGATCCATTGGACAGTGAGTTCAGATATCTTGCCTTGAAGTTGTTTGGGCAGTGAGTCCTTCTGTCTTCCATAACTCCTAACAGGGTTAGAATCTTTTAACAGGGATTCAAAATCTCCTAATAGAGATTCATATGTACTAAATGTATTTCATAAGACTCCTAATAGGGTCCATCCTTTCACAATGAACTTTCATATTAGTGCATCATTTTGTGGGCATCATTCCCACCGGGGTTTACTCTTTGATCAAGAGGTTCCCTAGTTAACATATCTTGTGTTATTGTGTCATTGTGTATGATTATCTTTCTATGGTTGGTTACTACATTGATTATATGGTTTAAAGCTATTGAAGTTGATATTGAAGTTGATAAATGGTTTAATTATCAGATAACTGATTCACCCCCCCCCCCCTCTCAGTTATCTTGGTGGTCTTTACTTTCTAACAAGAATATCTGCCTTACCACATACTTGAATTAATTTGATGGTAAAATGGCATACTTATTGAGAGATAAGGATCCCAAGACTCTTAGGGATTCTTTTAGAGTTACTGTAAATATTGAAAGCAATAGAAGAACATCTAGCAAGTTAGGCAAAAGGGATGATCCAAAGTTCTTTTCTTCTAAGACTAACAATAGGGGGAAAACTGATAAGGGTGTTGGAAATAGGAAACCAAATGATGATAATATTGATAAGGTATTGAATGCCCTTAAATATTTGAAGGCACCTAGTGTTATAAATGACAAGATTCATAATGTTGACAAGTCTTAGTTCAACAATTTTGATAGGCAGAATAGGTTACAAAACTTTCCTTACAAAACCTAGTGGAAAGATAGAAAGCTTGTGCCTCCTCTTGTGAAAAATAATAATGATAATTCTAGCCTTGATCCCTTACAAATAAATACCATGAATTTTATTGAAGCTACACCTCGGTGTATGGATTTCCAACCTCCCCATTTACAATAATATTGTGGAATAGCCCAATTTGTTTCTATATCCCAAGATGAGAATTCTAATGAACCTCACCAAGAAAATTATGATGATAGTGTTGGTTGAAACATGGTTGATTCTTTCATGAAATATAGTGATGTATCAGACTAGGAAGAATCTGAAGCTAATGTAAATTCACAAAGACAAAAAAAATGAAATTTTTCATTAGCAGGTTTTTTTGTGATGAAGAAAACAAAGATGATTTATTGTGCAATGTGGCATCAAGATTAGAGCATATAGAACTGAGAAGACCTTCAAAAGAAGAGATTAATAGAATCAAAAAAAATATTATTTCTTAGGTTAAAAGTAATTATCAACTAAGAAATAGAACAATTCATCTAATGAAGATGTTGGGAAGCTTGCTAGCATGTTTATCAAGAAGAAAAATAATAATGCTTTTGTTGAGGGTAAGCCCAAGGATAATTTCACTATGAAGATTAAAGATATGAAAGGAAAGAAATGGGAACCTAATAAATCTAAAGTTACAAAGGAAAATGTGACACAAAATGTTGAGAAGAAAGTGAAGATTGATAAACCAATCATTCCAATGTTTAGGACTGACAAACCCAAGGTGAGTGTCGTATCTAACAAGTTGGAGGAGAACACATAAGAAAAAGGTATGCCTATTGAATTACCTTCTTATACCCCAATTAATATGATTTCAATACTAACATAAATCACTATTAAGGTCCCTTTACTAGAAATGTTAAGGATAGAAGAACATAAGAGCAAGACCTTAGCATGGGTAGGGAGTGTAGATAGTTTTAATTCCCCCAATGATAAAAATTTTGGTAAGTCTGTGGAAGAACCAAAGAAGACAAAAGATGTAGAAGGAATAATATCCTAGATTCCACATTTTTACTTAGATAGTTCTGCTACTACCTACTTGGAAAGTATTAACCTTTCTTTCTCATTGTCATAGTGAATAGTAAAATTGTTAAAAAATGCATGATTGATTCAGGAGCATCTAAAATTGTGATGCCTTTTAAAGTGGTGGAATCATTAGGAATTAAGGTAGATACTACTCAAGGTTGATGTTGTTCTTTAGATTCAAGAGAAGTTCCTATTATTGGAACTATTAAGGCTTTGCCTTACAAACTTGCATAAGGATTTAACCATGAGTGTATTGGTTGTTGATATCCCACCTCACTATGGAATGTTACTGTCTATAAAATGTAGTGTGGCTATGAGTTTTAAATGTGATTTATCTTTTCCCACTTTCCATATTGATAATTAATTTGTGAAGGAGAGAGAACCTAGACTTCCACATATGATAGAGAAAAATATGGACAATGATACAACTTGTTTTTTTGATACTGACATAAATGATTTTAGAGATAAAGTTTTTGTCATAGAAAATAAAATTGAACCTTCTCCTATAGATGTTGAAGTCAAGAAGTTTTTTGATAGAGAGGACTTATGTACTGTGTATTTTGATGGTGCCAATTCAAAGGAGGGTTCAGGGGTAGGTATTTTACTGATATCACCAAAGGGAAATACATATAAATTCTCCTTCACTTTGAGCTTTACTTGTACAAATAACATTGTTGATTATGAGGATTTTTTTATTGGCTTGAAGTTACCAGCAAAACATGGAGTAAAATGTCTGCATGTTGTCGGTGATTCTGAGATGGTTTTTTCTCAGGTAAGGTCCTCCTAAAATCCAAAAACAAAAGGTTGAAACAATACATGAATGCTATTTGGGATTTGATAGAATAATTTTATGCATTTTGTATTGTGTGGATGGATAGGCTTAATAATAAGATGGAATATTTGTTAGAAAATGTTTCAATAAAGCCATATGACATAACATTTATAGGAATATCCAAGGTTGAGGTGCAAGCAAGGTCATCTGTGCCTGATAATGTTGAAAATTGGCAAGTTTTTGAAGATGTCATGGATATTATTAGATTTATGAATTGTGAAGATAAGTATTATGGACAATAATTAGTTTGTAGCACTTTTGTAGAAAACATTGATGTAAAATGCACTATTCTTGGAAATGAGATAATCAATCTAAAAATAAATAAAGTTCTGAAGGGACTGGTTGTTTTAGAAAATATTTTTGATAACCAACATAGAGATAAAACAAATACAAGAGATAAAACTATTGATGAACTTGACGAGATAAATTTGGCAACAAATGAATCCCCTAAGAAGGTTTATGGTTGTAAAAGGATGTCACCCTTTGTGAAGAAAACCTTGATTGAGTTATTAAGAAAATACATACATATTTTTTCCTGGTCATATGATGATTTGAAAGCTTATAGAGAGGACCTATTTCAACATGTTATTCCTCTCAAAGATTATGCAAATCCTTTCAGGTAGAAACAAAGGCCAATCAACCCAACTTTTGCACCCAAAATGAAAGAAGATATGATGAAACTCAGAGATGCTGGCATAATTAAGCCTATTAGGCATTCATCATAGGTTTCTAATCTAGTCTGTGTCAAGAAGAAGAATGGTGATATCAAGCTATGTGTGGATTTCAAATATCTTAACTTGTCTTCCCTTAAGGATAATTATTGTTTTCCCAACATGGAAGCTATGCTAAAAATAGTAATTGGATCTAAACTAATGTCTATGATGGATGGATTTTTAGGATATAATCAGGTTGTAGTTCAGGAGTCAGAGTAATATAAGACTACATTCACCACACCATGGGGAACCTATGTATATGTGAGAATGCCTTTTGGCCTTACTAATTTAGGAGAAACATTTCAAAGTTCCATGGTGTTAGAATAACTGAGAGAGGGTGAATCAATTATCCACAGTCCCAAATACAAAATGTATATCCAAAACAAATTTACACTAATTTATGTAGCTCGGTAACATAAAATAGTAAATTGTCTGTGCTTTTACTGATTACCAGTTAATAACTTATAGTGATTACTGACCAAATCAAATATGCAACATGTAAAGTATGATAACCAACAATCATCATAGTCAACACATAACACAAAATATTTAACGTGGAAACCATGTAAAGGGAAAAACCACCTGGGACCGGCAACCCAAAAATTGTTCACTCTTCTAAAGTGAGGTCAGTGAAGACCCAACCCTATTAAAGGTTACAAAACACACTATAAGGTGTGACCTTGTTAGAGGATTTAACACTAATCATTATCATCCAACCAACATTCACTATGGGGTTGACAGGATAACAAATGTACATTCTATGAATGACATTACAAGACTTTCAAGTCCACTTGGTTAAGAGATTTATCTATTTACAATGGTTAAACTGTAATAGTAGGTGATCTGATTATAATACAACTTCTATTGTAGATGTTCAGATCTATATTATGCTCATTTAAATCCTCTGATCAAAATATCAATTCTGTTTCAATAATATTCAGTAACTTACAGTCTCTTAGTTATAGCTTTCTAACGCTCGATAATCTTTGTAGTTCAGTTCTCCTTAACTAGTCTAATCAAACATTCATGAAGCTTTTTCATGTGATATCTCTGCAATTTCCTTCCTCTAGCATGAGTTTCATAATGAAACCCTAGTCTCTTAAATAGACAAGTAAACCATTTTCTTTTCATACATCAGATTTTGTCTCTTAATCTCCTTCATTGGTTTTGTCGATTAAACCTTCCTTGGTTGATGTGTCAGTAACACATTTTGTTTCCATCCCTTAGATCTTCTTCAAATTTTATTTGTCATTGATCTTCGTAACAAAATTTATCTTTTCACCTCGTGAACATACACTTTACAACTCATCAACTTCTGTAGGCTAAACTGATCATTTAGTTCTTTTGTCCATACTCGGTTAACAAAGAAATGTGTCGATGAACATAAGCTCGGTTTATATTGTGCTCAGTATACACTACACTACTCAATGTATACTAGAATGCTTCTTTAACCAACCACATTGCCTTGTGTCATTTTTCTCTTTTCCTCATCATAGATGAATAAAACATAATCAAGTCTTGATAACATAAGGTCATAGACTCATCAATAAGTTACCCAATGTATTTCTTATCCTCATTTTTCATATTCATCTTTCTTATGTAGATATATCTATTCTTCATCTCTTTTTTTCCTTTCTATAGAAGTTTAGGTATTTGTAACTTGCAAGATAAGTGTTGTCAAAACTAGTTGACATCAATGACAACATATTACTGATTTAATCATCTTATATATCTAATCAACAACTTGGTGATCTCTAATCACTGATCTTAAATTAGGTTCTAAATCAGTTGTAGCTCATCAATCTCTCCCTTTGGCATTGATGAAAGCACAATCAATATGAAATATGCCATACACATACCAACCATGTATTTTACAACTCTATAAACAAGTTTTGTATCTCGGTATAAGCTCTCCCTAGCTTAATATGTTTAATCACTATGTTACTTAACAACATTGTAGGTGCAGACTATCTTCTACAGATATGATCTTTGTAGCTCTCAGATTCCTTCTTTTGTTCTCAGAAACTAATCTTCAACACTCTCCCTTTCATTTCAGATTGTTCATTAATTTTCTCTCCCTTCATCTCTATTCCATATTGAGATCTCTCTCCCTTTGAAAATAATGCCAAAGAAATAGAAAAATATATAGCTCTGTAGTAGCCATGTTACTCTCTATTGTTCGGTTTCTATACTGTATCTTAGTATACTAATTATGCCAATCTTGTTCTAGTTCTTCAACCCTTTCATAACTTTAGATAGAATCCAAAGTGTGAAGCATCAATATGAATGATCTTCTGATAAGATTAGGCTGATGCAAGCTCTAGATCACATTAGTGGCCGATAAATAGGGGACGGACCCCAAGTCTAGTCCTGAAGTATTCAAAAGTTTCCTTCGGTGGAGGCTTTGTAAATATGTCTATAAGTTGCTCTTTAGATGTAACAAATTCTAATATGACTTTCTTCTCCTGTACTTGTTCTCTTAAGTAGTGATACTTAATAGATATGTGCTTTGTTTTTTATTGCATCACTAGATTCTTTGAAATATTAATTACACTAGTGTTGTCATAATATATAATCACCGGCTCAATGATTACCTCATTCATACCTTCCAACACTTGCTTGATATATGCAATATTTGAACAGTTTGTAGCAACATCAACATACTTTACTTCGGTAGTGGACTGATAAATACAAGGTTGTTTCTTACTTGTCCATGTAACAAGTCTTTCACCAAAGAAAAATGCTTCTCCGGTGGTACTCTTTCTATCATCTATATTTCCAGCCCAGTCTGTATCGGTGTAGACTTTGAGTTCAAACTTTCCTTCCTTTGGATACCATAATCCATAATATTCTATTTTCTTCAGGTATCTCAAGATTCTATTTGTAGCAACCATGTGTGAATCCCTAGGACTTGCAAAAAATCTAGCAATTATCCCCACATGTGTTATATCAGGTCTACTATGAACTACATACATCAACTTACCAATCATTGATCGGTATAGTGTCTAGTTTACCTCTGTAGTTTCATCTTCCTTGGTTAGTTTACATCTGGTAGCCATCAGTGTTCCAATAGGTTTAACATCTTCCATGCCAAATGTTCTCAGTACTTCCTTGATATATTTGGATTGTGTGATGAATATACCATCATTCTGTTGAATAACCTGTAAGCCTAGAAAGAACTTAATCTCTCCAAACATAGACATTTTGAATTCTTTTCTCATCTCATCAGCAAATGATTTACATATGTGATCTTTTCCTTGAAATATTATGTCATCCACAAATATTTCAGCAATCAAGATAGTATCATCCGAATTTCCTTTCATATACAGATTTCTATTCTCACTAGTTCTAATAAAACCAATACTTAGCAAATAAGTATGCAATGTTTCATACTAGGCTCTAGGTGCTTGCTTCAATCCATATAAAGCTTTATGTAATCTACATACCATATCTTTCTTGTTTGGATCCATGAACCCTTTTGGTTTTTCTATGTAGACTTCTTCTTCAAGTATCCCATTCAGAAAAGAAGATTTAACATCCATTTGGTAAACTTTGAACTTTTTGTGAGTAGCATATGCAAGTAATATTCTGACTCGTTCTAATCTAGCAATAGGTGCAAAAGTTTTACCATAATCAATTCCTTCCTCCTATGCATATCTCTTGCATACCAATCTAGCTTTGTTCCTTGTTACCTCTCCATTTTCATTAAGCTTTTTATGAATATCCATTTAGTACCGATAACATTCTTATCCTTGGGTCTAGGTACTAAAGTCCATGTCTTGTTTTTCTCTATCTATTCTATTTTTTCATTCATTGCATTAACCCATTCTTCATTTTCCAATGCAACTTTTACATTTTTTGGTTCATATTCACAAACTAAACATGTACCTTGTCTCATCTTACTCCCTGTCATCATGCCAGCTTGTTTGTCTCCAATTATATGGGTCTCAGGATGATGTCTCTTGACAAATCTTGCTAGTACTTGGTCTCTTCTCTATTTTTCATCCTATGCAAGTTTATTTTCTTGCTTAGTAGGTCCTTCCTGCTCATCAGTTTCTCTTTCCTATTCCTCGGTGTTGTTTTCCTTATTGATCAGTTGTCACAGTCTGCGGCTTCAATAGATACTCTGGTTGTTCAATGTAAGTGAATCTACTGTAGTCTTCTAGTTCCTTTCTTCTTTCTTCTGCATTCTTATCATCAAAGTCATCAACCCTGACATTAGTACTTTCAATCATTTTATTAGTAACTCTATTTAGACACTTGTATGCTTTTCTTTTAGTGGAATATCCAAGAAATATCCTTTCATCACCTTTTGAGTCAAAATTTTCATTTCTTTCATCTTTCAGAATAAAGAATTTACTTCCAAAAATTTTGAAATAACTTATAGTAGGTTTGTGACCAAACCATAACTCATAGGGTGTTTTGTTAGTGTCCTTCAATTATACTTGGTTCATAACATAAACAGATGTGCTAACAACCTCTCTCCAGTATGTCTGAGAAACATTATTTTCTATCATCAATGTCCTTGTGTAGTCAACAATTGACCTATTCCTCCTTTCAATAATTCTATTCTGTTCAGGTGTCCTTGGTGTAGAGACCTGTCTTTTAATACCATGCTCATTACAATAATTAGTAAATTTATCAGAAATAAATTGACCACCTCTATCAGATCTCAAGCATTTCAGTTCTTTACCAATCTCTTTCTCTACTTTTTCTTTATACCACTTGAACATCTTAAATGCCTCTGATTTTTCCTTCAAGAACATGACAGTCATTAATCTAGTGTAATCATTAACAAAAAGAATGAAATATCTATCTCCATAGTAACTCTGAGTTTCGGTGTGAACTAACTCAAGTATTTTCTTTGTTGAGTAATCTTTGCTTTTGAAACTAGATTTTGTCATATTACCTTTCTGACATTCATGACACATAACATGATCAGGCTTTGTTAATTTATTTAAACCTCTAACCTTTTTCTTTTTACTGACCTTAATCATGTTATCAAAATTCACATGACATAACCTTTTATGCCACAACCATGCATCCTCATTTTTCATCATTAAACAAGAAGACTCATCATTTTTAAGATAAAATAGATTACCTTTCAATTGTGCTCCTGTTCCAACAAGTTTTCCACCATCATCAAATATCTTTACTATCTTTCTCTCAAAAGCAACTCGGTGACCATAATTGTTTAGTTGTGCCACACTTAGAAAATTATAGTTTAGTGCTTCTACCCAATAAGCATTATCACATTTGATTCTATCATTTATCATCAGGGATCCTTTTCCTCTAGCCATACAAGGTGTATCATTACCCATTTTTACAGATCCTCCATTATATTGCTCAAGATGATCAAATTTTTCTTCATCACTAGTCATGTGATGTGTACAACCACTATCTATGATCCATGTATCATTTTTATTAACTTTAGAAATCAGTGATGTTTCTACATACCTTTCTTCTTCCTCAGAATCATCCTTCATAGCAACAAATACTACTTCTACATAATCATCTGAATCAGTGTCAGTATTATCTTCTTCAGCAATGTAACATACCTTTTTAGCTTTATCATTGTTATCTCGGTTGTCTCTATTGTAGTGTCAGTAACTTTTGTTGTTTCTTATCACATAGCTTCCTTCACCAGATTGATCTTTGTCTCTGTCATCTTCTTTCATGTTTGGACATCTAGCAACAATATGACCAACTTCTTTGCAGTTAAAGCATGCTAAAGGTAATTTACCCTTATATCTACCTCTACCTTTAGGTAATCTTCTAGACATAAGAGCTTCAAGTTCATCAAGCTCATTATCAGTATTGTTATCATTATCATCATGTCTACTACTAGACTTACCAATCTTTAGAGAAGTCATAAAAGAAGATTCAACAGTCGGTACAACACTATTATCATAATTTTTAAGCTCAAATGTAGTTAGCTTACCAATCATATTATCAAGAGTGAGAGTATTACCAGGTGCAGACCTCATTTCATGGATTGCAGATATTCTAATTGCATAAACCAGTAATAAGGTTCTAAGAATTTTGCTTACCACATTATCTTCTTCAATAACACCATTAGATCCTCTTATTGCATTAACAACTTCCTTTATTTGATTTTTATACTGCACAATGTTTTCACCTTCTTTCATGTTCATCTCATCAAATCTTCCTCTTAAACTTTCAGCTCTGGCTCTTTTGACATTGTCATCACCACTATAAACTTGAGCAAGTTTATCCCACATTTTCTTAGTAGTAGTACAGTCTTTGACATCTTCAAATTCAGCATCTATCAGAGCAACAACAATCTCCATCATAGTGACATTATGCTCATGTCTATCTCTTAACTAATCAAGAGTCAAAGGTCTAGTGGGTGGTGCAATGTAGCCATTCTCCATTAGAGTGAGGGTAGAATTCCCAATTCTAGATACATGCAACTTCATTCGGCTTTGCCATATTGTGAAGTTATCCTTGTTTAGCTTTGGCACTTCCCTCTTATACATTTTGTGATCTTTGTGTTGAAGTCCTAAAAACTCTATTCCAAGCAACCAAGTAGCTCTGATACCAATTGTTAGAATAACTGAGAGGGGGGTGAATCAGTTATCCATAGTCCCAAATACAAAATGTATATCCAAAAACAATTTACGCTAATTTTTGCAGCTCGGTAACATAAAATAGTAAATTGTCTGTGCTTTTACCGATTACCAGTTAATAACTTATAGTAATTACTGACCAAATTAAATATGCAACATGTGAAGTATGATAACCAACAATCATCACAGTCAACACATAACACAAAATATTTAACGTGGAAACCCTGTAAAGGGAAAAACCACCTAGGACCAGCAACCCAAAAATTGTTCACTCTTCTGAAGTGAGGTTGGTGAAGACCCAACCCTGTTAAAGGTTACAAAACACATTATAAGGTGTGACCTTGTTAGAGGATTTAATGCTAACCATTATCATCTAGCCATCATTCACTATGGGGTTGACAGGATAACAAATGTACACTCTATGAATGCCAATATAAGACTTTCAAGTCCACTCGATTAAGAGAAATATCTATTTACAATGGTTAAACTGTAACAGTAGGTGATCTAATTACAATACAACTTCTATTGCAGATGTTCAGATCTATATTATGCTCATTCAAATCCTCCAATCAATATATCAATTCTATTTCAACAATATTCAGTAACTTACTGTCTCTCGATTATAGCTTTCTGATGCTCGATAATCTCTGTAGTTCAGTTCTCCTTAACCAGTCTAATTAGGCATTCAAAAAGCTTATTCATGCGATATCTCTATAGTTTCCTTCCTTCGGCATGAGTTTCATAATGAAATCCTAGTCTCTTAAATAGACAAGTAAACCATTTTCTTTTCATCCATTAGATTTTTCCTCTGAATCTCCTTCGTTGGTTTTGCCGCTTAAACCTTCCTCGGTTGATGTGTCAGTAACACGTTTTGTTTCCATCCCTTAGATCTTCTTCGAATTTTGTTAGCTATTGATCTTTGTAACAAACTTTATCTTTTCACCTTATGAACATACACTTTACAGCTCATCAACTTTTGTCAGCTAAACTGATAATTTAGTTCTTTTGTCCATACTCGGTTAAGAAAAAAATGTGTTAGTGAACACAAGCTTGGTTTATACTATGCTTGGTATACACTACACTGCTCGGTGTATATTGGAATGCTTCTTTAATCGACCACACTGCCTTGTGTATTTTTTCTCTTTTCCTCATCATAGATGAATGCAACATAATCAAGTCAATAACATAAGATCATAGACTAATCAATAAGTTACCCAATGTATTCCTTTTCCTCATCTATCATATTCATCTTTCTTATGTAGATATATCTATTCTTCATCTCTTTTTCTCCTTTCTACATATGTTTAGGTATTTGTAACTTGCAAGATAAGTGATGTCAAAACTAGTTGACATCAATGACAACAAATTACTTATTTAATCATCTTACATATCTAATCAGCAACTCGGTGATCTCTAATCACTGATCTTCAATTAGGTTCTAAATCAGTTGTAGTTCATCACATGGATGTTGCATTTTCAAAATTCATTAATATTTTCTTGGTTGTGTATCCAGATGACTTAACAACATACTCTAAAAAGGAAGAAGATCATTGTTTGCATTTGGAGAAGATATTTTCCAAAGCCTTATAGTACAGTGTATCTCTTAACACAAGAAAATGCTTCTTTGGTGTAACTAAAGAAATTTTTTTGGGTCATTTAGTTTCCAAAGAAGGTGTTAGTATTAATCCTGAGAGAGTGGCTTCTATTGATAAAATTTAGAAGCCTAAAAATGTGAAAGGAATTTAGTCTTTCTTCAGACAGGTAAATTTATTAAGAAGGTTTGTCACTAATTTTGCAAAAATTAGCAGACCTATTTCAAAGATGTTGAAGAAAGGATTTGAAGTTAAATGGGATGGGGGGCATCTGTTGCTTTCCAAAATATAAATTAGTAAAAAGGATGCTCATGTGCTTAAGGCTCCAGTTTATGATAATCCCATGCATATATTTTCCTTTGCATCCTTTCATACATTGGCTATAGTACTATTAGATAAAAATTTAGAAGGATTTCAGTAGCCTATTGCTTTTTTTAGCAAATCACTTCAAGATGTTGAGTTAAAATATGAAATAAATGAGAAACATGCTTATGCACTAGTTAAGGCAATACAAACTTTTAGATTTTACTTAATGGGAGTAACTATGGTTTCTTATGTGCCTAGTGTTGTAGTGAAGGATATTTTCACACAGTTGGAAGTCTTAGGAAGAAGATGTAGATGGATTAACAGGATTTAGGAATTCAACATTTATGTCCAAATTACCAAACTAATCAGAGTTCAAGGGCTTCCAAAGTTGATGAATTGGGAAAACCTGGATGCCAACCAAATAAATTAGGTTGAAGAAGAGAAAAGAGCCTACACATGTGATATGGATCTTTGTGACTTCTATATTGATGTCATTTATTATTTGCAAAAAATGAAGTGCCCTCCTGGTCTAAATGAAAGTGCTAAAATGAACTTGAAACTCCATGCCATCAAATATACAATTATAACTGGTAAGCTATGGTGGAGAACTACTAATGGCATATTGATAAAATGTATTGACAAGGACCAAGAAAATAAAATATTGAATGATATGCATAATGGAATATTTGGTGGCAATTATATGGCTAAAACAACAACACACAAGATGATAAGAGTAGGTTTCTAGTAGCCTTCAGTGTTCAAGGATGCTTTTGAGCTTTTGAAGAGATGTGATGCATTCTAGAGATTTTCTGGTAAGTTAAATTTTTTAGGTAATTTACCTTTAAAGCATGTTGAAGTTCAAGCTCCTTTCTAGCCATGGG
Organism: Chamaecyparis obtusa; assembly: GCA_027943335.1. Lineage (NCBI taxonomy): Eukaryota > Viridiplantae > Streptophyta > Pinopsida > Cupressales > Cupressaceae > Chamaecyparis > Chamaecyparis obtusa. The sequence continues at coordinate 241,352 of BSBK01005555.1, read as the reverse complement.
GCATAGACTTTATTGGAGAAATCACAAATTTGTCTAGTGGTGGTCATTTATGGATTTTTGTGGTCACTGACTAATTTACTAAGTGGGTAGAAGTTGTCCCTACTAAGGAATCCACTAGTAGGGTTGTGATGGACTTTGTTTTAAAAAATATTAGATTTGGATGTCTAGAGAAACTTGTGATAGATAATGCAATGTGTTTTAGATCTGATGAGTATATTGAATTTTGTGAAAAGTGGTATAACAAGGTCCGCTTCATCCCCTTACCATCCATAGGGTAATGGGAAATTTGAATGAAGCAATAAGAATTTGTTGAAGATCATCAAAAGGATCCTTGCCACTAATAAGAAGGCATCAGATGCTAATTTACCACCAGAAATTTGGACTGACAGAGTGACTATGAAGAAATCAATTGGATGTGCTCCATTTGATCTAGTATATGGGATCCAAGTAGATTTCCCCATAACAACTTGATTGGAATATAGAATTTTTTTAGTTGTATGAAGAAGATTTGACTGATGAGATGCATGCTAGGATGGATGATATCCTAGAATTAGATGAAACACAAAGAGAATCTGCATCAAGAAATGCCAAGCTACAAATGCAAGTGAAGAACTTGTATGAAAAAAGAACTACAGAGACAAACTTTGATACTGATGATCTAGTTCTTTTGTGGAATGCTAGACTAGAGGAAATGGGTTAGACCCCTACTTAATTCTATTGTAAATTTGTCTATACTAAAGTATATGACTATAGATAGTGTTTTCATTATGGAAAAAAAGTCATATAGTAGTTTGGAGTCAGCGCACTAAGTGTAAAGATTAAAATTCAGTTAAGTGTTGAAGACTGGATAGTTAACAAAGTACCAGAGACTCAGAGCATCAACGCATGTGTGTACAGATGAACTAAGGTATGCACCCTCAAAGTTAAGGTTTTTAGATTATACTTATGCTTATTCTAAGAGCACATAAGTAGATATGCAAAGATGTGAAAGTTATAGTTAGTTGAAGATGCACAACCAGTGTGTGCCAGTAGCAAATAGAGCATGGAGCTAACGGTGACTATTTTGGTTTGCGATTGTAAATTAATGTTGTAGAGGCTATGCACCCATTGTATTTATGTTTCTAACATATGTACATGTATAATTGTAAGAACACTTAAGCCAATTCATTTGGAAGAGTTGTTTGTGATTATTTATAGGGCCGACCTAATTGTTTTGTTTGTATGAGCGTATAAATATAAGATCCACCCATTGTAATTAGTATGGAAGTGGTATTAGAGTTGTGTTAAGCATAGCATAGGTATGCAAAGAGAGCATATGATGTATTAGAGCTTTTCTAGAGGTCAAAGCATCAACGCACCAAAGGAACTGATCTGACAAGTAGTGTCACAGCAACAGTTCACCTGCAGATATAGTGTGTATCTAATTTAGAAGGTTGTAGCCTTCATCATTTGAGTAGTAAACTCTAGGATAGTGAGTCAACTCCCCTAATAGGGATCATTGTAAAAGACTCCTAACAGGGTCTGACCCTTAACTAGGTCTACTATACTAAAAGAATTGTAAAACTACTCCTAATAGGGTAAATGATCTTCTAGCAAGGATCACAAAACACTAGTGCAGAATATTAGTGGGTGTCAATTCCCACTGGGGTTTTTACCTATTTGGGTTTCCCCATAACCATATTGGTGTCATGTGTTATTCTTATGTTTCTTTTTTTATGTGAATGTTTAATTCAGTACTTAAGCATTTAAGATAAGCATAAATATTAAAGGAAAAGTTAAAGTTCAGTGAACATTGATTCACCCCCCCCCCTCTCAGTGTTCCCATTCCCAACAATTGGTATCAGAGCTTTGGTCCTCAGCATAGAAGTTTAACCACTTGAGGAGATCATGGAAAAAATAGAAATGAAACATCGGAAGAAGAATCTTGAAGCAACTCTTGAAGACCTGGACAATTCAGAAAGAGAAATTGAAGAACTAAAAGAAAAAGTCAGTGATGCTCAATTAGTTATCAAAAGACTAAGAAAGGATTTGAAAGGTCGCTCTAACAATGATCTTGAAGAAAAAGTCAAGAACTTAAATGAAGGAAATGCATCTCTATTGAGCTAGCTTGAAGAGTTTGATGACAAACTGATGAACAATCAAGATGTCTACAATGAGCAATTCAAGGAGAATCTTCAACTCAATGAAGAATTGAGGGAAGCCAATTTGGAAATCTTGGATCTAAGGAATTGCAAAGAAAGATTGGAATCTAAATTAAAAGATGCAAAGAATCACATTGACAAATTGCACACCAGTTCAGATTTAATAGAATCTTAGTTGTATGCAAGAAGAGTCAAAGGAGACACTAGTTGTATTTGATACAATGAAGCACAAAATTAGATTGATAATATGTGAGCAAGAAAGGAGACACAAAAGGAGTCTACTGATATTGAGAAGATTGAAGATCAATCAAAAGATAATGATGGTCCTCCTAAGATTGAGCACAAGCCTGGAGAATGCACCTATTTTTCATGTAACAAGCATGGACATATTGCAAGGAATTGTACAAAGGTAAAACCTTTTAATGGTTACTGTTATACATGTAATAGATTTGGTCATAGAGCAATAAATTGCAAGACTAGTAAGAAGAATAGGATTTAGCATGATCAAAGAAATCAGAATTAGACAAATTCAAGAAGTTCTTAGAATGTTACATGTCAGATATGTAACTACAGTGGCCACACAACTAGAACGTGTAAAATGGTGACTCATGTTAATGTGCCGAGGAATAATAGACCTCCAATGATTTGTCACACCTGCAACAAGGTTGGACATATCTCAAAGTTTTGTACATCAATGATGCAAGGTCAAAAACCCCCTAAAAAGACCGAAGAACCAGTTTTGGATCTTGAAGCAGAAGTCAAGTTTGTGAAGGCCTTAGAAGATGTGAGCTTCATTTGGTCATATGGAAAGAAGGATAATGTTGATAATAATGTATTGGATGCATCCCCAGTGGGTGCACCCTCTACATCTACATGAATGGCCCTCAAGGTCATAGGGGGAGCTAATTTAGCTCTAGACCCCTGCGTGCTTGGTATACTCATCCTCAGAGTATGCACCTTTGGACTTAAGATTTTGGAGTGTATTGAAACCTTTGTGCAAAAGTGCACATGTTGATTGTAAGTAGAGCTCAAGTTTTGAATTTTGAAGTGACAACCTAGTTTACACGAGTTGTATTAACGGAGGAGTTCTTACTTTAAGTACACAAAAAGTTTTTTTTTCAGTCATTGCATTCATATTCAGAGTGATTGGAGAGCAGATTGAGCCTTGGAAGTTCTTGTGAAGATTTGGAGATTGAGTTATCTAGTATTTGCAGTGCATTTGATTAGTTGTAGGAAACCCTAGCTTGTTGCACCAATTCAGAAGCCGTTAGAACATCTCAGAGATTATTTGGAAAGCGAATATCAAGTAAGTCATGGCCACTCCTATTATTTTTGATGTTGCTGAGAAGAAGCGGTATGTTTTCAAGAGACACCCATTTAAATAAAGCCTGGGAGCATTTTCTTGCATGCTGATGGGTGTCATGCATGTAGAAGACATAAGGGCTTACATTTATTGTAAGAAGGAACCTATTAGACTAGATAGGTTAAGGGCACACATGGACACAATGTTGAAACTAGATAAAATGTTCATGGATGAATACACTAAATAGAATGATCACCCCATTGTTGAATATGCCACAACATATGAATTCTATGAGGAAGAATGGATAAAGATATTATTAAGAAAAATCCATGATGATTTTTTTTGGATTGGAGATGTACCAGTAAGAATCACAGGAGACTTAATTCATGTGATAACAGGCCTCTCTAAGATAGGTGTCATCCTTCCAGTGGGTAAGGATGTCATAAAAATGGTGGAGCAAGTGTGTAAATCTAGAAGTGATAAGCATGGCATGACCATTGAGCCAATAGAGCAACCAGACATTAATTTGATGTCAATGATACTTGGTTATAGGTTTCATCATACTAGCAAGGTGAATAGTGTGTCTGCGGGCACTATTCTAGCATCCATCTATCTTGTGCAAGAAGATGGAGAATTCAACTTGTGTGAGATCTTGTGTGCATAGTTGATAGACAACATTAGGGCTATAAAATATGAAAAGACTAAGATATTTAGGTTTGGGTCCTTAAATCTATATGTACCTTCATATAGTTGGTAAAGTGTCAGACTTGTATCTAGACAAGTCCATTCCAACCATGCCACATATATCAAACAAGGCATGCACTGAAAGCACACTTAGAGATTTCATTACCTTGGAATTGAAGACCTTTAGAGCAAGGATGTAGATGAGGTACAAAATTCCTGAGAGTATTGTGGAGACTTATAAAGATTCAATATGCTTCATGGTGGAGATTGATACTACTTGTATGGAAGCGGTTGAGCCTAGAACTAAGTGGATTCATCCACTTGGCTATGAAGTTGAGGAACAAGTTCTTGAAGCCTATGCATAGGTACTACTATCAGCCCCTAAAGATGATAATGAACCTAGGTGGGGAACCTATGAAGAGAAGACTAAAGAAATTGATGCTAAGTTGAACAGTGCTACAACAAAAAGAAAGGTTGAAAAAGTTACATCAGAGATCTTGAGGATACATGGTGTATCTCAAGTAGATCTTAACAAGGCAAGGGAAGAGAAGATTTCCCTAGAATTGAAGAGCACAACAAAAAATGAATAACATGAAGATCCTAAGATGAAGAAGATTAAGATTGAAAAAGATGATGACATTCCTTCAGCACCCAAAGAATCTAGTGATCCTATTGCTCCTTTGAGGTATGAACCAATGTTTAGAAGGAAGAAAGAAGTAAGAACTAGTCATCCATCCTTGCTAACTACAAGGAGTAGGAGAAACATTCAAGCACCTCCTAAGGCAAGATTCAGACCAAGTCTCAAAACTTTGAGCGCAAGAATTATTGATGAAGGCAGAATTGATCAAGTAGGAAAGTTCTATGAGACATATAGTGAAATTGATAAGTTAGAAATTCATAATATGATTATCAAACACATGATCAAGTTCAAGAAAATAGTTCTTGAAATGCAGACCTTTGTTTGTGACAAAGTATGGAATATTTTAGAACATCTTAAAAGACAAGAAAATGAAGAGGATATTAGAATAAGGGAAAAAGTGTTACAAGATACTTTGCCTATATGTTCTAAAGATGAAGAAGCACTAATATTGAAACTGGTAAAGCCGCACCTAAGAAAAAAAATAAGAACTTTTCATATCATGAGCAAAGACTATGACCTGATAACTCAGGAAAAAAAGAAAGCTTTTGAAAAGGTACTCTTGGAGAAATAGATTAGACTACCTATTGTGCCCATCACTCATGCATCAAATAAGAAAGGAAAAGTAGCAGAGACCTCCTATGCACTAGTGACAGGTCCTTAGGACTCAACACCCATAGCAGAAGCACAAATAGAAGCAGATCACTCTGTACCCATGACAAAATCACTCAAAGATAACACAATTATCATAGATAATATGGAAATAGCCATGGAAACTACTGATAAGGAATTGGATAAGTTTGAGGAAGCATTTGTTAGTACTGAGGAAGCATAAATCTTATGCAACAATACACCTCCCACCCAGCAAGAAGAAGTACTCATGGAAGACATTTCTGATGACAAAGAAATAGAAAAAGAAGAAGTAAAGGAGAAAGAAAAAGAAAGTTTTGTTGAAATGCTCAAAGTGAAACAAGAGATGATGGATAGCACTCCCATCACTCCCTCCTCATTGTTGTCAAGTTTGACACCAGACACTAGTAGTTTGGACTCTTGGAAGGAAGAAGACCTGATTAAGTTCAGCATCTTGGCTATGGAGAAGGCTAAGGAGAAGAAAGTAATGATAAATCCTCTCCTGTTGGAATTAGTAAATATTCTAAACAATTTTCTACCAGAGGACAAGAAAGTAGTAAATGTACATTCAGTTGATGATGTGAGCATAATCATCTCACAATTCAAAGTAACTTTTTTAGACCTAGAAAAATCTGTGGCCTTAGGGGCAAAAGAGAAGTACTTGAAGAAGAGACTCAATGAATTGATGAGTAATTTTTCACTAGACTTGAACTCTCTTAAGTTTGGTCAGGCATCATTGAAGGAGTTTTCAAATCAAGGAAGGAAAATCATTGCAAAATCCATGGATCAGGATAAGCTAACTGATGCCCATCTTAGGGAGATAAAAGATGCAGAAGCAATGATTGAGAAGGTGAAGGACTTAGTGCTAGACACATCCACTGATGTGAATATATGTAACAATGTCTATCAAGGTTAGTTAGACATAAATGAGAAGGCAAAGAAATAAATGGAGAAGATAAGGTCTAGACAAACACAATTAAGGAATGCTCTTGCACCTTCCTTAGACATTCTCAGTCAAAACATTAAGGAGATTGATGCGATGATGATTACCTATGACCAAGGTCCGAGCATAGATTTGGAGAAGATGAAGAAGCTTCAATATGCATTATGTGCCCATCTACAGATAGTCAATTCACTGATAACCTTTTGGAAGAGGGAGATACAAAAAATCAAGATTGCATATCCGGATGTTCTCCCTCAGTAAGTGTATGTATATAAAGATTTCTGATATACCTTTGTCATTAATTTCAAAGGGGGATTTGTATAGAATATGGAGTATATAGATGTATAGGGAGATATAAGTTTATGCATAAAGATGTATAAAAGACAAAATGTTTTGTGTAAAGGGATAGTTAGAAACTTGGCCATATTCCTTTGTTTCCATCAATGACAAAGGGGGAGATTGTTGGAAAGTTGTCTATACTAAAGTATATGACTATAGATAGTGTTTTCATTATGGAAACAAAGTCATATAGCAGTTTGGAGTTAGCACACTAAGTGTAAAGATTAGAATTCAGTTAAGTGTTGAAGACTAGATAGTTAACAAAGTACCAGAGACTCAGAGCATCAACGCACATGTGTACGGATGAACTAAGGTATGCACCCTGGAAGTTAAGGTTTTTAGACTATACTTATGCTTATTCTAAGATAACATAAGTAGATATGCAAAGATGTGAAAGTTATAGTCAGTTGAAGATGCATAGCCAGTGTGTGCCAGCAGCAAACAGAGCATGGAGCCAACAGTGACTATTTTGGTTTGCGATTGTAAATTAATGTTGTAGAGGCTATGTGCCCACTTTATTTAGGTTGCTAACATATGTACATGTATAATTGAAAGAACTCTTAAGCCAATTCATTTGGAAGCATTGTTTTTGATTAGTTATAGGGCCGACCTAATTGTTTTGTTTGTATGAGCATATAAATATAAGATGTGCCCATTGTAATTAGTATGGAAGTGGTATTAGATTTGTGTTAAGTAGAGTAGAGGTATGTGAAGAGATCATATGATGTATTAGAGCTTTTCTAGAGGTCAAAGCATCAGCAGACCAAAGGAACTAATCTGACAAGCCGTGTCACAACAATAGTTCACTTGCAGATATAGTGTGTATCTGATTTAGAAGGTTGTAGCCTTCATCATTTGAGTAGTGAGCTCTAGGGCAGTGAGTCCACTCCCCTAATAGGGATCATTGTAAAAGACTCCTAATAGGGTCTGACCCTTAACCAGGTCTACTGTACTAAAAGCATTGTAAAGCTACTCCTAACAGGGTAAAGGATCTTCTAGCAAGGATCACAAAACACTAGTGCAGAATATTAGTGGGTGTCAATTCCCACCGGGGTTTTTACCTATTTGGGTTTCCACGTAACCATATCGGTGTCATGTGTTATTCTTATGTTTCATGTTTTATGTGAATGTTTTATTAAGTACTTAAGCATTTAAGATAAGCATAAAGATTAAAGGAAAAGTTAAAGTTTAGTGAACACTGATTCACCCCCCCCCCCCTCTCAGTGTTCCCATTCCCAACAAATTCATGAGAAGTGGGGAGAAAATTCATATTTTATTAGAGAACTCTCTGGTGACATTCAAGAATTGTTTGTTCATGGATATTTTATGAAAAGGTACTTTTTGTGAAGGTACTTTCTTTTCCATGAGCATTATTTAGGCATGTAAGTTTGTGTATATTCTTTCCCTTTGGTGTGTATCTATGTTTACCTTCCTATTTGCCCTATATATAGGTCTGGATCAATTTTTGTCTTTCTCTCTACTATCCTATTGTCATGTTTGTGGTATGCTCTCCCCAAAAATTTGTATCCTTACATGAATTCTATCTATTCACCATCATCAGAACAAAGCCACTGGTGGTCAAAATTCTAGTTAAGTGCAAAATTTTCTTAAATGTCTATTTTTTCTTTGGAGGTGAGAAAATATGGTTAAATATGTTAATAGGATTTCAAAAAATTATTTTCCTAAGTTCTAAACCCTATGGCCGATCTATTTCCTTGTTACTTTTGGATCACTTAAGTATAGGGTTTTTAGTCATGTTGTAGGTCCACTGTCACTTTCCTAGTTCTTTATCTTTATGTGTCCCACATTGTTGAAAATGTCTGGCCTTAACCATCTTTGTCATGTGTGACTTCATGTTTTGTATTATCTTTACCTTTCCTAAGATTTATGAAGTCATTCCAAGCCACATGCATAGATTCTCAAGGTTGATTTCCTTGGTCAGTTAAATAGTCCCAATCTCCTAGAAAGGTCATGCACAACTTTGCAAGTGTCAAATTTTTATGATCAAAATTAAGAGCCTCAAAGTTATGCCTAAAGGTTTGCAGAGCTTCAAAAAAGCTAAAAGCATTTAACCACTAACATGTTATGAAGTTATGCTTGGTTGTTGTGTAACTTCTTAGCAGTTAAAAGTTTGTATTGGTAATGGGTTTCAAGGTCCTGACTATTGATGTGTGTAACTTCAAAAAGTGTTGAAGATAAGAGAAAGTACCATGCAACATGCAAAGCATCAAGGAATGGTGAAATGTATCAAGAATCAAATTAGTGTTGTCAAGACTCAATTATGAATCCATGAAAGTGAAGAGAAAAGAGGTTTGTAGAGCTTCACGATAGTTTCAAGGCCATTTGTAGTAGCGGTTACAAAGTTGCGTAGGATCATCTAGCGGTCAGGAATAACTTTGGAAAGGTTAAGAAGTCACAAGAAAAGAATGTTACGAGGTTACAAAAGGCTTTGTGTAGGACTTTGCAAGGTAATGTTTTAGTGTTTGTTACACAGTTCCGCTCTTGTGAAGGTGTTAAGAAGACTTTCAATGTAACTTCAGAAAGGGTTTCAAAGGCCCCTAATTTGTAGGTAGAAAATTTGAGACAAGGTTAGATGAACCATATGTGTAACATCAAAACTAGGCCAACTTAAGTTTTGAAATAGAATGAGCTTTTACAGAGAGAAAAAAGGACAAGTTGTGGGGTCTCAATAGATAAAAGAATGACATGTTGGCATGACAGGTCGATGATTTTCTCTTGGATCGCTACCAAATATAAGTTCAGAAGGACACTTGAAGGACTGGTAGGAGTGGGTTGATTCTTTCAACCAAATTTTGGATGCTAGCAAGGTGGCTTCTTACATTATTGGCGATGCAGACATCTCAACTTTGTATGAAGTTTTTGATGAACTATATAAAAAAAGAAATGGATATGAATAATTTTTTTTCTGAATCATAAGCTATCATGGATGCCAAGTGGAACAAGTACCTTCAAGACTTGGATGCAGTTAGAGAAGCAACTTGGCTATCAAAGAGGGAAATTGCGTTGTCGAAAACCATTAGAGAGATTCAAGCCCTACCACATGGAAGTAGTTGAGATAGTTCTAGTATTAAATGGAGATCTAATAGAGGGAGATTAGTTAATTCAAAAGGGGTATCTTATCTTTTTGGTTCACCTACTTTGGATACACCTATGGTGCAAACCAAGATTGATTCTGAAGAATCCGGACTGCTAGCTGTCACTTTTGTAACTACTTCCAAAGTTGTTTGTTAAAGTTGTTTTGATGTTGACAACTCCAATTTTTCCATGTCTGAATCTTGTTGTAATCCATCATTATAAATGGATTTCCAGATTGGGAAATGAGACCAAAAGATATTCAGTTAGTTTTTATTTTCTGAGAGTATAAGTCTATGTCATTGATCAAGATTGTGTAAGAGTCATTTTGTATATTGGGTTTGTATTGAAGCTAAATAAAACATATGGTGTTTTGTTCATCATGTTTTATTTTGAGTCTGGTCAAATATTATGATGGATAAATTTCAAGGAAGTTAATACAAAGATTCAACATAAATTTGTTTCTCCAAATCTTGTCTCCTTTTGTGATATTTTGTAATTTTTTGTGTCTTGTGAACAAAGAGCTCAAGATCACAATTGCAATTTATTTAAAATTGTATGTCATATTATGCTTTTCTTTTGATTCAAGAAATTAAGTAATTCCTTAGTATAGTTTGATAGAATTATAAAGTATTAGGTGAGGATTTGTCATAAGTATAGCATTTAAAGCATCAATTGATTTTCATTTGCAAGGTGAATGGATAGATCATAAATCATAGTGTGGACTGGTTTGAAACATGCCCAATAAAATAAGGCACTAATCAAGGAAATGGCAGTCAAGTTGATATTCATTTCTCTTCATAGTTCAAATCTAAAAATTAAATCAAAATCTTCTAAATTTTAAGTTATAGTTCTAAATTGTTAAGCCTCTTCTTAGCTTATGAGTGAATTGATAGTATGATTATCTCTCACAGTGTCACTTAAGTTTCATAAGTAAGAGAAAATTTATGGGCATTTATTTTCTTTGTTAAGGATTAGGGAAAGGTAATGTTAAGAAGTAAATAAGTCTAATCCTAGGTTTACCCCTTGAATTTTGTAGAGTTCAAAGTGTAGAAAGCTTAATTGCTTTGTTAATTGATCCTTTTTCCTGTTTGAGTGTATTAATCATGGGATCTAGGTAAATGCTAGATACATTTTCTTCACTTTCAAGGTGATTCAAATTCTATCAAATCAGAAGCCATCATGTTCAAAATACTCAAAATTGCCTAAATGACAAACAAAATCTTACTAGAAGCTACACAATGTTGTTTTTCAACTCGCACATCAAGATTACACTTTAAGATATTGGTCAAAAATCAATCAAAATTGGTCAACTCTCATCTTTTTATGGACAAATTTGGTTAAACAGTGTTCCTTTAACACTAAAATTTAGCCAAATATAATTCTGACAGATTCTAAACATTTCATAATTGATCTAAAATAATTTTTTATCAATTGAACACCTTCGTCAATCCTTGAAAATATGATTTCATGAAATTTCTATTCCAATTTTGGTCGCAAGGGGGCATAATCATACCTAAAATCAATCATTTGAATATGATTAGAGATTTAAATAAATCAATTCTTCAACACTAGGGGCATGATAGTTTCTTCAATCAAGTCAAGACTGTTGGGTAATTAACTTCATTAGGAACCACATCAAGTTTATTATCTATGCCTAAATCAAATCTTTCTAACATTGATCAATTTCATTGCTTCAAATCAAATTGATTATTTTTCATCATCATGATCTTTCAAATATTCAATTTCATCACACCAAATCAAATTGGATATTCTGATTAACTTCCATCGATCTTCCTTCAATCAAGCTCGGAGTTGGTATGGTTGATTCTTGTTCAATCAAGTTCATAATCGATGTCTTAAAACTTTCAATCATGTTGAATTTTGTTCGATCAAGCTCAAAATTCTCAAACTAAGAGTAGTTTTTTCTACTCTCTAAATCTCCTAGAATTTAGAGTGGTTTTTGTTGCTCTCTAAATCTTCTCAAATTTAGAGTAGTTCCAATTTCTCTCTAAATCTCCTTGTATTCAGAGTGGTTTCATCACTTCATATCAAGCCGCTATCTAAATCAGCATCTATTTTATTTGAATCACTTCGCTTATCACACAACAATTCAAAGAGGGGAAAATATAATCACCCTAAATTGGGATAATAGAACAAAAGACACTATTTCCCCTAATTCAGAATAATTTCCTAATTATGTTAATCTGATCATTTGACTATTACAATAATTCTTTAAAGTTAATGAAATTCATTAATCAAGCATTAAACCATCATCAATATATTATAAATTATATTAATTACCTCTAGCCTAATTAATTAAATCAACACCACTTAAATACATGGCTAAAAGTAATTAATTAAAACCAATTAATAAAAAGGCTGAAAATAAATGTCACCTCTCAAGGCTCAATAAGGAAAAATGTAACCAATTATAGGCTAAGCACATGGATCAACTCACATGGATCAAAGGAGGATGAATCTCAATCACTCATCTCAAATTGAATATCAACTGTTAGATTCACTAATGTTTCTATAAAAGAGAAATTTCAAAACTCACAAATCACCTATTTAATTGCATTCATACCTACATATTTTCATTTTGAAGTCATAGCTTAAATCACACTTCAATTCATAGCTTAATTCTCTTTACTTTGGTAGTGGGTTAATGACATTGTTTGATTTAGCTTCATTTCTCAATTTATTAGTTAAATTGCATTGAATCTCTCATTCAAGTAGTATAATGTCACTGTTTAGAGTCTAAATCTGAGAGTAAAATAGACTTTAAGCATACTCTTGCAAGTTACAGAGCCATACGAAAGTTTTTCTTAGTTTGCTTGCTTTTCAATTTGATAGTTAAACTAACAATATAATGTCTTATTGAAGTTCTTTGTTTCAAGATAACAACTACCACAATTCACACACACACACACCTTTCTATTCCTTTTATGGTAATTTCCATAAAAGGAATACAAAGGGACCTTCAAATGAAAGCCCTTTTTTCATTTTAAGAATTCACCTTCATTTTAAAGATTTTTCTTAATTTTTTTCATTATAATGGAAATCTTGTTGAATATGAAGTTAACATGATACATATATAATGACGAGATCGAGGTTCCTTTCTTAAAAGACTAAGATTAATCACTCCCAAGACTTTGGGAGACCAAATCATAGTCATATTGGATAGGTCAATGAAGAATATTTGAAAGTTCAAAAGGCGAGCTTTTGCTAGCTTGAAAAATACTAGTGCTGGAATTATCAATTCTCAGATTTCTACTTGTTATTTTAATCTGAATTTTTGAGTTTCTCAGAGGTAGAAAACTTGGCAATAAGATATAACAAACTATAACTAGATTCAAAAATAAACTATTCACCAAACTAACACCAGATTGTAGAGAAAATACAAAAGATAGTAAGGTTGCAAGAGATTTAAAGTAAAATAAATGAGTACCACAAACATCAACTATTCAAACACAAAATTTATTCTAACAAATAAATAAATTACAACTACCATGAACATAAAATTTCAATAAAAAAGGTGCAACAACCAAGACTCATCCAAATTACAAACAAGTCCACCAAACTTTAATGGAGAAGAACCACTACAACCCAACCATGTGGAACCCTGAGGCGCACCCCTATCATGTTGTGGAGATAGACAGATGGCCCCCATACATAAGAATGTTGACATTATGATGGAATTTTTTGGTTGAGTTGTAGAGTAATGATGTTTATGATTTTTTCAATGATAGAAACTCTATCATTCTATCAGATTTGATGAATATATTATAGTTACTAATTGACCTATTGAATAGGAAATGGAAGATTATGCTAAGTGTTTTGATCGGTGAACAGGAAGGCAATGACATAACTAGTGGGAGTATGAGACATATTAATACTAATGGTATAGTAGATCAAATGCATAATATGGTCTTACCAAAGCTAAGGAGACAAGGGAACATCAAGCCCCCAAGTGGTTTAAGTCCTCATCAAATCCAAAATTATGAAAATAGAGGCATCACACACACACACACACACACACACACACACACATAGGTGTGATTACCTAGGCCCAGTAATAATGCTTTGTTTACTATGAATCACACAAAAATAAAATTTTCAAAATATGGCATTGAAAGTCTAGCAAATTTTGTGTGCCATTCTAGTAAAACCATTGAGCATCCACCCTTAAGAATTGTGTCTCCAAAAGGAGAATTTGACAAGGAGTGATCTGGCCTTATGGATTTGTGTCTCCATAAGGGATCAAAATTGAAAATGTGGGGATCATTCCATAAGGATTGTGTTCAATAAGGGATCCAAATGTATAGGAGCATAAAAAATAGTGGTGTGTGAAAAATGTGAGTGAAGTGTGTGCCCCCATGTTAAAGAGATTGCAAGAGCATTAATTTGAGAAATTGATTTAATAGATCATACATGCATCCACTAGAGACATTTCCACTATGAAATTCCCCCAATAAAGGACATATCAAGGAAAAAAAGAGAGCACAAAAGGGATCTACCAACTCTAGGGTTGGTATGATCATATGATAATATGTAAAATATTATCCAAATGATGATTAAAATATTGTCCAAATGAAATATCATCATTCCCCAAAGGAAGTAGAAATACAACAAGATGGAAGAAAGATACATAAGAGTAGAAAATAAGAGTCTTTTTGGACTAGCATCGTGAAGACCAAAAATTATAAGTGCTACCATTTTGCATCATCCCCATGCAAACAATCACAAAAGCATAGTTACAAACAATAACACATGTACAACACAACATGTAACAACATATAGAGGAAAATAGATACAAATAGAATAATGATTAAAAAATTTTAATTCCTTTATCATCTTGCACAAATGGATCAATAAGGATCATTTAGAGGAATCTAAACAAAACATATTAGAAGCACCACATCACGGGGAAGCACATTATGACAAGTAAACACTTAAAGTCCACTATATAAGAGGAGCTAATCAAGTGTATCACCTTCCCCTCCTATCTTGGTCCATAGTTTTTATGGAAGGTGGACAAATTGAAAGAGGATAAACATCAAGCATGGTATATTAAAGAATAGCTAGTTCCAAATAAGGACCATGCTGTGAAGATAGGTCATTGTGCTCATTACTACCTGAGTAATAGATAACTATTGTTAAAGCATAGCTCTGGTAAATTATTATTGATATTGATAGTCTCATACATATCATTAGTATCACTATCATGCATATCATTCTTAGTACCATGAATATCATCATAAAGAATATCTTCTTCATCAAGGTTAATTGTAATAGAATCCAACATACAAATAATATTATCATGTTTATTATTTTTAACATTGTTCAAATTCACTTCCTCCATAGGTTTAAGCATGAGATAGTCAAAGGGGAGATAAGGTGTATGAGGTAAAGAAATTTTTTGAGATATATGATCATGGGCTATATCATGACGCTTGCGATGATAATCACAAGCATGATGGTTACATTTGGTCCTACTAGATAGTTGAGGTGGGGTAGGATCAATCGACATAAAATCCTTTTCTTATTTAGAAGGAAGAACTAAAGGAATCACACTAGGATAAGAGATAACAATAGGAGGATGCATGTAAGAAATATAAGGTGGAACATGAGGTGAGGAAGAAGGACAATACTAGGATAATCCTTAGGTTTTCTTAATTCACAAATATTTTTAATATTGAAGGCTTAGTAGGATTGGAAAATATAATCATGATGGACTCTAGCTAGTTGAGGTATAGAAGACCAAAAGACATCAAGGTTAATAGAGTCTGGAGGCACAAAAGGCTAGTAAATACTATGATAATAGTCACGATCTCTCCATTATGATGAAATTTAAAGTATTTATGAATAGGAGAAGAAACAAATTTCATGGAGGTAAGCCAAGGAAGACCAAGTTTGACTTGAAATTGATCAGAGGTAAGAATGATAATAAAAGCAGTATCCAAAGTTTTACAACCAACTTCCATAGGAAAAGAAATGAAACCATGGGAAGGATAATAAAAACCATTGCAAGTTTGATTAAAAACATCATATTTATCATAGGAATCCTTATGCAAATAGTAGCCATGGGGGTTCTAATTACTTTATAGTCATCCATTTTGAACTTCTACACTATTTCATGGATAAATTGGTTTGAGAAATAAAAATACCATCTTTTTATTTGAGAAACTATAAGACCAAGAAATAAAGATAATTAACCACATAGACATATCAAATACCTTCTTACAAATATAATATTTTCCACCAAATATAGTGTCATCAACATACACAACTCCTGTAATTCATCTCCAATATTAAAAGAGAGATTACTATATACAATACCTTTCTTGAAATTATACTACAATAGATACCTATCCAATCTTGCATACAAATATTTAGGAGCTTTATTGAGTCCATAAAGTTCTTTCTTGAGCTTGTAGACCAAATTTAGATCATTTGACAACTAAAAGCTACGTAGTTTGTCAATGTAAACTTCTTCTATCTCTCCATTCGAATATGTAGGATTCAAATCCATCTAATATACCTAAAAATTATTGTATTCAATAAAAGAAATAAATATTATTATTTCTTCCATCCTAGCTACTAGAGAAAATATCTCCTCAAAATCAACTCCTTCAATTTGGGTGTAACATTTACATATCCATCTTTCAGTGTTCTTTGTGACTTCAAAATATTCATTGAGGTTATTCTAGAACATCCACTTAGTTCTAATCACATTCTTTCCTACTAGTCTAGTTACCAATTCCCATGTATGATTATTTTCTATTTGAAACAACTCTTCATTCATAGCTCTCATTCAACTATCATCGTTTCTTTAGTTTACATAAATCTTTGGTTCCATCTGATGTAACACAAAATCCTCTGTTAACAATAATATTCAATTACCAGATAAAGACACAAATTTGAAACCTTCAATATTGTTCATTCATCACTGACTACCTCTACAATTTTTTGCAAACTCTTAAGTAACCAAAAAACTAGAAAAAAATAAGAAATCTGAAAATTACCCTTTTTGGCATTTTTTTCCATAGGTGTTTTTTGCCATTTTTGGTAATTTTCGAAACAACACCTAAAAAGCTGAGATTTTCCCTAAACATGCCCTTGACTAAGTTAGAATGAATTTCCAACTAATATCCAAGATTTGATAACATAAACTCAAATTTATTACAAAATAGAACTTTCTAAAAACTAGAGAAAAAACATTAAAAGCTGATTTCGGAGCCCAAGATGAAACTTTCAGCTCCCAAAAATGTGCTAAAATGGACCCCAATCAATCTAAGATCATTGGAAAAACAAATTCCACCACCTGAGGCATGCACCCAAATTTTTTTAGCAAAAATCCAGACCTGAGTCAAAAGTTATGGCCTCCGGAAGTTTTTGTATGAGATGATGACCTACGAAGGACCTTGCATCATTCTCCCCTTCTTTAAAGGAATGCAGCTCCTGCAAGTGGTTGTTTGTGAACTGATGCAACTTTGTGGGGTCCAATTTCATCACTTCCCATTCTGAGATCCAGGTGCTATCTGTTGCTGGTAAGCCCTCCCACTGAATTAGGTACCTATTATAATGACCATTCCGGGTGACTATAGACTACTTGTCCAGAATGTGGACAATCTGTTCCTTCTTTTTGCTTGGAAGGTGGTGATGCCAATCCACCTCACCTGTATTGGCTGGCTTAGGTAGTTCTCCATGAAATGCATATAGATCAGAAACATTAAAGACAGGAGAAATGTCCAAATCATCTGGTAGACAAACCTCATAAGCATTATCATTGATCTTCTTCAAAATTCGGCAAGGACCTATCTTTTTGTATTTCAGCTTATGATATGTGCTAGTGGGAAATTGCTCACACCGCAAGTACACCATCACCAAATGACCTGCATTAAATACATGTCTTCTTCTACTGGCATCTGCAGCAGCCTTATATCACTCATTGGTATCTTGTAATTTACTCCTCACATCTTGTTGAAGTTGTTGAAGGTGTTCAACAAATGCTTCCCATCATCGCTAATTCTATCTTGCACAGGGAGTTGTACAAGGTCCAAAACACCTTGAGGATTCTTACCATATATAATTTGAAAAGGAGACTTTCCAATTGATCTGTTAACAGAACTATTGTAAGCAATCTCTGCTTGAGGCAATGCTAAGTCCCACTGCTTGGGCTTTTCACCAACAATACATCGTAACAGGTTTCCCAAACTCTGATTGACTACCTCAGTTTTCCCATCAATTTGGGTATGATAGGCCTTGCTAAACTGCAACTGTGTTCCCATCTTCTTCCATAAGGTCCTCCAGAAATGACTCAAAAACTTAGTATCCCTATCAAAAGTGATAGTCTTTGGAATGCCATGGAGTCTAACAACTTCTGAGAAAAATAAGTTGGCTATCCTGGTGGCATCATTAGTCTTTTTACAAGCAATAAAATGAGCCATCTTAGAGAATCTATCAACAACTACAAAGATAGAATATGTACCTCGCTGGGTGTGGGGAAGCCCTAATACAAAATCCATACTCACATCTATCCACAACTCGATGGGCACAGGTAGAGGTGTATACAATCCTATGTTTTGGGAGTGACCCTTAGCCACTTGATAGATTCTGCACCTTGCCACATACTTAGTAATGTCCCTTTTCAGTTTTGGCCAGTAGTACTTGTCTTCAACCAAGGCTATTGTCTTGTCCTTCCCAAAGTGACCTGCCAAGCCACCACTATGAAATTCCCAGATAATATTTTCTCTCATGGAACCAGTTGGTATACAAACTTGTTTCCCTTTAAAGAGGTAACCATCCTGCATAAAGTATTCTCCTCTCATGTGATCCAAAAGATTAGTTCCTAGTTCTTTAATATTCTCTATAATTTCCCAAAAAGCATCATCAGCCTCATACAAAACTTTAATAGCATCAAAACCAATGACCTTTGATTCCATTGTAGTTATGAGTGTAACACACTGACTTAGGGCATCGACAACTTGATTCTTCTTTCTAGACTTATGCTTCAAAACAAAATTATACCCTTGCAAGAAAGACACCCATTTAGCATGCCTACTATTCAATTTCTTTTGTGTGTTCACATATTTCAGGGCCAAGTGATCTGTAAATAGTACAAATTCTTGTGGGACCAGATAATGCCTCCAATGCCTTAAGGCTTGAACAATAGCATAAAATTCTAAATCATAGGTAGAATAGTTCTTCCTTGCATCATTTAAATTTTCACTGAAAAAGGCTATTGGTTTACCTGTCTGGCTAAGAACAGCACCTATCCCAACATGGGAAGCATCACACTCTACTTCAAATACTTTATCAAAATTTGGAAGTGCCAATATAGGAGCTTTAGTTACCTTTTTCTTCAAGAATTGGAAACTATGTTCAGCATCTGTTGTCCATGTGAATTCCCTTCCTTTCATACAATCTATGATGGGTGCTACAATACTGCTAAAATTCTGAATGAACTTTCTATAGAAGGTTGCCAATCCATGAAAACTCCTTACCCCTATTATGATGGATGGAATAGGCCATTCTAGTATTGCCTTGACCTTTTCTAGGTCCATCTGAACACCTCTTCACAAATGATGAAGCCCAAAAAAGTCAAACTATTTTGCATGAATCTGCACTTCTTTAAATTTGCACAGAGCTTCTCTTTCCTCAGTACACTCAGGATGATCCTCAAGTGTTGTAGGTAGTCTCCTTTGTTTTTTCTATAAATTAGGATATCATCAAAATAAACTACAACAAACTTACCAATGTAGGGTCATAAAACAGTATTCATCAATCTCATGAATGTACTTGGTGCATTAGAAAGCCCAAATGGCATAACCATCCATTCATACAAGCCATCCCGGGTCTTAAAAGCTATCTTCCACTCATCTCCTTCATGAATATGAATCTGGTGGTATCCACTTCATAGATCAATCTTGCTGAAGAATTTGGCCCCTACTAATTCATCCATCATATCCTCTATACGAGGGATAGGAAACTGATACTTGATAGTAATCTTATTAATTTCTCTACTGTTAGTACACATCCTCCATGTTCCATCCTTCTTTGGGGTCAACAATGCCGGCACAGCACATGGGCTCATGCTTTCTCTAACAAGGCCTTTCTCAACTAGTTCTGTTACGTGTTTGTTGAGCTCTGCATGTTGTGTTGGGTTCAGTCGATAAGATGCTTGATTAGGAAGAGTTGCTCTGGGAATCAGATCAATATGGTGTTGTATATCCCTTTTTGGTGGGAGACCGTCAGGTAGCTCATTTGGAATAACATAAAAAAATTCTTCTAGTATCTTTGCTGCATCATGTGGTATTATTTCTTCTAGTTCTTCTCCCCTTTTTACTACCAATGCATAGCAACAACCTATCACCTTCATTTCTTTGACAACATCCTTTACAGACAACATGGTCTCATTCTTCCTTTCATCCTTAAGTGGTAAGAGAGTCACTTTAGAGCCATCCTTCCAGAAGGTATATGTATTTTTCTCTCCATTGTGCATGATCTTCCTATCATACTGCCATGGCCTTCCCAACAAAATATGACAAGCATCCATAGGAATAACATCACACCATATCTCATCCTTATAGATTTTTCCTATAGTAAACCTAACCAAACATATTTTATCAATAGTAACCTCATTTCCATTCTTAAACCATGCAATACGGTAGCGATGAGGATGTTTCTCACATTGTAGATTTAATTTCTCTACCATTTCCTTAGCTACCATATTCTCACAACTACCCCCATCAACAATAACTTGGCATACCTTTCCGCTTGACGTGCATCTAGTTTGAAAGATGTTGGTTCGAAGCCACGATTCATCAAAGCTCTTTGTAGGGATTTCTTCCTTTTCTGGAATGATCATTGATCTCCTCATCATGAGAGTTTCTCCCACGTCTGGTAGGACTTCTTGCTCTATTCCTACTTCTATGAATTCTGGCTGAACCAGGTTCACTCTAGGTTGTCCTCCTTGATTTCTGTTTGGCACGTTATAATTTGAACATTCGAAGGCTCTGTGTCCTTCTTCTCCACACCTAAAACAAGTGAAATGCCTTCTTTGATTTTCCCAGCTTCTTCCGCTTCCGTAGCCTCATCCTCGTTGGAACCCCCTTCCTCTTTCTTGATTTGGAGGATCTTTCCTGGTGTCTATATTTTTTTCAAATCCTTGAAAAGGATCTCCCTGACCATTATTAGAACCTCCTTGAAATGAAGTTGAGGTACCCCTTTGACCACCTCTATCCCTCTGGTTATATTGCCTATTCTTCTTTTCTTCAACCTTTAGGGCTAATTGGTAGGCTTCTTCCATACTGTTGACACGATGCATGCTCAACTCATCTTGGATGGAGATTTTTAGGCCATTCATATATCTAGAAGCCATCTGTTCATTATTTTCTTGATTCTCTATGTGCATGGACATCTTGTAGAATTCATTTGTATAGTCTTGCACTGAAGACAAGTTCTGTTTCAAATTTTGGAACCTGTGAAAGAGAGTTTGTGAATAATCCATGGGTAAGAATTTTTCTTTGAGCTTTTTCTCCATCTTGCTCCATGTCTTAATCTTTTCCTTTCCTTTTCTAGTTCATTCCTTTTGGAGATGATCCCACCATATCATTGCATGTCCTTTTAGTTTTGTGCATGCGAACTTCATCTTCTTTTCTTCTATCATAGGCTTCCATTCAAAAAAATTCCCATCTCGTTTAGCCAATCTATTAATTCTTCTAGCTTAAGACTACCAGCATAGTCTAAAACGTCAACCTTGATTGATTCACTCCTTCCTTCCAAAGCCCTGAGAACTCTATATTCATAGCTCATTTCTTCCAGCCTGTCTCCTATATATTCTTCATTTTGGTCAGCACCTCTTTGGTTTCCCTCTTCATCAAATTCATTCCCTCCTTGTATCCCTTGATTATCCATTCATTCACTAAGTCATTCAATCTGTCTCTGCATATCCAACATCAATCTTTGCATCAACATTACGCCTCCTCTTCCTCTTCCTCTTCCTCTTCCTCTCACAGCCATCTTCCTGCTCTGATACCAAATGATGTAACACACAATCCTCTGTTAACAATAATATTCAATTACCAGATAAAGACATAGATTTGAAACCTTCAATATTGTTCATTCATCACTGATTGCCTCTACAATTCACTGCAAACTCTTAAGTAACCAAAAAACTAGAAAAAAACAAGAAATCTGAAAATTACCCTTTTTGGCATTTTTTTCCACATGTTTTTTTTGCCATTTTTGGTAATTTTTGAAACAAAACCTAAAAAGCTGATATTTTCCCTAAACATGCCCTCGACTAAGTTAGAATGAATTGCCAACTAATATCTGAGATTTGATAACATAAACTCAAATTTATTACAAAATAGAACTTTCTAAAAACTAGAGAAAAAACACTAAAAGCTGATTTCGGAGCCCAAGATGAAACTTTCAGCTCCCAAAAATGTACTAAAATGGACCCCAATCAATCTGAGATCATTGGCAAAATAAATGCCACCACCCGAGGCACGCACTTGAAATTTTTTAGCAAAAACCCAAACCTGAGTCAAAAGTTATGGCCTCCGAAAGTTTCTGTATGAGATGATGACCTATGAAGGGCCTTGCATCACCATCTTAGAACATAAAGTAGTAGTTTTCTTGTTCACTTATCCTAGAAAGTCTTCTCCTTGTCATAACACCTTTCTCTTTGTCTCCAATAATATGAGATTCAAAATGGTGTCTTGGCACATACTTTGTCATGGTGTTTAGTTCTTTTTAGGTTACTTTTCTTCATCTTATCCTTCTTTTTCTTCTAGAGAATTATTATCCTTTATAGGAGTAGTAGGAACATCTTCCAAATCAATCTTAGGCCCTTAAGTAGCCTAATTCCATCCCCCACTTACTTAGACATTTGTCCTATCTACAATATTCTTTAGCATCATGTTATAGCATCAATATATATTTCTATTTCTATAGTATCCCAAGTATATTCCTTCATCTAATCTTGCATCAAAATTTCTCAAATTTCTATCATCTTTTTTGATGTAGTATTTTATTCCAAATATATTCAGGTACTTGATAAAGTTGGCATTATGTGTTTATTTTTTTCATTGATGCCAACATAGTGTGTGCATTGATGTCAAAATAATGTAATATAGTACTTGATGCAGACAAGTATGAGAGATGTACTAGAGTATTTGATGCAAAGAAGTAGGAGAGTTGTGTTCAATATTGTATCTGATGGGTGATATGTAGGAAAGAGTATCTAAAGTATAATATGGAAGAGAGTATTTAAAGTGTGGTTATGATTCACTTATGTCTAATGGTGATAACAAGTTAGTATGTGGCATATCAAAAATATAAAAGTTTAGGAAGTTAGAATGTGAAAGAACGACTATTTGTATCCTTTATGGGAGAATGCTCTATATTTATTCACATAATATTTTGGCAGCTTGTGGTTTTGGTACTATAACGTATGGTCTATCAATATTGTACTAATATTTTTAGGTCCACAAATATTTAGAGGTAGAAGTTTTGTTTTGTTAAAAAAAATTGATAGTAAGGTTGGCTATTAGAATTAGTCAACATTGGATCAATGAATGCTCTAATTGGCATTTTATGCTGTGTAGTTTGGTGGAAAGGTTTCTAACATATGTGCAATGTTCTAGTTTATATATCTTATGTTGGTTTTATCTAAAAGTTATTGTGATGAATTGATTTATGTATTATTGATCTAGATATGATTTGGAGGAAGAGTTAAGAGATAGAATTAGGTGTTTTATGTTGGGATGTTCTTTACATGGGGTCATGTTCATTGGAGAGTATTTTAAGATTGATGTAATTTAATGTTTTTATACATTTTTCATATGGGTGTGATCTTGGAGGTGGTTTTGATACTTGTACTTAAATGAAATAATTTACTAGAGCTTGTTATGATGTATTTGGTTTCCCTTTATATCTTATGGTGGACTACATTAGATTTAAATACTTAGGGATTCCAACTTTTTTTAAATGATGTTTATCTCTACTATGACCAACCTAGTTTTAATTTTGATTAATCAAATTAATATATGTGTGCATGTGTGATTAGAAGAGTTCAAATAGAATGGGCATGGATTAGAGTTGATGTTTTTGTATTGAACTGGGATCAAATATGAATTTAGTGTAGTAAAAATGTTAAAGTGAAAAGTTGGAAGAGTAAGAGTTTCACAAAGTTGTTTTAGTGTTTGATTAGGAGGTCCTATATATTTTTATTTTATCATTTCCATGTTCTTTATAGAATATTTCTTTCTCTTTTGCAAGATTTTGTAGATCTATATCTTGTCCTAAGGAAGTGCACCTTAGCTTTCAAGTCCTTTTAGGGAGAAGTGTACTTCCTTAATAGTGCACCTAAAATAATCATTGTAATGTTATTCATATTGTGAGTAAGATTTTCATCATTCTTTTCTCCACATTTGTTTCCACGCAAATATATTGTTATTGTGTGTGTGTGTGTTTTATCATTAAAATATCTTATACTAGTGATTAGTTAAATTAAATTTAATCATTAATAGAATTATGATTAATATCTTGATATTTTTATAAAATAATTAATTTTTGTGTTGTTGATTCACCCCTACTCTATGCATTCAAAGGTGTTCAACAATTGGTATTAGGGTTGAGTTCCTCTTGAAGAATTTTAACCACTTGAGGTAGATATGAGATGGAAAGTGAACATGGAGCTAAAGTAAACAAGTTTTAAAGAATAAATTATACATTTTAGAAGGAAAGGATAGAATCATATTTGGACTCTATGCCATTTGGAGTTATATAATCTATCAAAAATTGCTACATCCATCCAATGTGTAGTACTCCTTATAGAACAAATGAAATCAAGGCACATGAAAATAATGTAAAGGATAAGAATGATATTATCAATGGATTAGGTAATTTAGAGTTGTTGGAAGTTATGGGATACAAGACAACATATGATATTTGGGAAAAGATAGGAAACATATTTTAAGGAGACAAGAAGATTAGAAAAATAAAGTTGTAGAATCTAAAACACAAATCTGTAGAAACCCCAAATCATAATGTGAAAGAGAGAGAGATAATTTAGAAGATAGATTTGACAGTTGAACTTTCCAATTTTTGGCTAAAGAGACAATGTTTATTAGCCTGAGATGTATTATGTAGCATTTGAAATTTGCTACTTGATTTTCAGCCTTAGCATGATTTATCTTAAGAAAATATAAAGATTGTGTACTTGTTTCATTTCTTATTTTGTTTATCAAAGTGTTATGTGTTGATTCCAATATGTCCAATCTAGTTTACTTATGTCAGTATCTCGATCTTCTATTTATCCCAAGAAATAATAGATCATGTAGCCATTTTACTCTTTAATTTATCTCTAAAATAGATGATCAATTGTACAATTTATAGCTTTCTTCTTAGGAAGATGAATTGCAAGGATGTATGATCTTTTAAGAAACCCTTATAGGAACTACTTATTTCTAAATGACAGAGACACCTTAATATGCCACCTTTTTAGATTTCGCTAAAAAATAGTCTTCGTATATCATGTCCTTCATTTCAAAAAGTCATACCTCCCTTAGGGAGATATGTGCCTTTATTTGGATCCCTGTAGTTGTTTCCCATGATAAGGATTTGAATATTCCACTTTATGTCTTAGTTACTTCATGTTTTCTATTCTCCTTTCCAATAATGAATGGTTTTTGGTACATTTTATCTATTTCTAGAAAGGAAATGAATCCCTAAATCTAAAGAGTTCATGATATTATGAAAGTAATATGTCTTAAGGTATTTTAAAATATTTGTATAGGAAAATTTCCTCCCTTAACCTAGCTTCTTTTGTGAAAGGTCTTCTCACCTTTTAAGACCCACCTAAAAAATAAAGGACCCACTTTTAAAATTGTGGAGGTTTTTTAATAGGGAACACTAAGTTCCACTCCAATGAAACTTCCAAACTACCCTTATTTAGGCATGAGATTTCTAGGGATAAAAAAAATCTTTTTTTTCAATAAGGTCTTTCCCAAAAATCAATCATTTTTCTACGATATCTTGAATAGAAGTTAAACATTGGAGTTGAAGTTGGAATCCAATCTCTTAGTTCAATTTTTACAAACAAAACTTGACCAATTTTTTAGTGATCCTATAAGAAGATTTCTTAGCCAAGTGCCTTCATATTTTTACAAATGAAATAAAGGATAACTCATTTTATTATTTGGTATTGCATAGGTTAATCATGGTGATGTCATGTTCAATGATATAAGCATAGTGTGTCAAAAAATCATTGGATTAATAATTAAAGGACTTGATATGATGGGGTAATCATGAGAACTACTCCATAACTTGACCTCCTAGTCTATGTGGAAAGAGGTGCACAAGATAAGTCTCATTGTAGAAAGCCTTAAAAATAGCTATGAAAAACTCTCACATGTAGTCTTCAGGGTCACCCTTTCCTTGTATTTATCAAACTTTGGTATCTCAAAATTGGGTGAAAAGGTGGCATACATATAGGATTCAATCAAAAGGATATATACATATGTCATCAAAGGAAAATTTCTTGTTGGAGTGGGATTATTTTTCACATCATCCATTTTTTGTTGGAGTTCTTAAATTTTTTGAGCCAAGGTATTGTTAGGTTAGGATTATGATGATGGTGGAGGGGCTTTTAGTTGGACATAAGGTAATATGGTCGATAGTTATGATGACTAGGATTGACATGAGGGACAATATTATGGAAAAATTATTTGTTTTGGGTAGGTTAGATATGTTGAATGGTTTTTTGAGCATGAAAACCTTGGTTGTCTGGTAGGGTATGACTAGTCTCATTATTTTTCAAAAGGGATGATGTTGACTCACATACAATGGAAGATTGTTGTGAATGTCCACTAGAACTAGTTGTAGAATCCTTTTTAGTGTTGTTTCCCTTAGAAAGAACACATTGGATACTATGGGTATTTTGAACCTTTTAGTGGCTAAAGACATGGAATAATGGTTGAGGTAATATTTAACCACCACTACAAGAAGCTTCATTTTGAGCATTTTCTATTTTGTCAAGGGGTATACCATCAATATTAGGGGTATGGTCCACATATCTTGTAGGGATATTATCATAATGAAAATATTATATTTCTCTTCTTTTCTGGGCTCTTTCCCAAATGAGAAAGCAAAAATTCTAACCTTGGGAAGCACAAAGATGATGACTCAAGTGACATTATGATGATAGGGTCTATGATTGATGGATGATGACAATATAGGTAAGAGATTATTCTAGATATTTTGACAACAAGATAGGTGAAGGATGATTTGGACTATGGTGAATAGTTACAAGCTAATGTTCAAGAGGGAGCATGCTAGTAATGAGATTATGAACTCCAAGATATAACACTCTACTCTACTAGTCTAGATCTACAAATTTAATTCAAAAAATAACTAATGAAGTTGTAAATCATGAAATGCAAACACAATAAACTATGCTATACCTCTATCTATAATTTTATTGTCTCCATTGATCCCTTATCATTCAAGACCTTGCGAAATGGTGTTTTCTATTAGCTGGTAGCACATGCACAAGACAACAAAAAGGAATGGAGTGTCCTTGATAGTTGATGTAAGACTTGGATATTGCAATGTTCTAGCAAGATAGTAGTAAGATAGCAAAGTGACAAAATGTAAGTATGGTTGCAATTGTGGTTAGCCAAACGACAAGGGAGAAGTCTCTTTTATATAAACCTCCTAGAAAATAGACAATGGAGAATTGATGAAAGATATCGAAGATTAATGAATAAGAATTGATGAGAGGAATTGATGGATAGTTAATTGACTGCATGGCTCAAATAAAAATAATTTATTAATCATTCAAGTGAACTAATTGATCGATTGAGTTAATTTATTAATCAGTTGAACTAAAAGTGAATGGGAGTTGAGAGGTGGAAGTGGAAGTATTATCATAATTAAATTATTAAAAATGATTTAATTGTGTGCATCAAAAATAATTAGAAGAAGTTATTTAATTCATGTACATGTAGGAGTGAAGAGGATAATGAATTAATTAAATAAATAAATATGTTTATTTAATTAATAGAGAAAAATGTAGAGTTAGAATAATTAAATAATAAATATTAATTTAATTTTAAGAAGAAATGAGAATGAATGAATTAAATAATTAGAAATATTAATTATTT
This sequence comes from Chamaecyparis obtusa, assembly GCA_027943335.1. Taxonomy (NCBI): domain Eukaryota; kingdom Viridiplantae; phylum Streptophyta; class Pinopsida; order Cupressales; family Cupressaceae; genus Chamaecyparis; species Chamaecyparis obtusa. Next base: position 213,403 of record BSBK01005555.1, on the reverse strand, counting down.
AATTAGTAGAATAAAAGATAATGAATCATTTTAATAAATATGTTTATTGAATTAATAAAGAATAATGATAAAATAAATAAATAAAATATTTATTTAATTAAAAAAATTAAGTGTCTATATGTACTTTCTAATACTTATAAATAAACATATTTCAAAAATATAATAAGATAATAATTATTATTTATAAAGTACTTACATATGAATATTCCCTACAAATTAAAAATAATTAGCATAGACTTACATTTATCTAGAAAATACTCCACATAACACTTTTTAGTTATTATACTTATATAAGAGTTATTTTATTTTAGTTTAAAACTATTTAAAAATATATTGTTACTATATTTATTTTAAGAAATGTTTAATTTATTTAAGAGTTAATTTATTTTATCTATGTATGTTATTTTACAGTTTGATTTCTTTAAATATATGTTTATTGTGTTTTGTTTTTGTTAATATACTTCTATCATTAGGCTTCACTCTTTTTAGTTTTGTAGTTATGACTCTCAACATAAATACAATGGAAGAAAAAATGTATCACATCCATTCTTAAATATTACACACATAACTCAAAATCTAAGAATATTCCAAATTGTCACAACTAGTTTGTCAAGCACCAATAGTAAAATCAAGACACCAATATATATAAATCTATTCATATTGTATTGTATTTTTTTGTCATTAAAATTCTTATAAAATGATAGTTAGTAAACTTAAGAAAATGAAAAATAATAATTCATGATAACGAATTTCCACAATCTATGAATTTCACTAGTATGTCGTGGGAATGATTGTCTATTTGTTTTTAGCATCGACGTTTGGGATCATATCCTACGATCCATAATCACGATGAGAGAGTTCAAGAATGCAAACATTGATGTTAAAAACATACACACAATCATTCCCACAAACATAACAGTAACAAATAATAATTCAACAATTCTATCCAAACCTTCTCAATTCCCAATTTTATTTTTGTTTAAACAATATTTTATTTACTTAAAATTTATTTTTATATAAATATTTAAAAATTATTTTGATTTATTTATATTGTTTAAACTTTTATTTAAAAAACTATTATATTTATCTAAATTATTTTCTCAAAATAGTTCCAATTAATTGCAAGAAAATAAGCCAATAAATATCTGGGCTATGGACAATTCAATTTCACCTCATTCCCATTCTCTTTCTAGTCCTTATCTATTTAAAGTTACGTAGATTTTTTCTTTTTGAAATTCCTTGCATTGGAAAGCTCAATCAGTCCATATCTAATCTACCTACCTATCATGTCATAGTCTATCCAAATTCTGAACTAATTTTCTCTTTAATTAACATTCATCAAATTTTCTCACTCATATCTTAACCGCACAAAGTTATTGATAAAATTTTAACAATGACACAAGTTCTACACAAGTAGAAGATACAACCATTTTCTACCAACTATATAAATTGACCCAAATAATTTTTCCTTATCAAAAAGTTCTCAAATATTTTTAATGAAGGATAAGGGAGAGGGGTTAGTAGTTAAGCATGTTTCAAGAATTTTGATATTACAATAATAAAATGATTTTAATCTAGTATTTTTTGATTTAATGTTCAAATTTTTAATAGTATAAGAGGAATAGTTGCATTTTTTAAGTTGTTCATGTTGATTATGAATACTCATGATTGAATAAAATTCATATTTTAGATTTTGATAGTAACAAATTAGTTGATGTCATATAAGACACTACCTAGTACAGAATTTTCAGTCAGCTCTTTTTTTAATAGTTCAATGAAAAGCATGTTGACACGACATCAATATTTTTTATGTTGTAGATTTAAAATCTTAATTTTTGACTATATAAATTTAGCTAAAAGGATCTCTGATCTAATTCAAAGGAATAGTTTAACATAAATATTTTAGTGCATAACTAACACGTGTATATCTATCAATCTATGTTTTCTTGAGACCTTTTAGCATCATATTCAATGATATGGACTTTGAATCTTAGTTACAAACTAGAAGAACCTTGTTAAACAAACTATTATGAAACATTAAGAATGATTTAAAATTGCTATGTAATATTAAAAAAATTGAAATTAGTGTTTTCAACTAATAATCATCTCCCTTAATTAGTATACCCACATTATTGAAACAACTCATGATTATGAAAAATATGGCTATTAAGTTTGTAGGGAAATCTTAAACTTTTTATAATAGTATGTTTGAAAAGACACATAACAAAATTTATGGAAGTAGAAGCTACCTCCATTAAAGCAATTCATTTCTAGGGTATGCACGTTGTAGATTCTTCTTTTCTCTAAGGTTTAAGATTCAATGAAAATTATCAACATCATCGGTAAGGGTAAGTATGATTTGACTACCAAGTAGTTTGTGGGGTTGGTGAACCAGGCAAAGATTTCCATCACATTTTTTTATAAGTATTATATGCTTATAGTAATCCAAAATAAACACACAAGTGCAACACATTCTCCACTAATTGTAACTTTTGTGGGGAAATGGAAGAGGACCCATATCAATCTAAGTTGGGCATGATGTAATTTGATGTATTCTTTTTTCATAGGGTTATATTTAAATATTATTGATTTCATTAAGGGAATATTACTTTTGATTAAAAATGATTAATGTTTATTAATGTGGATGAGTTGTCAAATAGTTTTTGATTATTTTTTATACATGATGTTAGGCCCAAAAGGAGGCAAGCACAAATGTGAGGGGGTTGAATTAGTTGTGTGTACCTAATTACTTTAATTTCACTTTAGCCACTTAGATCTGAAAGATAAACAATAATGCAAGATCGAAAAAACAAATCACAGAACACAAAGATTTGTTCTTGAAGAAACCTAGTTAAGGGAAAACCCCGGTGGGAGTCAAACCCAGTGTACTCTATTAAAAGCATTTCCTAGTAAAGAGAAAAATAGAAAACAAAGGAGTCACTTGCAACCACATGCTTACAGTCTAATGTACAGGCTCACTGCTTATAATACTATCTCAGATATGGCTCTCAGTCGGGTTCACCGATCTATCTTCAATTATAATGGTGTGGGAATACAATCCTTTACAACCAAAATGACAAATAACATCTCATATGCTAATACAATTATAATGAAGTACAAACTCTACCTTAAGTGTAAAACATACATATACACATTCTCTCTCTCTCTCTCTCTCTCTCTCTCTCTCTCTCTCTCTCTCTCTCTCACACACACACACACACACACACACACACACACACGTCACACACATACATACTCTCAATTACAATAAAAGGTATAATCATTATGTTCAATATCCAATGTGATCCAAATTAAGTTGCCTAAGACTTAAATAGGACACAAATATTCAACCTTAAACATGCACAAGTGCTACCAAAGTAGCATCAAGAATCACAACATGTTACTTCATCCAATCGGCTAGGACCTAAATGGAAAAATGTCAACATGATTTTGAAGAAGAAAATATGATCACCTCAACCAATGCAAACCAACAACATGATCATCACATGATCAAAGAACCTTCACATCATCTCCAATACAAAATCCAAACTCATCTTCATCTATGATCAACAAGAACACTAAGATATTGAACTCAGACATAACAAAAGATATCTTGTTGTACTATAAATCATAAACAACACCATCTGTGAACACAATGATAAGGAAACATGCAATCATCATATTTTCAACCTCTGAAACATCAAATCTAAGTCATACCAAATCAAATACTCATCCATTGTTCACATGGACATTGTGACACTAGTAACCAAAAAAATATCATATCTTACAATTACTCAAATTGTTGAACCAACTACTCTGAACCTTTTTAGATGATCTAAAAACATCTTAGAACAATACCTCACCATTTCATCTCAATATATTCAGCATAGCATATGAACAATTGAAATCCTCCTTTTCAATTGTAATACCCCACTAGGGAACCCAAGAGGACAAGACATAAAACCTCTAAAGATTCAAGTAAAAAAAAATTTTCTTCAAAAATAGAATAATATACATCTTCAAACTTCATGTTTCTATAACATAATGATGCACTTATTTAAAAAAATTAAATATGTGATATAACCAGCCTACATCCTCACAGGTTCCCTAACATCACTACTAAAGAAACATTATCTAACCTAATTACATTCATAAGATATTCATTGAATTATAGGCTTTACTAGTTTATGTTCATTTAAATGCACTAAGGTAAATGTTCCTAACTCTTTTCTTTCATTAAACATAATTTAATCATCTAACAACATTATTACACTTATCGACCCATGTCATTAATTGCATATTAAAAACATCTACTATTCTCTATATCAATTTCATTTAATGATTTAGGAAAAAGGTCAATATTCATTAGGGTAGGCATTATCTTACATACTTCATTAATCTATACTCATTTTATGTACTAAGTAAACATAACCAACTATTGAACATTAAAATCAAGTTACTAACTTATTTCATTGATTCATACTATTCATTATTTATAATACCAATTACTAATCCATCATTTCAGAATGATTAAATTTGAACCTTTCATTGGTACATAATCAATATATAACTATATCTATGTTCATTTCCTTAATATATGAACTTCACAAGAGAATAGGATAAATATGAACAAGTAATATAGATAACTTCCTTTTAATACTAACAACATGTTCCACACATAATATATTTTTTCCCTCTTTCCTAGAAGTACCCATCCTCTTATACATTTCTTGAACTACAATTACAACCATCATTATGCCACATACATATGACTCTTTATAATACATGAATACATATATGTAACTACATATCAACATGATACACTGTACAATATGAAATATTCAATTGCAGGTTTGGGAAGGAACGTGTGCAAGGATCATCCAAGAGAACACAAATAACACCTATATATAATAAAGATTAACCACCCAACCACCTAGAACCAATAGGACCATTTTCCTAAGCTAGGTGATAGAAACCAAGGCCCACACAAGAGGTAACAACTAATACATACCTAAGGTGGCTTAAACCCTTCCCAAAAGACAAACATGAATAAAAAAAGAAAACAAGTCAAACAAGACTACCACATGCATCATAAATCAAGAAGTAGGGAGCTCTAGAGTACAAACTAGGTGAGTGTCATGGCATAACCTCTCTCATTGGGATTATTCCTACTGGTCACAGATCTTGGTACCCCCTCATTCAGATCATTCCTAGTGGTCATACTCATGGACCCTGGTACCCACTCACTAGGATCGTTCTTATCAGTCACATGGACCCTAGTACTCCAACAGACATGTGAGGACCAACCACAATTATCTTGTTTAGTGTGTTTATCCTCCCTTCCTACATAATTTTATTAATATTTTCACTTGATTAAGAAACTCACCAATGGGATCCTTCTAGCAGCCACTTTGTGCCTCAACACCAACTAAGAGCCACTCACCTAGTGTACCTAGGTTCTTAACCCATAAATACAACATCGTAAATGTATCAAAGAATTACATAAAATCATAAAACATTCCATCATAACATCATATTACTATCTGATTAGGTTTAGATGATCATTGGTTGTCCCTGATCCACTGGACAAATCTAAACTCTAATCTATCATCCAAATTAATTCAAAGAACATAAGAAGGAATCAAATGAGCCAACATGATATCATAAACATATTTATTATAATAAAGGTCCAAATGAATGAACAATAAGATCTTGAAATCCTTTGGTAACATCTGAACATCAGTTGATTGGGTTTAGGAAACCTCTAGTTGTCCCTAGTTTACCGGACAACCCTTGACCCTAATCTAGCCTTCAGAACTCATGGGGAGGCATAAAAATGCACCATACATTATAAAAAATCCATATTAAATTTAATAAAGGTCTAAATGAATAAAAAATAAGATCCTAATTCAAGCCTCTCATAACCTACCAACCTCTAACACTTGACAACTTCTAAAATTCATTTTTTTTCAAACAATGGTTAAAAGCCAAGAATGGTCATCAATGAAAATAATTAATAATGTCCACAAAAGAATGATTAAAAAATTCACTTCTATAAGAATCAATTAAATGGCTTTTGTTATAAAATAGAAAACCCTAGTTAGGGTTCACAGGTTTGCCTTCACTAAAACATAATAAAAATGAACCAAACCAATCTAAAATTAAAGATAAGACATATCCCTATCTCTGATATAAAATTTAAGTTTGTACATGACTATTACATTGTGTACCATTCAGATGAATTCAACTGAAAAAATAGAACCAAGAATTGACAAATTTAGTCTGACAAAATATTCATTTTAGGGAATTAATTCAACATGAATAAGGAAACATGAAAGATACCCATTTCATATATTTGAATTTCTTTCCATACAATCAACCAAGAAAAACCCTAGAGTCAATTTAGATTATTAAATTAATATCTATCTCCAAAAATGGGTTGCTAAAAACCCTAGGAAAATACATGGCAATTTTCACAAAAATAAACTCAAAACTATTAGATAACTCAAGGAATGGAAAGTACAGATATCAATAATTATGATAACATATAAATTGATCCATATTTTATCAGATAAATAATGCAATCAATAAATTCAATCCATACCTCAAGTTCCTACGAAGACTCGGCCGAAGGAGAAAGGCGACAAAGAGAGGAAGACAAATCCAAACTTGAGATGCATCATTCAAACCCTTGATAGGATTGAGTAATACTGAGAGGGGGGATGAATTAGTATTAAAACACTTTAAATTAAACTTAAACCAATTCCAAATAAACCATATGATTGCTGAAATGAAAACAACATAAACAAATAACACACAACTCATAACACCATTATTTGTTTTTGAGGAAACATTGGCCAAGGGAAAACCCTGGTGGGGATGGTACCCACAACTATGCACTAAAATATAATATATCTGTTAGGAGATCTAGCCCTGTTATGAGCTGAGTATTACATAGTATATTTCCTTGTTAGAGGAATATAAACCCTGTTAAAGGTATATTGAGCTTACAACTCTTACAATCAATAATTTAGTTACAAAAGTGTTCTCAAGAGTGAACAATACAAGCATCTTCTATGCTTTGATAGTTCCATTTATATTCCTCAATATTCTTTGTCAATTTGTGATCTCACATCTGCTATCAACCATCACTTATATCTCAAACTCGCATCTATCACATTCTATCCATATCATTCTTGTATCGCTTTCACAAAACACTCTTTATTTATATCATTCTGTAATCCAGTCGACTCTCAAATAAAATACAAAAAATAATAATTACTAATGAAAATAATAAATAATAAGTCCGCAATCTTGTATTCACAAAGTGTTGGTAATATACAATCTTTATCTGACTTAGCATGATACCATTCCATCTAGCATTCCCTAAATCATTGCAACTGTTCATGTGCCATGTTTCACTATTCATCTATCTTCTCATGCCTTCATATCACTATAACTAACTGATATCAATACCAAAACACATGTGGCCTTAATTGAATGTCATACATATCCAAAAATGTCTTCCTCTAAGCTTGCAAGCCATCATATAGCATATATTGTCTTCTTTGACCAAAACAATACTGTAGTACTCTGTAAATCCGATTATGTACTTAGTCATTTTCATGATTGTGTCTCCAACACTCATACTTACTTCATGAGATCACTATAACATATGTGTTTCCATAAATGACAACCCTCAAGTGATCCATAGTTCTCTCAAAACATCACTTGCCAACAATCTCTCCCTTTGTTATTGATGGCAACACTTAGCAAAAAATGACTAAGTGTCCAAAACACTAACTATACTACTAACTGTACTCTTCCTTCTTTTATTCTTTCTCTTTTCTTCTTCTTCTTTTTTTATTACAATTTTTTTTTCCTTTTCTTCTTTTCATTTTCTCTTCTTCTCATTTTTCACTTCTTCTCCCCCTTTGACATCAATGGCAAAGGTACACACAAAACTTCAAAATTTAAAAAATGTAGGACTTAGTGTGTTAGGATTAACAAGGAAGAAATAACAATTATGTGCAAATATAACTAATATCAGAAAATAATAAACCACATAGAATAGAACACAATGGCACACAGATTTAACATGGTTCACCCAATCCCTGGGCTACGTCCACCAACAGCAAGTCCAATATTATTATTATCCAGTGATTACAACCTGATTACAATCCGTAATCCCTTACAGCCCAACTCTGCCGCAAGTACTAAAATCATACATCGTAAAAAATCCCTAACCCTAAGCCATATTATACAATATTTTCCCGCTTTAGGGTTAGAATGAGTTATAAGTAGTCGGCCCAAAAAACCGAAAAAAGTAGTCGGCTTCAAAAAAAAATTTCCTCGGGGGCTGCGCCCCCGAACCCCTGCTCTTGGGGGCTGCCGCCCCCAAACCCCCGCTCTTGGGGGCTGCCGCCCCTAAACCCCCGCTCGGGGCCCGGCCCGGCCCCGAACCCTGGCGAGGTCAGGAGGAAAAGTGTACAGTACTTTCCTGGATAGTACTTTCCTGATTAGTCACCACAAGCTAACAATCTCCCACTTGGTGACTGATCAGTATCCACACTATACTAAAAAACCTCCCACTTGGAGACTGATCCTGTAGCAATACCGCTACCCACATGAGGCTCCCACTGGATTGAACCACCTTGGACTCAGTTGTTCCTTTATTTTGTTCAGTCTAAAAGACCAACTGAAGCTGAACATGAGTTCAACTTCTCCCTTGTTACTACCTTGGTAAACATATCTGCTGGATTATCATCAGTATGAATCTTTTCCAGCCTTAACTATCCATCATCCAAAACTGATCGAATGAAGTGGTACCGCAACTGTATGTGTTTTGTCTTTGAGTGCAAAGCAGAATTCTTTGCAAGATGAATGGCACTTTGGCTATCTGTATGTAGAAAATTATCCTTTTGTGGATGTCCCAATTCTTCCATGAAGAATTGAAGCCATATCATCTCCTTGGCTGCCTCTGTAGCAGCAACATACTCTGCCTCTGTAGTGGATAAAGCAACCACCTTTTGTAGTCGAGAAATCCAACTCACTGCTGTCCCACCAACAGTAAATATATAACCTGTAGTACTCCGCCTGCTATCTATATCTCCTGCCAAATCTGAGTCAACATAGCCTTGTACAGTAGTAGTAGAACCCCCAAAGTGTAAAAACTTACTGGATGTGCCTCTCAAATATCTGAGAATCCATTTGACTGCATTCCAATGCTCAATACCAGGGTTACTCATATAACGGCTAACGACTCCCACTGCGTGTGCAATATCTGGCCTAGTACATACCATAGCATACATTAAGCTCCCTACAGCTGAAGCATAAGGTACCTTAGACATTTTAGTCTCTTCTTCTGGTGTCTTGGGACACATATCCTTAGTCAATTTCAAATGACCAGGCAAAGGTGTGCTGACAGCTTTGGCATTTTCCATACAGAAACGTTGCAACACCTTCTCAATATAATCAGCCTGAGATAGAGACAATTTCCTATTTTTTCTATCTCTACAAATTTTCATACCAAGGATTTGTTTTTCTGCCCCCAAATCCTTCATAGCAAAAGATTTTGCTAACTGTTGTTTCAACCCCTTAATGTGATCCATGTTAGACCCAGCTACAAGCATATCATCAACATATAAACATAAAATAATGTAGCTGTCATCATCCAACCTCTTAAAATAAACACAATGGTCAGAATGACACCGACTATATCCATGCCCATTCATAAAAGTGTCAAATTTAATATACCATTGCCGAGGTGCTTGCTTCAAGCCATATAAACTTTTCTGCAATCTACACACCAAATTCTCCTTACCCTTGACCTCAAATCCTTGTGGCTGAACCATATATATTTCTTCATCCAAATCACCATGAAGAAAGGCTGTTTTAACATCAAGCTGCTCTAAATGCAAATCTTCAGTAGCCACAGTACTTAAAACAGTACGAATAGAAGTCATTTTAACAACTAGAGAAAATATCTCATCAAAATCAATACCATGTTTCTGTGCAAATCCTTTTACAACTAATCTGGCTTTAAATCTTTTCGTACCTCCATCCTCTTCTTTGATCCTGTAAACCCATTTATTCTGTAAAGCCCTTTTACCTGCAGGTAACTTACATAAATCCCATGTCTGATTTTTCAGCAAAGAGTCCATTTCATCTGTCATTGCAGACTCCCACTGAAGCTTTGTATCCACCTGCACAGCTTCATTATAACATTCAGGTTCACCAGCATCTGTTAACAGAATAGAATACAAAGATGGAGAAAATCTTTCTGGAGGTCTACTTAGCCTTGTTGACCGTCTAACACTCACTGGGGTGTGTGGTATTTGTTGTTGCTGTTGTTGCGGAGCATAAGGAACTACTGGAACATGAACTTGTGGAGTATCATCCAGTACTACATAGTCATTTTCTTTCTTCTCATGCTGCAGCAACAGATCTTTGTACAATACTTTCTCATTGAATATGACATCCCTGCTTCTTACAATTTTATGATTTTCAAAATCCCAAAGCCTATAACCAAATTCATCAATGCCATACCCAACAAATACACATTTCTTTGACTTAGCTTCCAGCTTGGTTCTATTTTCAGAATCTATAAGTGCAAAAGCTTCACAACCAAAGGTTTTGAGAAAAGAATAACTCACCTTCTTACCACTCCATGCTTCCTCTGGAATACCACAGTCCAAAGGAGTAGAGGGGCCTCTATTGATTAAATAAACAGCAGTGTTCACTGCCTCTGCCCACATATTTTTGGGCAGCCTAGCATGCAACCTCATACTCCTTGCACGCTCCATTATTGTCCTGTTCATGCGTTCAGCCACTCCATTTTCTTATGGAGTCCTTGGTACAGTTTTCTGCCTACGAATACCATTAGAGGAACAATATTCTTCAAATTCTGTGCTACAATACTCACCACCATTATCAGATCTGAGACATTTTAACTTTTTACCAGTCTCAGTCTCAACCAAGCATTTCCATTTCTTAAAAGTTTGAAATACATCAGATTTCTGTCTAAGGAAATAAATCCATACTTTTCTTGTTGCATCATCTATAAATGTAACATAATACAGAGAGCCACCAAGGGAAGATACCTGAGCTGGTCCCCATACATCTGTATGCACAAGCTCTAATCTCTCATTTTTCTTTTCCTTCCCACTCTTCACAAAACTAACTCTCTTTTGTTTTCCATAAACACAACTTTCACAGAAATCCAGATTGACACATTTCAGACCAGGTAAAACTTTCTTTGAATGAAGTAATTTCATACCTTTTTCACTCATGTGCCCGAGTCTGTTGTGCCACAGTGTTGTGTCAGAATCTACAGCAACAGTTTGATGTTCTTCCTGCTCAACTGCAGCCACTGTTCCTGAACATTCATTATCTTCTGAAACAATTAAAGTAGAAGGAACAGTATGACCTGTACAAAGATATAAGGTGCCTACTTTCACACCTTTTGCTACTACTAAGGAACCTTTTGAAACCTTCCAATTTTTATCATTAAAAGTAACTGTGCAACCCTCATCACCCAGTTGCCCTGCTGAAATTAAATTCCTACTCAGCCTTGGAACATGTCTTACCTCTTGTAGTAGCCAATGATTCCCATTCTGCAACTTAATCTTAATTTTTCCCTTTCCAACAATCTGACAGGGTTCATTATCTCCCAAATAAACTAGCCCAAAATCCCCTTGGACATAATCAACAAAATAACTTCTATGGGGTGTAGCATGAAATGAAGCCCCAGAATCTAAAACCCATGAATCATCAATACTTTCTAAGGACAAGAGCAAAGCATCCTCCTCAGATTTGTTACTTACCACATTTGCCTCCTTGTTTCCATCATTTTTGTCTCCTTGATCTTTCTTCCGAGACCAACAATCTTTCTTCTTATGACCTGGTTTTCCACAGTACCAGCAATCATTTGGCCCTTTAGATTTAGACCTCTTTCCCTTTGATTTTCCTCTTGATTTCCCATGATTTCCAGAGTTGTTTCCTCTATCTCTTGTTCTGCCTCTGCTTTCTGTGTTCAATACACTACCCGATGTGGATGCCCCTGAGCTTTTCCTACGAATTTTCTCACTCAATATAACACCAATAACATCATCATACTTTAGGGTATTAGAACCAGAAACAGAATTACTAACAGCCATTACCAAGCCATTCCAGCTTTCTGGCAAAGAACACAAAATCAAGAGAGCCCTAACCTCTTCATCAAAAGTAATTTTAACTGAGGTTAATTGACTTGTAATTGTATTAAACTCATTCAAATGATCAGTAACTAATCCACCTTCTACCATTTTCATATTAAATAAACGCTTCATAAGAAATACCTTGTTTGAAGCTGAAGGCTTTTCATACAACTTCGCTAGGGTTTCCATCAGATCTTTAGCTGTCTTTGCCTCAGTAATATTGAATGCCACCGATTGTGCCAGGCATAGACGAATACTCCCTAGTGCCTTCCTATCCAAAATATCCCAATCCTCCTGAGACATTGATTGCTCTTTCTTGGCTACTCCCTCTAATGGCCGCCATAGATCCTTCTGATAGAGATAATCCTCCATTTGCATCTTCCATAACTGGAAGTTCTGCCCATTAAACTTATCAACCTTCAGCCTACCCTCTTCTGCCATTTCTCCCACTTAACCGAGAGACTCTCCCACTAACTCGTGAGACCTGCTTCAGAGAATAGATGAAAGAACGAATGAAATAACCTCGCTCTGATACCACTTGTTAGGATTAACAAGGCAGAAATAACAATTATGTGCAAATATAACTAATATCAGAAAATAATAAACCACATAGAATAGAACACAATGGCACACAGATTTAACGTGGTTCACCCAATCCCTGGGCTACGTCCACCAACAGCAAGTCCAATATTATTATTATCCAGTGATTACAACCTGATTACAATCCGTAATCCCTTACAGCCCAACTCTGCCGCAAGTACTAAAATCATACATCGTAAAAAATCCCTAACCCTAAGCCATATTATACAATATTTTCCCGCTTTAGGGTTAGAATGAGTTATAAGTAGTCGGCCCAAAAAACTGAAAAAAGTGTACAGTACTTTCCTGGATAGTACTTTCCTGATTAGTCACCACAAGCTAACATAGTGCTTACTCACTAGTTTCAAAATATCTTGGAAGGAATCTTCCAAGATCTTTACTTCATCATTCCAAGACTTAATCAATAATTCACTAACATGAATTAGTCCATTGGGTGCATAGGATACAATCTCTACTACCTTTAGCTCAGTGGGTATAGAATTGGTCATTGACTCCCCAATATTCTCTATATATCAATGAGATGTGCCCCAAGATTTGATAGCTTAGGAGTAATTAAACTCTTCAGAAAACCAAATATTGTCATTACTATCCCTTTCTCTATATCTAGGACATTCACCTTATCCAAGATTTTTGATGTCTGTTTGTCCATCTCCAATACAGTTTGTGAGGAGGTCTCACAACTGTCCATCATATTGGCCAATGTAGCCCTATCCTTAGCTATTATGTCCTTAATGTTCTTGATGTGTCTGATAGGATTGATGCAATAACTATACAAATTTCTTCCTTGTGCAACATAGCTTTTGGCCTTAGTTGTAGTTTCTTACAGAATGCCCAAGTCCCATTAGATAGACTGGCATACTTCCTTCAACTTTTTCTCTAGGTATCTCATCTCTGCCTTTTCCTCTATGATCTTCACAAGTGACTCATAGTGGCTGTCGAAGTTGTCTAGTGTCATGTTTAGGTTCTCTACATCATCTTTTCCTTGAAATATAAGAGGTATAGGGAGTGTTTTATTCATAGTATCTACTTCCCTAGTGATCACCTAAACCTTCTTATTTCCTTTTTGTTCTGACCTCTCTTTCACCTTAGCAAATGACATGAAGGATAATCTCATTAATTCATCCATATCCATACTCTCCACATTAGTGCTCACATGTTTGGCCATACTTGCCAATAATAAGGTGGTGGAAGTATCAAGTTCTTGTTTGATCTCAACTCTTACCTCTTCTTCTTTTTCTATCCCTATCTCTTTTCTGCATTCTTCCTCTTTCTGTTCTTCCTTTTCATGTCCTTTCTCTTCCTACATTTCTTCTTTCTGTCCTTCCTCTCTCTTTCCTTCCTCTTCTTCTATCATCGCACTATCTAAGTTTCATTGAAATAGATCACTCTCATCCAGTGAAGTGTCAAGTGTCACTACCACACTAGTAACAAAGAAATCTGGTTGCTTGTCAATATTTATTTTACTTCCTTCCATGCTCTTATCAGCTGTCTTAGAGCTTTCTCCCATTCCTAGAGGTGTAGGCTTGGTAGCTTTGAGAGGTGAAGTCTTCTTGTTACAAGTAGTGGTTGCCATTGCACCAAAAGATTGACCCGTTAATGCTCGATACAACCACTAGACTTATAGAAGACACAAGAGGTGATTAAGCCATGTCACAAATCCTAAGGGGAGTGCTGACCATTTTTCCAACAATCTCCCCCTCAGCGTTACTTGAGGGAATTCAAACCTATGACCAAGCTTTGATACCACTTGTTACAAGTAGTGGTTGTCATTGCACCAAAATATTGACCTGTTAATGCCCGATACAACCACTAGACTTATAGAAGACACAGGAGGTGGTTAAGCCATGTCACGAATCCCGGGGGGAGCACTGACCATTTTTCCAACACTTCTCAACCATGTCTCTCATCATTATTTGATCCAGTGCCTTTTGTGTATCCTCAATGACTTCATCATATTTACTAGCCATCATCTTCACAAGTCTAGCCTTAGTTCTCAATAGGTGATGCAGGAGCATCCTAGGTGTAAGAGAAATCTTGCATCACCCAAAAACATTTCTATTTTTATTTTCAATAAGGGCTATTTTATATAGAGCTGCTATTTATAGAAAGTTACTATTTTTGGTAATTTTTGTATGTGCTCAGAATGATCTAATTTCTTTCTTGGAGGTTCATTTTGGTCATATAAGTTTGCGAGTAAAGTTTCATTGCCAGATCAAGTGTATATTGGAAGATATTGAAGATTTTCGGTATTGGTAGCAGGGTACAGAAACTTTGAACTCAGTTTTGAAGGCTTTAGAGGCCCCGGATGAGGTTGAAAATTTGGGTGACGAGCACTTGCGTGGGTCAAGCCTGTAGAGTGCTTCGTGGCATTTCTGAAATGGGGTTATAATAGTCGATTGGGTCAACTAGTGATGAATTATGGTCTTTGGAAGTTGGGCCACCTGAAATGGCAGAAAATAATTTTCTTCAAAATTTCTGTTCGGGTTTCAAAGGTTATCTTGAGCCGACTATGATGTAATGAAATGTAAAATAAAATAATTCTAAGTTTGGTCGGCCTTATTGGCTAAAATTCTGGAACCTTCCCAAGCGATGGGGAATTGCCTATATAAGGAAGGCTGTATTATTGTCTTAGGTAGTTCAGAATAGTTCTGGGTAGTAGATCTGGGTAATAGTTCGAGGCTTTGTCCTACAGAATATTGTAAGGGAATGCCCATGTGGCTTTGCATATTGTAATTCTGAAAGTTTGTAATTCTACATTTGTGGAGATAATAAGAAGCCAATTTTCTGTTCTTGCATATTGTTGTTGTTTCTCTATATCTGTTATGTGTTTGTGGTATTAAGGGGAGCACCCTTCATCAGGTGGTATCAGAGCAGGAGTTCTTGAGTGTGTAAACAGATCACCGACTGTGAGGTAGTTTGCACTAGGACCGTGGTTAGGGTTTCAGCGCGCATCGCGAAAATGCCTCCATGAAGAGAACGTGGTAGAAGAGCTGGTGCTGTGACACCTGAGGTTAGAGAGCTGCAGAGACAAGTGCGAGTATTGCAAGAAGAGATTCACAGAGGAATGAATCTTAATGTCAGAGACGAAAGCGAGGATGAAGCCGAAGAAGAATATCAAGAAGGAGCAGTTAAAATTGTGAACCAGGAGGAAGAAAGACTTTTTCGGGCGATTTCCAAGATTGGGAAAAGACCTAAGATTGAGGTTCCTACATTTTCTGGAAATCTTAACCCAGAAGAATTGATCGACTGGATCAATGAATGTGAAGAATATTTTGAGTATGAAGATGTTGAGGATCCTGATAGGGTCAAATTTGCAAAGGCCGGACTGAAAGGTCATGCGAAGATCTGGTGGCAAGAAATTGAATTAGAGCGAAATAGAAGAGGGAAAGATAAAATCACAAGATGGGATCGGATGGTGGATAAATTGAAGTGACAGTTCATTCCTGTTGATTATGAGTTTGACCTACTGAAGAAAATGCAAAGTTTGAAGCAAGCAGGAAGATCTGTTCAGGAGTATACAGAGGAGTTCTATCGACTCCTCATCAGAACAGGCCATGCAGAAGCTGATAAGGAGAAAGTTGCCCGATACCTTAATGGGTTAAGGCCAAGCATTCAGGAGGAGCTGAATCTGGTTTGAATGAACAGTATTGAAGAGGCATACCAGTTTTCCCTAAAAGTAGAGGAAAAGCTGAACAAGAAGTTCGAGAGCAGACAAAACGGAAGAGGTCGCGGTGGACGATCTGGTGGACGGTCATATGGTGGCTGAAATGAAGATCTAAAAAAGAAGGATGAGGCCAGTAGTAGTCAAAATCAGTGAGGAAATAATTCCAATTGCTTCCAGGATCAGAATAATAGAGATCAGAGAGGAAGAGGAAGAGGACAAGGATCTGGAAGAGGAGGCTTCTGTGGAACATGTTTTCACTGTGGAGAAGAAGGTCATAGGGCATTTGAATGTCCTCAGCACCAAGGCAGAATAGACAGGAGAAATGAAGGCCAGGCCAGAGTTGCACATGTAGATGAAGATGTCAGATCATCAAATTCTGAAGATGCTAAAAGAGGAGAAACGTTGATTAACAGAAGAGTCCTGTTGAGTGGTGAGAATGAACCTGAGCAAAGAAGGAGCCTGTTTCGCACTAGGTGCAAGTGTGAAGGTAAATGTTGTGATGTGATTATTGATAGTGGAAGCACCGACAATTTGGTGTCAGAAAAGATGGTGACAAAGTTGAAGCTCAAGAGACAGAAACACCCACATCCATATCGGATTGCCTGGGTACAGGATGACCACAAGGTCATGGTCAATGAACAATGCCTGATGAAGTTCAAGATTGGCGGATGCCAAGATGAGGTATTGTGTGATATCATATCTATGGATGCATGTCATATGTTGTTGGGTAGACCATGGCAATTTGACAGATGTGCTGTACATGATGGTCATGCGAATACCTATTCCCTGACAAAGGCTGGAGTGCGACATAAGCTAAAACCATTGAAGGAGACCGAAGAAAAGGTATGTGGTAATGCAAGGATAACTTTTGTTGATGGAAGAAATTTCCTAGATGGTATGAGGCATGAGCATGTATGTTTTGCTTTAATTCCAAAAGCTGGTAAAGAGGAAGTAGAAGATGTTCCTGTAGAAGTTGTAGATTTGTTGAATGAGTTTCAGGATATTGTATCCGATAACGTGCCTGATGGATTACCACCAGTCAGGAAGATCAGTCATTAGATGGACTTGATCCCAGGGGCGATTTTGCCAAATAAGGAAGCACACAGAATGACACCTGCAGAAAGTGAGGAGTTGAACAGACAAGTACATGAACTGTTATAGAAAGGATTGATCCATGAGAGTCTGAGTCCCTGTACTGTACCAGTGGTATTAGCACCAAAGAAGAATGGAGAATGGAGGATGTGTATAGATTCCAGGGCAATAAACAAGATCACAATCAAGTACAAGTTTCCATTGCCACAAATGAATGATATTATGGACTGTTTGAGTGGAGCTGTGTATTTCTCAAAGATAGATCTGAAAAGTGGATATCATCAGATTCGGATCAGAGATGGAGATGAATGGAAGACTGCCTTCAAGACAAAGGAAGGACTGTATGAGTGGTTAGTCATGCCTTTTGGGCTAACCAATGCACCGAGCACTTTCATGCGGCTCATGAACGAGGTTCTGAAAGAATTTTTGGGTAAGTTTGTCATTATTTACCTAGATGATATTTTGATCTTTAGTAAGACATTGGATGAGCATATGATGCATATTTGTATGGTATTTGAGAAGTTGAGAGAAGAGAAATTGTTGATTAATTTGAAGAAGTGCAGTTTTGTGAAGAAAGAGTTGGTGTATTTGGGATTTGTAGTTTCAGCAGAAGGTCTAAAAATGGACTCAGAAAAGGTACAGGCTATCCTTGAATGGCCTACTCCAAAAAGTGCTACTGATGTAAGATCTTTTCATGGTCTAGCTAGCTTTTACAAAAATTTTATCAGAAATTTTAGTAGTATTTGTGGACCCTTGACTGAAACAATGAGAGGGGATAGAAAAGAGTTTAAGTGGACCAATGGGGCAGAAAA
Organism: Chamaecyparis obtusa; assembly: GCA_027943335.1. Lineage (NCBI taxonomy): Eukaryota > Viridiplantae > Streptophyta > Pinopsida > Cupressales > Cupressaceae > Chamaecyparis > Chamaecyparis obtusa. Next base: position 195,038 of record BSBK01005555.1, on the reverse strand, counting down.
GAGTTTTCAATTGTTGAAACAAAAAGTTACAGAACAACCTATTTTAGCACTTCTAAATTTTAATAAGATGTTTCAAGTAGATTGTGATGCTAGTGGTACTGCAATAGGAGCTGTTATGAGCCAAGAAGGTAAACATGTTGCTTATTTCAGTGAGAAGTTAAATGATGCCAAGAGAAAATATTCTGTCTATGATCAAGAATTTTATGCTATAGTTTAGGCATTAAAGAAGTGGAGACACTATCTGCTTCCTAAGGAGTTTGTTTTGTATATTGATCATCAAGCTTTGCAATATTTAAATAGTCAAGGAAAGTTGAATCAGAGGCATTTGAAATGGGTTGAGTTTTTGCAGAGTTATACATTTGTTTTGAAACACAGGAGTGGAAAGTCTAATAGGGTTGCAGATGCTCTTAGCAGAAGGCAACTATTGCTGACAGAAATGCAGATTGAAGTGGTTGGGTTCAAGGAACTCAAGAATTTGTATCCAGAGGATCCTGATTTTGGTGAAGCTTGGAAAGCTTGTACAGAACCTGTTACTCTAGACAGGATGAAATGGTTGGATTTCATCATCCAGGATGATATGCTATTCAGAGGGAGTCAGTTGTGCATTCCACGAAGTTCTATGAGGGAGAATCTTATCAAGGAGAAGCATAGCGGAGGATTGGCTAGACATTTTGGTTGTGATAAAACCCTTGGTTTGGTTAGTGAGAATTATTATTGGCCACAGTTGCAGCAAGATGTGAAGAAATTTGTACAGAGTTGCAGAGTATGTCAAATGGCAAAAGGAGTGAAGCAGAATACAAGGTTGTACCAGCCATTGCCTATACTAGAGAAGCCTTGGGAGGATATCAGTATGGACTTTGTTCTTGGTTTACGAAGGACTTAGTGGGGACATGATTCAATTTTTGTAGTGGTTGACAGATTTTCAAAGATGGCACATTTTATTCCCTGCAAGAAGACTAATGATGCTGTTCATGTAGCAGAATTTTTTTCAGAGAAGTAGTGAGACTTCATGGTTTGCCAAGGACCATAGTTTCAAATCGGGACACTAAGTTTGTTGGATATTTCTGGCGTACATTGTGGAAGAAGTTGAAGATAGATTTGAAGTTCAGTTCATCACATCATCCACAAACTGATGGACAGACAGAGGTGGTGAATAGAAGTTTGGGAAATCTGCTGAGATGTTTGGTTGGAGATAAGCCAACAAGATGGGATTTGATTTTACCACAGGTAGAATTTGCATACAATAATTCTGTCAACAGGAGCACTGGTAAATCACCATTCCAGATTGTATATGGAAGTAGTCCAAGAAATGCATCTGAATTGAGGAAGATAGATAAAGGAGAAATAAGCAGTGCTGAAGCTGAGGATTTTGCAGAACACTTGAAGAACATCCATGAAGAGGTGAGGAAGCATATTACCAAGATGAACGCACAGTATAAGGCTAAGGCAGATGAGAAAAGGAGGTATACGGAATTTCAGGTTGGTGATGAAGTCATGGTTCATTTGCGGAAGGAGCGGTTTCCAGTTGGTACATATAACAAGCTAAAAATGAAGAAGTTTGGACCATGTAGGATACTGAAGAAACATGATTCAGGAAATGCATATGAGGTAGAATTGCCTACTGAGCTAAATATTTCACCAGTGTTTAACATTTCAGATCTGACAGAGTATCATGAAGGAGGTGTTGAAGATGATATCGCAGCAGCACAATGGAGTATTCCAACAACTAGTTCAGACACTAAGGAGATCGAAGATATACTAGACAGTCGTGTTGGCAGAAGCACAAGGAAAAGGACATATGAAGAATATCTAGCCAAGTGGAAAGGACAACCTGTTGAAGATTCATCATGGCTGACAAAGGAGGAGGTTAGCCGTCTTGGTTTTCCTCTGCACACTTGAGTCATGACAGGGTCACTTCTCAAATTACCCTGGGTGTCTGATGCAGGAGCATCCTAGGTGTAAGAGCAATCTTGCATCACCCAAAAACATTTCTATTTTTATTTTCAATAAGGGCTATTTTATACAGAGCTGCTATTTATGGAAAGTTACTATTTTTGGTAATTTTCGTATGTGCTCAGAATGATCTGATTTCTTTCTTGGAGGTTTATTTTGGTCATATAAGTCTGCCAGTAAAGTTTCATTGCCAGATCAAGTGTATATTGGAAGATATTGAAGATTTTTGATATTGGTAGCAGGGTACAGAAACTTTGAACTCAGTTTTGAAAGCTTTAGAGGCCCCGGATGAGGTCAAAAATTTGGGTGATGAGCACTTGCATGGGTCAAGCCTGTAGAGCACTTCGTGGCATTTCTGAAATGGGGTTATAATAGCCGATCGGGTCAACTGGTGATGACTTATGGTCTTCAGAAGTTGGGCCACCTGAAATGGTGGAAAATAATTTTTTTCAAAATTTCTGTTCGGGTTTCAAAGGTTATCTTGAGCCGACTATGATGTAATGAAATGTAAAATAAAATAATTCTAAGTTTGGTCGGCCTTATTGGCTAAAATTCTGGAACCTTCCCAGGCGGTGGGGAATTGCCTATATAAGGAAGGCTGTATTATTATCTTAGGTAGTTCAGAATAGTTCTGGGTAGTAGATCTGGGTAATAGTTTGAGGCTTTGTCCTACAAAATATTGTAAGGGAATGCCCATGTGGCTTTGCATATTGTAATTCTGAAAGTTTGTAATTCCACATTTGTGGAGATAATAAGAAGCCAATTTTCTATTCTTGCATATTGTTGTTGTTTCTCTATATCTGTTATGTGTTTGTGGTATTAAGGGGAGCACCCTTCATCAATAGGGGTTTTAGTTCTTTGATTATCTTCTCTCTTTCTTGTATCGAAACTACATGCAACATATCTTAAATATATTTATTTCTTATTGCCTCATCTTCATTCTATGCTAATTGTTTCCTGATTTCCATCTTCCCATAAAAATATTTTGGAATACTGCCTTCAATCTCTAATAAGTTCTTTTTGTAAACTAGTAAGTGCTCAATCACTATATTTTCAATCAAGGATTGATTATCAAAATCATACCTTTCATACTACATCTATTCAATATCTTCAAATTTCCATCTCTTATTATTCTTTTCTACAATATTTGGATGTCTAGTTTCTGTAGGTTCTCTGTTTTCTTTTGTTCTACTTTCTCTTCTTTCTTCTCTATTCCCTTATCCTCTTTTATTAGAAGTGGTACTTACTATCTTTTCTACTTGAGAAGGTGGAGGAGCTTCAATTGTCATGCTAGAAGATCCTTCTGTTATCTTAGTCCTTATACCTTTTAGTTCTTCCTTTTTATTTGGGCCTTTTCTACCATATCATCAACCATATTTTCTATCTTCCTCTTTCTTGTTCCTTTATCCTATTCTTCTCTAACCTTTTTTGACTTTTCTAGATATGTTCCCCATCTTTCCTCAAATGTGTCAACTTCAGCTGCTAGCACATACTCTATCTGCATCATAAGTAATTCAGAACTAACCTCATATCCCATAGGGTAGCACCATTTATTCCTAGTCTCAACTACTTCAAATCATACATAATCAACCATGAAACAAATTGTATCCTTATATCTTTCAACTAATTCCTCATGGATTCTGTACCTTTCCTTCATTTGCCTTTGCAAAATCTTGATCATGGAAAATAACTCTCCATCTACCCATGTACTATTTTATCTCTGATAGCTCTATGATATTTGAATACCAATAGGTATGATGTCCTTCCATGCTCTAGGGTGCATTTCAAGAAATTTATCCTCAATATGAATATACATATGTATCAAAAGTGAACCAAATTTGAATGCTTTTGACTTGTCCTTCTTAACAATCTTTATATTCTCCAAGAATTTCCGTGCCAAAATCTCACATAAGTGATACTTGGTGTTTTCCTTTACCATTATGTAAGCCATCATTATTACTCCTACTGATATTGAATTAGGTCTTCTGCTATACTATAGCTTGTAACCTAGAAGCATTGCTACTAGTCTCACATCTTTCCAAAATATGTCATTTACTGTCATAGCTCGCTTATCCCATTTAGAATGAGTCAAGATTTCAACTTGCTTTTTAATGTTTTTCTCTACCACAAGGATGGCTCTAATGTTGTCCAGTCTAGTTATATCATGAATCAACTACTATAGATCTTCACAGGCTACACTCCTATCCAAATAAATTGATCATGCACTCTGCTTAGTATAATCTTAAACCATTCTGTCTCACTAAATTCATTCAAGAGGGTTGGCTTTATGATTGATTGGTCATTTAGGTGTTTGAACTCATCTTTCATTTTCCCATCAGATTATATCATCTCATCTATTTACCTATATATCTCTACATCCCCTATAGTCTCATACTTATAATGAATGTAAGCCCTAATATCCTCTACATGTAGGATTCCATATGGGGTTTGTGAAAATGCTCCTTCAGGGTCATCCTCACAAGGCTTAAAAGGATGTCTTTTAAACTTGTACCTTGGTCTATTAACAACATCATATATCACAGGTGCATCCATAGCTTCTTGTTAGAGTAAATGATCTAAATACCTTGAATACGCTAAATTTTGGAACTTCTGCTTTGATCGATCACATAATGTAGCTGCTAGGTGATTGATATGCTTCTTAACTCTACTCTTTTTGGTCGCTGCTTATCAAATGATGAAGAAATGAGATGCCTTGAGGCATTTTATTGATCACCATGTGAGTAAACGTATTTATCATAGTTAGCTCAACTTCGCACATTGTCCAGTCAATCAAAAATATCATACTCATACACTATTACAATTTATGCCTATTTTCAATGGACTATTGGTCAAAGTTTCTACCCAAATCTTAAAATGCAATCAAAATTGTCCCTTGTGACAGGACTGGTCACCAGTCAATTCTGGCACAGTTTGGTCCTTCATGTTTAAACTTCCCAAAGGTCTTATTAAGATAATCACCTTGACTTAATTTAAATTCTTGGATAGAGTATCCCTCAAAGGCATAGGTCTTGGGTCCTATTCAAACTCCCAATATTCATAAAACTCCTCCAAAAGCTAAGAGGCTTGATACTCGGTTTTGTACAATAGGTGCATCTTAGGCTTTGTTCTTTTCCAAACCAATGATGGATTATTTTAGTGGAAAGTAATTCAAGCCTAAATCCATGATTTTAGGTTCTAATTTCAAGCCAAACAAAAATTATGGGGTCGGGTTCCTTCTAGCTATTCCTCTCTACCGGTCACATAGGGATGCCCGATTGGGTTTTCAACAAGAAATCTCTACAAACAAAACCATACAATCCAATACCACATTCAATTGAAACTAGACTCAAATACCTCTCGTTCAAGCCTGGAATCAAAATTTCTCCATGGTTGAAATAATAGATATGGGCCAAGAAAGTCGACAGCCCTAGTTTTACACCCAAACCTGCCTAAAATCAATTGTCAGTCGATTTCTTCCAGATTTCTCAACCAATGAATCTTAGACTTGTTACAAAAGGAAGATACAAGGACCAAAAATCTTCCTATGGTGTTCAATCAGTCATTCCAATCCACACGGGTATAGGAAAATTTAAACACCAGTAAAAAAAATGTTAAAATACAGTTTTCTTCAATTTCATTTTGTAATATTTCTTAAATCTGTTACAACCAACCTCTGCAAGGTTCCTTCTAGCTATTCCTCTCTACTGGTCATAGGAAACCCTCATAGGTGGTCCTCCTTCATGCATGCTAAAAGCTTATTTAATAATGAAATGAGGTTTGAAATCTTTTTTTTTTTAAGTTATGCCCATGTTGGTCAAAATTTTGACCGACACGATATTCATCAAACTTTTGACCAACATGGGCATGGATTAAAAGAAAAAAAAAGTTTTCCTTCTATAATCTGACCAACCTAAACCTTTTTATTTGATGGTCAAAAATTTTGGTAGAAAAACTAGGTCAAATGTACTAGTGATAGGATATGAATCTCCAAATGTTGTGATCATAGATATAGACTCCATAGTGTTTTTATACACCATATCTAAGCTCGTATGATCTCATTACACATAATGAGGGGCTAGATATAATCTTTTATCTTCATCCAATGCTCCCCCTAATGCCATGCTCGGCCTTCTAGGTCGATGTAGCAATGTTAACATTATGTGAAGACATAGTCGCATCTATTGTCTCTCCCTGAACCAATGCTTTATTGAAATATTTTACTTTCCATACCTTAACATCATCTTCATCTGCTATTTTCCTAAAATGGTTCTTGAATTCATCCATGTATTCACCAAGAATTTTACCCTTTGTCTCCAATATTTTTCTTTATAACCATAGGAGGTGGTCCTCTTCTTTTGTCCATTCCATTATACCCGCAAAACTTTTCTATATGTCCTAAGTTGTTGCATTTGTAACATGTAGGTAGACTTCTATCCTGACTAATCTATAGTTTGCAAAACCTTGTAGTATCCCCAAGTTTATTGCATTTGTATCATGTGATCTTCGCTAATGATTCTTCTCTGAGGTAATCTTGCCTTTTTCTTGACTGATCAGGTTTCCTACATTCTGCTTTCTTGTGTCCATATGTATAATAGTTATAACAATAACTAGTAAAGGGTTTGAAAGGACCTTTACCTCTACAATATCTTTTCATGTGTCCAAGTTTGTTACATCCAAAGCATCTACCTCTGAAAGGTCTGATCTAATCTTTAGGCTCTTCAAAAGTAGATCTATCTTCAGTCTTTTCTTCATGTAGTTCTTCATGAGTCGTAGAACGTTCTCCTTCCTTGTATCCAATTCCACTCATGTCACCTTTAGGTCTCTGTCTCTCTCTTTTTTCATCAATCTTATCACTACTCATATGTAACTTCTCAATGTGTAATTTGGCTTGAGTGAGTTCACCTTTAATGATCTAATTGTATTTCTCTAATTCCAAGAATTTATCCTTCTAGTGATCAAGTTAAATCTACATTTCTCCTATCTATATGTTTGCTCATTTGAGAGTCTCTTCAACTTTGTATCTTGCATCCTTTCAATGTTGAATCTCCTTAATCAAAAAAATATTAATTTGTTCTTTTTCTTGTTCCAGTTTCTATACTTGGTTTGATGTATCATTTTTTGAATCCTCCTTGATCTTTTCCATAAGGTCTTATCTCTGATTTCTTAAAAGTTCAAGTTGTTCCTTTAGTTTCTTAATAAAACCTTCTGCTCTTCTTAATTTGAATTTTAAATCACCATTCTTAGCCTTTTCTTTGTCTAGGTCATCAAGTGCTGCTTCAAAGTTCTCTTGCAAACTTTCTAAATCCATTTTGATCTCCCTTAAGCTGTTAGACTTTCTCTCCAAGGGCCAATAGCTCTGATACCGATTGTCAGGATTGAGTAATTCTGAGAGAGGGGTGAATCAATATTACAACACTTTAAATTAAACTTAAACCAATTCCAAATAAACCATATGATTTCTTAAATGAAAAGAACATTAAAAAAAAAAAGCTCATAACTCCATTATTTGTTTTCGAGGAAACCCTGGCCAAGGGAAAACCCCGGTGGGGATGGTACCCATAACTATGCACTATAATATAATATCCCTATTAGGAGATCTAGCCTTGTTAGGAGCTGAGTATTACATAGTACATTTCCTTGTTAGAGGAATGTAAAATCTATTAAAGGTATACAAAATGGCTTGTTAAAGGTATACTGAGCTTACAACTCTTACAATCAATAATTTAGTTACAAAAGTGTTCTCAAGAGTGAACAATACAAGCATCTTCTATTCTTTGATAGTTGTAGTTATAGTCCACAATAGTCTATGTCAATCTCTAATCTCACATCTTCTATCAACCATCATTGATACCTCAAACTCACATCTATCACATTCCATCTATATCATTCTTGTATCACTTTCACAAAACACTCTTTATTTATATCATTTTGTCATCCAGTCGGCTCTCAAATAAAATACAAAATATAATAATTACCAATACAAATAATAAATTTTAAGTCGACGATATTGTATTACCAAAGTATCGGTAATATACAATCTTTATCTGACTTAGCACATTACCATTCCATCTAGTATTCCCTCAATCATCGCGACTATTCATGTGCCCTATTTCACTATTCCTCTGTCTTCACATGCCTTCATATCACTGTAACCAACTGATATCAATACCAAAACATATGTGACCTTAACTAAAGGTCATACATATCCCAAAATGTTTTCCTATAAGCTCGCAAGCCATCATATAGCATATACTATCTTCGCTGACTAAAATAATACTACAGTACTTTGTAAATCCGATTCTATACTTAGTCATTTTCATGAGTATGTCTCCAACACTCATACTTACTTCATGCTATCACTATAACATATGTGTTTCCATAAATGACAACCCTAAAGTGATCCATAGTGCTCTCAAAACATCACTTTCCAATAACCCTATCCACTTTTATAAATCTCCATGAAAGAAGGATCCAAATCCACAACAAAAAAATCCCTCTCTCAACCATTGAAACTCTCATAAATGTTTCTCTCCCCAAAAGAAAGAAACCTATGAAATATTAAAGAATTGTTCTCATAAACTCTCTCTAACATATCATAAGTTTTTCTCACAAAATTTTGATGAAAAGTACAACCAAGATCTCCTAAAGGTTTCAGCCAATCTCCTCCTCTAAAGAAAAAAGAGAATCCATATAAATAGATTTCCCAAAGGTAACCAACCCCCAACTAACTCTTAACTAAAGGACATAATTAAATAACTCAATATAGTTATAAACTCACAACTATATATTACACAAATATATCTATAATAAATACTTTTATAATTCTTCATACACATAATTATTATTACCATAATATTTGGCATACAAGATATAAGTAATACACATATAATATATCAATATTATAAATAATTATTAATTAAGATTATTATACCACTCATTATATAATATTTAATTACTAACAATACTATACTTTACCTTAATACAATATAAACAAGATCCACAATCATACAATATAATCACATATACATATATGTATGTATCCATATATATATATTTATATAGATATTTTCCAAATACCAAACACTATAATCTATATGATTATGAAGTAATCAATCTAAACATTAATACTATTACATATTTATACTTGCTATAGGATATACAACTTAGATATAATAAAATCACATAACTCAAAATAAATCTAATCATCCAAATAGTCCAAACAATCAACTATGAAACACATTGAGATACCCAAAAGATCTAACAAGGTCAACCACAACCAACAAGACAAGTCAAGCCAAAATCTTGACTAAGCATGGAACCCTGAAGTAAAAAATAGAAAAGATCAACTAAGAATCATCCCAAGAAGGAGAAATAAAAAAAATAAAAAAGTTCATACAACCAATTAAAATACAAGGAGTCGGAAGTCATAAGACAACCATGCCCAACTAGGTGAGGTGAATTTGGGTTATTCACCCTAACAGTTGAATGACAAATTAGGAATCACAATGTTCTTGGATTTGATAATGGAAAAGGGAGGCTCATGTAGGTGTTAGAATGATTTAGAACAATAGAGAGGGGGGTGAATCAGTTGTTCTCAGGTCCATATACACCAATTGAACTTTCTATCACTTCAACAATCTTAGATCTAATAAGTAATTCAACTCGGCCTCTATGGCATATATTAGAAACATATAACATATAGTCAAGTGTCCAAAAGTAATTAACTTGAAGAATATAAAGCTTTCAACAACATCCACATCAAAATCATTCACACAAGTATGACATCGGCATTTATAGTGGAAACCCAATTTAGAAAAAACAACTTTGTAACATGCTACTGATTTTCACTCTTCTAAAGTGAGCTCTGTGAAAAACCAACACTATCAATGGTTTACATACACATTGTTAGGTTTGACCCTATTAAAGGATTTAAAAAACTCTGTCAAAAGTGGCCTAGATAGAGGGCTTAAGAACATTCCATTAGAACGTCACCTTTATTAAAGGATTTATACAATGACTATTAGGTCAACCTTGATTAAAGGATTTAGATTGATACAATGGTTAGAAAGGAACACTAGTTTTTTATTTGAAAAACATACAACTCACTTTGCAAATATAGATCCTCTTCACACATATATGTTGATTTACTGACTAATCTCCATTTCCATCTCCATCTCTGATCTACTCAGAATTCACTTCAAGAAATCACAACTCTGTTAATCTCCTTCACAATTTCACCTTCGGCCTTCTACTTATACTTATCAGTCAATAACATCAATCTCTTCTTCATATTCTGTAACCTCACAATTAGGTTTCCTTTATACCTATTTGATTAGGTAGATCAATCTTTTTCTACTTAATCTCCTTCATAGATCTTAGGTTTAGGTTAGATTCATTTAATCCTTCCATCATTATGTTTTTCATCTTTTCATTCTAGATACATCTCCAAACTTATCTTTGAATCCATAAGAAAATGATTTACCATGCATTAAATGCTCCATATAATACATTAATAATGTCAACACATTTTACATATTCCAAGAATTCAATAATGTCAACTGGGATTCTCAATTCTTTCTTTAAATGTAAATTACTCACACTCAGTCAATATTGTGTTCATCTCCTCGGTCATCACTGTGTATCTCGGTCATCACTACAAATTATCTTCCTTGGAAAATACTATCTTTTCTAGGTAATTTCTTGTCACTCAAAAATTACTAATGTTCGGTCAATACTAGATTTACTTGTCATATACTAGCGCTTAGTCAACATTAACATCACTTGGCTTAAACTAGATTTCTTCACTTTTTCTCGGTTAAGCCTACATTTCCAGTCTTTCTTCTTACTTAAATAAACAACTCATTACCTTGTCAATGTGCCAACTAATCAAGTACCCATTGACGTATCACATGACTCAACCTTTCCTTAGGTCCTACTTTTATCTCCTCTTTTCAAATCCTCTTCATCAATCAAAAGATATGGTACTATCCTATATAGTATTTGTCTTACTAGTTAAGGTTCGCCATCAATGACAATATAACAATTGTTTCAATTGTAGTTTCCAACAATCTCCCTCTTTGGCATTGATGGCAATACCACATGAATAACATGTGATTTACCAAACAATCCAAAAATATTTGTGCATCAAACTCTTATTAATATCCTTAGCTCCATTCCGATTCACAAATTTTGCCTTGCCTGACCGCTTGCTCAATTACTCCCTCTGAATATTTTTTGTCTCTCTCCCTCAGGTTTCATTGACTCTTCTCCCTCAGTGTTGTATCACTTCATTTGTTTTCATTTAATCTTCTCCCTCTTTGACAATAATGCCAAATCTTGTATCTATCACTTGTCTATAGCTGAATGTGGACATCTAATCCAGCCATATACACAACATAGTCATTGATCGATCATTGAATCACGAAGAGCAGTATGGATTACTCAATTTGTAAGATTTTATCGATTTGACCTGTTGCCTCCTAATTAATTGGGGTGTTTGAATTACTCTCATAATGAGAGCCAACAACCAAAAGACCAAGCTAATACGGAGGATTTGAAAGCTATGAAAGATGAGCAAAGTACAATTAATCTAAGATTAAAATGTGATTAATCTAAGATGAAAATGCCAATTAAGCTAGGAATGAAATGTGGATTTTAAATATGATAATTAACTAATAACAATAATCAAACTATATTAAATGAGAGTGCAATGTTATACTAAAATGAGAAATTAAACTAATTATGCAATGAAAAAAGCTTGAAAATATGAAAGAATTGGGATGAAATTTCGCTATAGTTTATGTGCTCTCAAAATTGCCTTTTTTCAAATGAAGAAGGTTCATAATATAGACAAGCCCAGAAAAGGAATGAAGAGTTTCTTGAAATGAAATAGTTGACTCTTCATTCCCAATTGAGACAAATATTCATGAATTACTTAATTAAAAGAATGAATTATTGCCACATATGGGCGACCCTTCGAGTATTTTGAATTATTAAATCTAAATAAGATAATCCATTCAAATAACCAAGTAATATTAATTCCTTTTATGTGTATTAGCCAAATGGGGTGGGTTTAATTTAATTTAAAGCACTTAGGACTTTAGAATTAAATTAATTTATCATAGGGATTATTTAGCTAATAAAGTTGAATACTTAGGAATTAATTATGGTGTGAGATTAATGCAATTTAGGATTTTTGCAATTGACATCAAGTCAAATAAAGTCAGGTAGGAGAGAGAAAATTACCTAGTAAAATAGGACTTTAAGGATGTAAAATCGAAGAAAATGCACTAAAATTGATTAAAATTATAAGGTGCCAATTTTGGGGTATTACATTTGCCCCTCTTTGAATTGATGTGCGAGCAGTGCATTGATTCAAAGAATAGTATGATGTGATAGATGAGGTTTCAGGATTATTCCCAGAACAAAGCTTAACCCTCAAAAGTCAAGGTTAGGATGCCAAGACATCGAAATAGATCGAATTGCAAAACCACCTCCAGAACGAGGCATGATTCTTTGAAGTCTAAGTTAGATTGTGAAGACAATGGTCTAATGACAACTTGAGAGGAGACTAGAATCAAGGATAGATTGCCCCAATGCCCATTTATCAAGTGATGATAGATGCAGATTTAGGACTAATCTCTAGAATCAGGGTTAGATTGCCCCAATACAAAGCTTAGCCCTCCAAGACCTGAGTTAGATTGTCCAGATAATGGTTCAAAAGAGATTTCGAGAGCCATCTCCAGAATGAAGCTTGACTTTCAGGAATTAGGGTTAGATTGCCCCAATACCTAATGATATTTGAGAACCATCTCCAGAATGAAGCTTGATTCCAGAGGATCTGAGTTAGATTGCTCAGATACCTAAAAGATAGATGACTAGATGACCAGATGCGAGGCACGAAGATGCCCCTAGAGATGAGATGCCCCAAGTAGTGAGGACTTTGATTTAGATCAGATTAAAATGAGACTAGTTCGACAAGATTAAAATGATGCAATCATCCTACTCCCTTGGGAGCGAAATCAAAAGATGACATATCAGAAGGATGGTTGACAACAAGAGGTTGCAGAGTAGAAGCAATCGGACTAGATTTGAGAAGGTGCAGAAGCAATTTGGAGTGATTGGGAGGTCCTATTGACCAAGTTTGACCATAGTTTGACCAAATTTGACTAGAGTTGACTTTGATGTAAACATTGAAGATCTCAAGAAAATGATGAGGAGATGAGAATCTAGCAGGAAAATGATGCCAGAAGGCTGACTACACAAGCGTTCGATCCTAAAGGGTCCTAGAATTTAAAATGCAATTTTGAGCCATCTAGAGATGTTAGATTTTGATTTTGATCTCGAAAATGGATTAAGAGTAGTCGATTTAGCCAAGGGTGCAATTTTTGCACAAAACGGAGCACTTTTGAAAATTAGGTCAAAAAGCTATATAAGGCCCAGAGGGGTCATATGGTGGATGTCACCAATGCAGGGATGATGCCTACATATAGAGATCACTTCTTAGCACATCCCTTTCCTAGATTTATAGATCCTGTAGGGATGGGACAAAGAGCTTAGCAGCAGCCTGCACAGGAGCAGCGTGTACAACAGCCACAGGGAAACAGCAGTAGGTACCTATCCAGTAGTAGGTACCATTACAACAGCCTAGGTAGAGAGCATTGAGGCCATGAATAGGGCATATAGACATCCCCTCAAGGACTATGGGGTTAGATGCAGGTGATGGGAGCAGTGGGACCCAGCAGAGGTCTACGAGGTAGAGGACAAGGGATCCATCACAGCAGACACCTCTGAGCGATGATACATACATGCAGAATGTTTCGATAGGAGCACAAGCACCACAGCTACAGGAGACTCTCAGGAAGAGTCATGAGAGGGTTAGATAGGTACAACATAAGAGAGATGACTAACACACACGAGTCATCATATAGGAGACCCGCGTAGTTGATCGAGAGTGAGAGATCAGAGACCTACGAGAGGAGCTAGCACGGTCATGGATAGAGACCAGATATGAGGCTGCTTAGGTAGCTTATTATTATGTGGCATATTGTGGAGTCATTCTAGATTTGTTAGAGTAGGTGCCTCCATTTTCTAAGTACACCAGAGAACCATAGGCACCACCACAGCAGGCACCTCCACAGGCACCACCACAAGCACCTCCACAGGCACCTCCACAGCGATCGATGCCCCCTCCTCAAAGATCGATGCCACCTCCATAGGCACCAACATAGGGACCACCACCACCACCTCCTCCAGGTGGCGAGGGGTAGAGTTAGCTTAGCTTGATACATATATTGTAGCTCCATTTTTTGATACTGTGCTCGAGTAGCACCATTATTTTGTACATGACATTGATCCAACCGAGATATATATGAGATCGCCTCTTTTGATATCATTGTACTTGTTTATATATTGCTTTAATGTTGATGTTCATGTTTTATGAGATGTTTCCTAGATGACTAGATGTATGGATTAGATATGTATGAGATGCACATGTTTTCTTGATGATATGAATATGAACATGTTTTATTTTATGATGGTGTATGAATATGCAATGTGAAATGCAATAATAGATGGTAGATAAATGAATGCAATGTATGATTTTATTTATGCTTATAATGGATGCACATGCAAATGAATATGGATTTTATGGATGAAAATGGGAATGCAATGAAAATGCAATGTATGTGATACTAACCATCTCATGTAGGATGTAGCAATATATGACAGGTACTAATCAAAAGGATGTTTTGAAGATAAAGAGTGAGGACCAGATACTTGTGCAACCAAGATGAACCCAGGAAAAAAGGTGAGAACCTTTGATGAAGAGATCCAGAAGATAATCAAGAGAGCACCAAACACTGTCTCAATGGAAGCCTAGAATGAAAATGCAAGCCTAAACTAGACGCAACTCTAGGACTTGGTTGTTGGACTCATTGTATTATCATCATAGAGTTTTTAGCAATAGACATTCACAAGATTCCATACAACCTTCACTGACATTGCAATCATGAGAATATGAATATGACACAAGTTTTAGATTTTTCGGAATGAGATGTAAGCATTAAGGCACAACAAGCTAGAATGACCTAAACACCTATTCCTTTTGATTTAGCAAGTTAACATAAGCATCAAAGCATAGGTGCTAGAATGGCATGAATGTTTCTTGCATACAAACACACCAGACACATGAGATTTCCTCCTTTAGCCAAAGAATGCTCTGAGTGACCCTTACGTTCACTTAGCAGGACAAGCATTAGCAATTTTACTTGTAGCAGAAAGAAGCCACTCAAAACAGACAAGGAGAAGAATCAACCTCACCAAAGTTTCCATATAAAAGGAGTCGAGGTACACATGGCCATCCAATACATGATGAAGGCTCTTATAGATGGACACCCCTCTTATGTGAATTCCTTGGATCATTGGAACTAAACCAGCAAATAGAAAGCAAAGGAAAGACCATGCCCCCAGTCTTTGCATTTCTTGGTCAAGAAAAGACGTCTTAGATTCACTCGAGGAGGAATGATAAAATGAAAGAATGAACACACAAAAGAAAAGCTCAGCATGCTTTAGAGAAACACAAATTCAGTTTTATTTTAGTTTAAGTTTGTGTTCAAGTGGATTGAAGTCGAATCGAAAGTGTACAACATTCGAAGTCTCAACAGGACAGTGACAATAGGAAGATGCAGTGAGAACCACTGGTGACCATTGCGAGAGATGAAGTATCAAGTAGATATTAGAGTGCTAAACAAGTATCAGTAGGTGAACATAGTGAGAACCACTGGTGACTGATACAAGATGGATTCTCGAAAGAGAGAACCAAGTACGAGTGAAACATCAACAAGTAGACGTAGTGAGAACCATTAGTGACTGATGTAAGGAAAAGATCCCGAAAGAGAGAGGTTCAAACAAGAGATAGGTATTAGTAGGCAAGCACAGTGGGAACCACTAGTGACCAATACATAAGAGATCCTCAAGGAGAGAAATCTCAAAAGTAGCTAGGCATCAACAGGCAGATGCAACGAGAATTGCTGGTGACTGATGCATGAATGAAACTTCTGAAAGTGATAGGACAATGCCCCTGAGACCATGAAGGTGCCCCCAAGTGTGACCAATTCCAATCCATGAAGAGTTGAGGAAAATCTAGAAGACAACTGAAAGCAAGTGCATGAGCTAGCAAACTAAAGTAGGAAAGCAAGAAAGCAAACTAAAGAAGGAAAGCGGCAAAGCAGGAAAGTGAGAGCCAAATGCTGTTGAGATGAGATATAGCTTTAGGAAACAAGAGGCACCTGTTTACAAAGTTTTCAACATCTTGGAAAAGATTATATTTTTTCTACCATGACGCCTATTTACCAGGTTTTCATCAATGACACATTTTTCTTCTTTTTCAATTTTTTTATTCTTTTCTCTTTTTGATTTTTTTGTATTTTTGAATATTTCATTTTTTTTGTATTTTTCAATTTTTGTATTTTTTATTATTATTATCAAGGCACCTGTTCACCAGGTTTTCACCAAGATAATAGATACATCAAAGTGCCTATTTACTAGGTTTTCACTAAGATGATCATTTTTTTCAGGACATTTTGCAATTTTTAGGATTTTTGACAATATACCATTTTTTGGATTTTTTCAGGATCAATAAGTATGTACATGAGCATACAAAAAATGCCTCAGCTATAGAATTTCTTCAAGTGAAGAGTGTTTATAGGCTCTTTGAGTTGTTCTCCTTTAGTGGTGGAGAGTTTGTATGCACCAGACCCAAATGCGACAGTAATAACATACAAACCAAACCAGTTTGGTTCAAATTTTCCTTTCTGGATCCGCTGCTGCTGATTTTTGGGGTTTTCTCTCAGGATGAGATCACCCACTTGGAATTCTCTTTATTTGAATTTATTATTATAGGCTTTAGCCATCCTCTTTTGGTATGCTCTTAGATGATCGAACGCCACCTTCTGGCATTCATCCAGTAATTCTAGCTCTTGAAGCTGGGATATTCTATTTTTTCATCAGTGACGAAGCCCCTCAGAGAGATTCATAATGTTGGAATCTCAACCTCAATAGGCAATATTGTATCTGCTCCATAAACCAAGGAAAAGGGCATGGCCCCCATTGGTTTTTGGATACTTTTTCTATAGGCCCATAATACAGGTTTAATCTGGAGGTGCCAATCTCTACCAGATTTATGAACTGTTCTATGCAAAATTTTGAGAATTGTCTTATTAGAAGCTTCTGCTTGTCCATTACCCTAGGGATAATAGATAGATGACCAATGCTGAATGATCCTAAATTTGGTGCATAACTCTCTCAGGTCCTTGTTCTTGAATTTTCCCCCATTGTCAGTGATAATGGATGAGGGTACACCATTTCTACAGATGATATAGTTCAGTATAAACATAGCCACAGACTTGCCATCAGCTATAGCCAGAGGCACTGCCTAAACCCACTTGGTAAAATAGTCAGTAGTTTTGATGATAAACTTATGTCCTCTTGAAGAAGAAGGATGTATCTAACCCACCAAGTTAAAGGCCCATTGCTGGAATGGCCAAAAACTGAT
Source organism: Chamaecyparis obtusa (assembly GCA_027943335.1). Lineage (NCBI taxonomy): Eukaryota > Viridiplantae > Streptophyta > Pinopsida > Cupressales > Cupressaceae > Chamaecyparis > Chamaecyparis obtusa. The sequence continues at coordinate 177,532 of BSBK01005555.1, read as the reverse complement.
GAAAGGAATAAGCTCTTTAACAGGAGCATGGATCAGATTTTTGTGAAATTGGCATTGTTTACAAGTCTTGGCATATTGAATAGCTTCTTTCTCCATATCTAGCCAGTAGTAACCAGCTCTAATAAGTTTATGAGCTAACATCAGACCACTTGAATGAGACCCATAGATATCTTCATGTACCTCAGCTAGTGCACATTTGGACTCATTGGGTTCTAGACACCTAAGGAGGGTACTGTCTAGACCCCATCTATACAAATCATTTGCTATGATGACATATCATGAAGCATTACAAATTAGGTGACTCTTTTCATTTTAGGTATAGGTGTCTGGAATGATCTGGTCACAAAGGTAGGAATAAATATGGTGGTAGTGAGATGAGTCATGTCCAATGACTGAACAAATCATCTTAGATTCAGGAATGTCATAGGCTGGGTAGTGTAATGCCTCCACTAGGAATTTGTGTCTGAAGTCATTTTTTGGCATTTGTAACATTGAAGCAAGAGTGGCCATAGAATCAGCTACTTTATTTTCTACCCTTGGAATTTTCTGGAAGGAAATGTGTGTAAAATACTATTTGAGATCATCCACCATTCTTTTATAAGGTACTATCTTGTCATCTTTTGTTTGGTAGACATCATTAACTTGGCTGATGATTAACTGAGAGTCTCCAAAGACCTTGAGCTCATCCACATGCCATTCAATGGCTATCTTCATACTGTTAATAAGAGCTTCATATTTAGTGATGTTGTTTGTGTAGGGAAACAACATTTTATAAGCTTTTGGCAATGAGTATCTTTGAGGTGTTATAAACAAAATGCCCGCACCTGATCCTTGCTAAGTGAATGATCCATCAAAGAACATGCTCCAAGCTTGATGTGTGAGAAGCATAATGGATTCATCTAGGAATTCAATATTCAATGGTTGGTGATCTTTCAGAGGAGCTTCCACCAATTGATCATAAATTGCTTGTCCTTTAATAGCTTCTCTTTCCACATACTCAATGTTAAATTCAGTGAGTATCATAACCCATTTTGCTAGTCTACCCGTGAGGGCAGCCTTGCTCAGTAAGTACTTTAGTGGATCAATTTTTGCAATAAGCCTTGTAGTGTGAGTGAGCATATAATGCTGCAATTTTTGAGAAGTGAACACTACTACTAGAGCAGCTTTCTCAATGACAGAATAGATTATTTCATAAGACACCAATGTTCTGCTGATATAATATATAGCTCTCTCTTTGTTGTTTTGATCTTCTTGAGCTAAGAGAGCACCCAAAGATGTGTGTGTTGCTAAGATGTATAGTATGAGTGGTTTCCCATGAATAGGAGGCATCAATATAGGTGGATTAGCAAGATACTATTTAATTTGAGTGAGTCCCCTGTCACATTCTTCATTCCATTCATAAGTCACACCCTTATGAAAATTTTTAGTGAATGTTTGTGACTTGTCAGCCAACTGTGAAATGAAGCACCAGATAGATTGTAGCCTTCCTTGAAGTCCCCTCATTTGAATGATGTTCTTGGGTGGAGACATGTCCATAATAGCTTGTACCTTTTCAGGATCAACTTCTATGCCTTTAGCTGAAATGATATAACCCAAGAGTTTCCCAGAAGTGACACTGAATGCACACTTTTCTAGATTAATTTTGAGACTAAATTGTTCCATGTGGTCAAGTATTGGACCCAAATCTATAATATGATTTTTTCACTACATGCTTTTGGCTAGAGTATTGTCCACATAATCTTCCATTGTTTTATGCATCATATCATGGAAAATGGTAGTGACAGCTCTCTGATATGTTGCTCTAGAATTCTTAAGCCCAAAAGGCATGACATTCCAACAAAAGGTACCCCAAGCACATGTGAAAGTGGTCTTTTCTTGATCTTCTGGTGCTATTTTTATTTGATTATAGCTAGAAAAGCCATCCATCAAGGAATACATCTCATAACCTGCTGTCATATCCACTATCATGTCAATATTAGGTAGCGGGAAGTCATCTTTTGGACATGCCTTGTTTAGATCCCTGAAGTCTGTGCATGCATGAATGGATTTATCATGTTTGGTGACTAGAACAATATTTGAAATCCACTCTGTATAGTCAATAGTCCTTATGAAACCAACCTTAAGAAGCTTTTCTAGCTCTGCTTTGACTAAAGTGCCACTTGTGGATGCATCTTTCAAAGCTTCTATTTGACAAGTTTAATACTTGGTGCAATGTACAAATGATGCATGATTAGATTGGGGTCTAATCCAGGCATGTTAGAGTAAGTCCATGCAAATTTTATTTTCTTGCTTTGAAAGAAGCTAGTGAACTCTTCCTTTTCTTTTGCAGATAATGACTGTGCTAGATGAATAATTTGTGGAGCAGCCTCTGTACCCAAATTCACTGGTTATGTCAGCTTAATCAATACTAATGATCTCTCTTGAAAGTGGCTTAGAAGAATATCAAGTATCTCATCCTTGGGCACCTTAGAGAGGTTTTCACCCTTGAATACATCTTTTATTTTTACTATTTTTGGCTCTGATACTGCCACAATGTGGTTTTCACCATCAGAGAATCTATTTTTTCTTCTTTTAATTTTTTGACTAAGATACTTGATATCTGTCTTTATCATGCTGACACTGCTTTCACTGGTGGAGGACATTATAGGTTCCATAGCATGGAGGTAATAGGCTAGAGTGTAATCATTATGGAAAGTTAGGACTTCATTGGACGAGGAGGGGGAGTTCCAGTTTATCAGATTGGGAATTTTGAGTGAGAGGGAAGTAGTGATTGGTTCAATTGAATTCATGGTATAATCATCAAAAGTGCAAATGAGCAAGTCAAGACCTAGAGTGATCTCATCCAAAGGAGCATGTGAATCCCTATGCAACCTCATGTCAGAAGTAAAGGACAAGTTAACACCGATGGTGTCTAATTTGTGTGACCTAATGTTAGACCCTTCACCCACTTCGAGAAGTCTTTCATAAGTATGCACCATGTCTATATCTTTTTCATAAGTAGCATCAGAAAAAGATTTAAATTCATACTCATGTGAGTTAGTACTTGATGTGGGAATTCCATTAGCACTAGTTGTATCATCATCTTTACCCCTTGTAGTATTAATAGCTTGCTGAAGTAGATCTTTTTCAAACTGCTCTTGGAAATGTGGGGGTATGTATTGTTCACCTTGAGAATCGGACTTAGCCATTTTCATTTCTTTCCATTGATCATACATGAGTCGATGTACCAAAGTGGTCTCATTGGAATCACTATCAGTCTCTACCATGTGGATAGGTATAATAGGCTCATCTAGTTCTGCAAAGAGTGCAGCAAGTTCTGGAGGAATAGGATATGGAAATGTGTCTTCATCAGAACTAGCCTCTGGATTTACCTCTGGAGTAGTATCTTCAAATTTTTACTTAAGTTTAGGTTTTGGTTCTAGCACAAATTTTTTTATCCCTAAATGAAAGGGGATCTTTTTGAAGCCTAAGCCAGTAGTATCCTTTGTGCGGTGACCTATAGCTTCAATGTGTTTCAGCAAAACATTGTCATTCATTCCTATAGGACAACTCCCTTTGTAGCCAAAGTGCTTCATGATCTTGAAGGCCTCACTATATGGCTCTTTTTCTAAGTCTGGAGTTGGAGTAGTCATGTCAAATATTTCTTTCCCTTTATAGATCCAAGTTGTGATGGATCTTTCTTCATCCTCATCTTCTAAAGGGGTAGAGGTCCATACAAAGGTGCCATCATAGACTATTTGAGGACAGTCATTGGAAGGTTTTTTACTCTCAGAAGGTCTCCCATAAGAGCATGGCGATGGAGGAAGAGCAGCCAGTGATAGCATAGGTTCAATTCAATATTCTCCCATGCCTGTATCCTTAAGTTTTAGAGTTTGTTCCATTTCTTTAAGCTTAGCATCATAGAACTTAGTGGACTCTCTATTAGCCAGAACAAAGCTATCTGTAGATTGCATGAGGGTATTGCAAGAATAATTGGTATTAGCAGGAATAGTGACTTCCACTCCATGGAATGGAAACTTAATGCATTGATGGTACATAGATAGAACAACTTGCATCTCATGAATCCATGGCCTACCTAACAAGATGTTGTAGCAAAGAGGAATGTCAAGAACTTGAAAAGTAACATCTCTCTCAATAGGTCCTACGTGGATAGGTAGCACAACTAAGCCTTGGGATTTTCATTCCTCTTCATCATAAGCTTTGATGGTAATCTTTTTGTGGGAGTCTATACAATTCTCATCATAACCTAGCTGGGTAAGCAACTTAGCAGAACATATATTGAGACTAGCACCATTATCTATGAGCACTCGACAGACATGTTTAGGACCTATCATGACCTCTATATGCAAGGGAGCATTATGTAGATGGCTCAAAGAGTGATCATCTTCTTTAGAGAAGGACAAGTAATGAGGTGAAGTCAAATGACCCACCATAGATTGGAACTAGCCGAGATCGAGATCCTTGGGTATGTTTTCCTTGGTGAGGGCTTTATCTAGAATCTTCCTATGAGCAGGAGAGATCTTGAACAACTCGAAAATGGTAATCTGAGCATTGGTTTGCTAGAGCTGATCTAAGATGCTATAAAAAAGATGAGCTAGATGTAGGAACTGACTTTGTTTTCTTGTTGGCAGGGCCAACAATAGTCTTATCCATAGTTTGTTTTGGAGCAGATACAGGAGGATCAGGACCTTTCAAAACAACCCTTCCGCATGATCGAGTAACAACATTGGAAAAATCTTGAGGTTGTTCAGATTCAAACAAACAAGATGCGAAACTATGCAAGATGAAAGGAGTCTTAGGTTTGGGAGCATCACCACTCCCCTTAAAAGTAATCACATCATAGTACTCTACCTCAATAGGTTCAATCATACCATTGACATTGTCATCATTAGTGTACATGTAATTGACTTTAGCATTGGTATTCTTAGTGTTTGAAGACTCACCCTTCTCGTGAGGAAAGAGATCCTTAAATGCTTGATGGTCTAAATTCTTGTTCTAGCCATCCACAACAATATCACTACTATCAATCAAATCTTGGACCTTATGTTTCAGCTGAAGACAAGTAGAAGTCTTGTGACCCTTATTCTGGTGATAGTCATAGTATGCATTGTCATTCCACCAATGAGGTCATGGTTGTGGGTCATAGAGACACTTTTCCAAAGGAGTAAGTATCTGATTCTACACAAGAGTTTTATAGACCACATAAAGTGGTTCTCCCAAGGAAGTGAATTCACGCTTGGGTCGAGATGCCCAAGGTTTGTTCCTAGAAAACCTTGAAGGTTGCTGATTTTCTGTTGCAGGATTTTTAGTAGCTTTGATCACCTGTATGCTAGAAGAGAGATTAAAAATAGACTTAGTAGGCTTTGCGGTCACATTTTCAACCACTCCATCATTCACAATGTCTCTATTCTTGTTGACAAACTTCCCCTTATCTTTATTTGAGTTTGAAGATCCTTGCTTGTTGTCTTTGCTCAAAGTCAATTCCCCTTTCTTGATCATAAAGGCCTATATTCACACTGCTTGTTTAATCATGCTATCAAAGGTGACCTTGTAATTGTACTTGGTATCCAAAGTATAGGACAAGACTATCCAAGAAAAGGTCGAGTCTCTCAGACTCTGGTAGCTTGTGAGGACACCTTGTGCATAATTGTCTCCACCTTTGGAGAAATGTCAAAAAATATTCTCCTTGTCACTATTTTAAATTGCAAAGATCCTAGATGTTGACCGAATGCTAAATATTATGTGAGTAATGTTGGAGAAATAGATTAGCCATTTCATAAAGTCTTAATGCCAGTGGGCAATCAAGAAAACCACTCCATAGTTGGTCCACCCAAGCTACGAGGAAATAGGTGCATAAGATATGTTTGATCATGCATGAATTCCATGGATAAAGCACCAAACTCCCTTAAGTGATCTTGGGGATAAGTAGCACCCAAGTATTTGTCATATTTAGGGAGCTTTACACCTCTGGGAAAAGGTGGCATGTGAAGACTCCTATCAAAGGGGAAATGAAAAATGCTTTCCATTGTGAATCTGATCTTGCATGTCTCAGACCATCTTTTGCAACTTAGCAGTCTCAGTTTCTTCTTCCTTGGCCACAAGTGTTTCAACTTGAAAATATGAGGGTAATTTAGCCCCTTGCTTGGCCAACTCAAGAAAGTATTTTCCCTTCTCCTCTAGGAGGATCTCCATCATCTTGATAAGACCTTTGTTTTCTTTCACAACATCTATGTCATTTTGAGTTATTGTGTCATCACCATCATTTCCAAGGATCTCATAAATGCTTGGTACTTGATCTTGACTCTGATTGAAAGGGGTAGGTCGATAGTGATATGCTAGTTGACCACCTTGAGCTTTGTTTTGAGCTTGGTGCTGACCATCTTGTGTTTGATCATAGCATTGCTCATTTTGAGGTTGCGCATGATGATGCTGGTTGTTTTGAGATTGATCAAAAGTTTGCATGTATTTGCCTGGTTGAAAGTCGAATGGCTCTCCCATCTTGTCAATGTAGGATTGTGCAGCAAATGAAGACTTAGTAAAATGATATGAATGATGCTGAAAGGGTGCAGCTAAGGTAACTCTTGGTGCTCTAACATGATCAAGAAGATCAATACGTTCAAGTGAGTCAATATCATCAATAGGATCAATAGGTTCAATGATAGGACTAGTCCGAGGAAGTGGTCTTCCAAATATGAAACAATGAGTTTTTTTGGAAGAATGAGTTGTCCTGATCTTGAAATGAGAAACTAGGTTGTATTTGAAATAATGGATTAAAACACTCTTGGAACACCAGAGGTGATTGAGACGGGCTATCTTTCAAAGTACTCAACGAAGAACTTGAGGATCCCTCACAACATTCAGATTGCACAATATGTTTGGGACAACTTGTTTCCTAATTATGAGGTTTACCTCTACCTTGACCAGTATTACGAATGGGGTAAGTTTTGCCACTTTGATTCGTGATAGTCATAGATGAAGATGAAATGAGAGAAGACTCAGGATAATGCTAAAACTCTATCTCTAGGATTAATGAAAAGGAGATTAAGGCTAGAACAACCGAGATGTGAAATGCACCTAGTATGAATCGTCAGAGTATGGCTAGAACAATTGAGATAAGACTATCGCAATACGAGGTACAAAAGCACAAAGAGATGAGACAAATAACAAGAAGACAAAATGAGTCAAAGCAATAATCAATCGGTTCATAGCTTGAGACAATCAGTTTCTGACAATGAACAACATGAAAATAGGTAAATAGACCTTAGATAAGAATCAGATTAGATAAAAAGTTCACCAGTCAACGAGAAATAATTCTCTATTTTGAAAACTAGGGTACAGGTTCATGCAAGAAAACACCAAGCCACGTGAGGAAACACCAAACTTCATGTGAGAGAATGAAAGCTCATGTGAGAAAATGCTCTGAAAGGTGAAACTTCGCACAAGAAAAGATCAAAGTTCGTTAGTTTGACACAATTTATGACGTAAAAAGTCAAGTTCTGAGACACGACCTGAACTATTCTCTGACAGAATTTCTAGGTTTCAGATAGTTTGAACGATATTTTAATCAACAATCTCAGTTTGAAGGTTTCAAGCATTCGTTTACAAGCACGAAGGTTTGATTAAACAATGGTGACACAAGAAGTAGTCATAAATAGACCTACCAAAGACAAAGCAACTTGGTAGTATCATGGGAGTCTTTGTATAATCACGATGGACAATTTTAAGACTCGATAACAAACACATAGTTATCCCTACAAAAAAAATGGTGAGAAGACAAAACCTTTGCCTCACTGCTTATGCCCATGCGTTCACCTTACACAGTCATGTCACCACCTAGAGGGAGCCCATGGTTTTGATGTTTCCAAGGAATCAATAGTATATGTTCAAAGGTTACCCTTGAAGTAGGGGCTAGTGTCATATACAACCTTCAAACATCGAGGTGCATGCCTATGGTGAGAATCTACAAGAGAGATTCTTCCCCCTCCCTGCACAAAGATTATGACTCCTTTCAGAGGTGAACTGGGTAGGTAAATAAATAGGGAAATTTCTTAGTGGGATTCTATTCACACTAACCTTTGGTGCCCCCAATATAGGGCTAGGGCCTCACAACCACACCAACACCTGAAAGTCATACACCCTACAAGCAGGGCTAGGAGTGGTGCCGCTCAGTACAACAGATAGAGCCTTCTCAAGATGATGTCAAAATAAAGAGAAGGAAGTTAACATGGTTTTGGAGTCTTTAGACTCAAAAAAACATTATTTATTATAGTGAGGTTGAATCACCGATGATAGGTGCGTACTCACTTGGGTCATTCCCGGAGGTTCAATTTTCGGCAGGCCCTCTAAAGGTGACACATCTTGGCTTAGATCCGAGGGTTTGATTTCATGTTTCTCTCAAAGAGAGAAGAGCATACTTCTCTACCTCTTCACCTTACCCAAACACATCAAGCATATTCATCACCGAGTTAGCTTCACTCCACCAAATCCACAAGCTTTTGGGTTTCTGGTTCTCTCAAAGAGAGAAGAGCATAATCCCCTGGCAATTAGAAGTGCTAAAGATTTACTACCTTGCTTTGCTTTCCTAGGTATCCATCATTCTAGCAACATCTAGGTCTCAGTTTCATCTGTGGGCATCACTTCCACATAATGAAGAGCCTATTCCCCTACTTTGCTATCAGGACCCTTGAGAAATTTTTAAAAAGCCCTAATTATACTATGTGAATGAAAGAAAGAAAACAAACACAATGTTTTTAAAAGATCTTCGGAAATCATCCTGCAAGAAAACCATTAGCAAGTTTTATGATCTTTGACAAAGCAACCTATAGACCACTATTATGCTATGACACAAATAAATATATGAAATCAACAACAAAAAGAAGATGTCAAGAAAAAACAACAGTAAATTGTAGAATCTAGAAATTTTAATGTCTGACACTGAAACTTCACGCGAGGAAGTACTACGCTACGCGTGAGAAAGTACCAGGACCTATGTGAGAAAGTATTATTTCACACGAGAGAGTGCTACATGGAGCAAAAATTCATGCAGTATGCTCAGGAATCTCATGTGAACTTTCATACACAAAGAAGTACGGACGTACGACAGATTGCAGAATTCAAAAAAAAAGCTTGAGATTGATGAGGCCAGAAATCAATTTTTTTGCCCCATGGTGGGCGCCAGTATGTCTATAGCGGAGTGTGGACCTCTAATCCAGCCATAGACACAACATAGTCATTTCTCACAAATGAAATTATGAAAATGAGTATGAATTACTCAATTCGTAGATTCATAGTGAATTGACTTGTTGCCTCCTAATTAGTTGTGGTGTTTAATTACTCTCAGATTGGGAGCCAACAACCAAAATACCAAGCTAATAAAAAGGATTTGAAAGATATGAAAGATGAGCAAAGTACAATTAATCTAAGATGAAAATGCCAATTAAGCTAGGAATGAAATGCAGATTTTAAGCTAAGAAAATGAAAGAAATATGATAATTAACTAATAACAATAATCAAACTATATTAAATGAGAGTGAAATGTTATACTAAAATGAGAAATTAAACTAATTATGCAATGAAAAAAGCTTGAAAATATGAAAGAATTGAGATGAAAGTTCACTATAGTTTATGTGCTCTCAAAATTGCCTTTTTTTGAATGAAGGAGAAGGTTCATAATATAGACAAGCCCGGAGAAGGAATGAAGAGTTTCTTGAAATGAAATGCTTGACTCTTCATTCCCAATTGAGACAAATATTCATGAATGACTTAATTAAAAGAATGAATTATTGCCACATATGGGTGACTCTTCAAGTATTTTGAATTATTAAATCAAAATAAGATAATCCATTCAAATAACCAAGTAATATTAATTCCTTTTATGTGTATTAGCCAAATGGGGCGGGTTTAATTTAATTTAAAGCACTTAGGACTTTAGAATTAAATTAATTTATCATAGGGATTATTTAGCTAATAAAGTTGAATACTTAGGAATTAATTATGGTGTGAGATTAATGCAATTTAGGGTTTTTGCAATTGACATCAAGTCAAATAAATTCAAGTATGAGAGAGAAAATTGCCTAGTAAAATAGGACTTTAATGATGTAAAATCAAAGAAAATGCACCAAAATTGATTGAAATTATAAGGTGCCAATTTTGGGGTATTACATCACTTACATCTCTACTATGTAGGTGTGTTCTTGTTAGTTCTGTATGCTGTATACTCCCTCTGTCATCTTTCTTATGAATGATTAATATCTTCTCTTTACTTCTCACAACTCTAGGCAACTCCTAAAGTGTGACATTTTCTATATCAATTTGTCAAATATTCTGATTAGCACATTTGATGCAGTGCTCCTATTTTACTAGGTAGCCTTAGTTAGGGGAATCACCCATAGTTTACCTCTAAGATATTCATGAGCATCCTTAGGTAAATATTTTGTGAATATATTTGCTAATTGTTCCTTTGTATTCACATACTCCAATTTTACTTCTTTGTCTTGAACTAGCTCTCTCAAGTAATGATACTTGATAGAAATATGCTTATTCTTAGTGTGCATCAATGGATTCTTTGATATATTAATAGCACTTGTGTTATCACAGAAAATAACAACCGGCTCAGTGATTTCCTCCATACCTTTTAACAATTTCTTGATCCACACTAAATTTGAACAATTCATTGTTGCTTCTACATACTCAGCTTCTGCTGTAGATTGGGAAATGTAGTTCTATTTCTTTCTTGTCTAGGAGACTAATATCTTTCTTAGAAAGAATGCTCCACCACTTGTACTTTTTATGTCATCAACATTTCCAGACCAATCTACCTCAATGTAAAATCTCAGTTCAAACTTTTCATTCTTCTTGTAATATAATCCATAATCCTCTGTACCTTTTAGATATCTCAGTATTCTTTTCACTGCCGTCATATGAATTTCCTTAGGATTGGCAAAAAATATTTCCACAATCCCAACTGCTAGGGCAATATCTAGTCTATTGTGAACAATATATTGTAGCTTTCCAACCATAGATCTATACAAGGTTTGATTCACTTCAGCAGTATCATCAGTTTTAGATAGTTTATGTCAAGTAGCCATAGGTGTACTTACTGGTCTAGAGCCTTCCATACCAAAAAATTTCAATATCTCCTTGATATATTTAGATTGAGTAATGTTGATAACTTTCTTCATCTGATAGACTTGCAAACCAATAAAGAATTTGATCTCACCAAACATAGACATTTCAAATTCAATTTGCATCTCATTTCAAAATTTCTGACATAGGGCATCTTATCCTCCAAATATGACATCATCAACAAAGATTTCAGCTAACCTCTTATCCTTCATATATAGATTATTATTGTCATTTATTCTTGCAAATCCAATCTTTATCAAATAATTATGCAGTCTCTCATACCATGCTCTAGGGGCTTGTTTCAATCCATACAGCACCTTGTGTAACTTGCAAACCATATTCTTCTTGTTTGTGTCAACAAATTCTTCAAGTTGATCAATGCATACTTCTTCTTCTAATATCCCATTCATAAATGAAGATTTGACATCCATTTGATATACTTTGTATCCTTTATAAGCTATGTATTCAAGTAGAGTCCTTACTCCTAATCTTTCTACAGGGGAAATGTTTCCCCATAGTCAATTCCTTCTTCTTGTGCATACCCCTTACATACTAATCTGGCCTTGTTTCTTGTGACTTCTACATGTTCATTTAGCTTGTTTCTAAATACCCATTTTGTTCCAATAACAATCTTGTCTTTTGGTCTTGGCACTAGAGTCCAGATATTTTTCTTTTCTATCTGCTCTATTTCTTCATTCATGGCTTGTATCTAGTCATCATTCTCTAAAGCATCTTTTACTATTTATGGCTCAAACTCACATAGTAAGCATGTATGATTTTTCAACTTACTTCTTGTCATGATTCTAGATTCTTTATCTCCAATGATTTGTTCAGGCTTGTGATGTCTTCTTACATACTATGCCAATGTAGGTTCAAATTTCCTTTCACCTTGCTCTTGATCTTCAGGTTCATCATGAAAATTATCTTCTTCTTCTTCTTCTTTCTTGACAAAATCCTCTTGATGCTCGACAATATCCTCCTGATGCTTGGCAACATCCTCCTGATGCTCAACATTACCTATATGTGACTCTGCATCTTGTTCAGGTTTATTACTTGCCTCTCCTTCTTCCATGTATACAAATGATATGTAATCTTCAGGTTCTTGCTTGCACTCCAATTTATTATTTTTTTCATATTCATCAACTCTAACATTTTCACTTTCCACAACTTTTTTAGTTTTAGAATTCAAACACTTATAAGCATTTCACTTAGTCAAAAATCCTAGGAATATGCTTTCATCACTTTTTGTATCAAATGTTCCATTCCTCTTGTCTTTCAATATATAGCATTTACTCCCAAAGACTCTAAAATACTTCACATTAGGTGTATATCCATGCCATAACTCAAAAGGTGTAGAATTTGTACCTTTTTTTATTTGTACTCAGTTTAAGGTATAAAAAAATATAGTTATAGCTTCTCTCTAGAATTTTTGTGCAACATTCTTTTGTATCATTAGTGCTAGCACAATCCATAATTGACATGTTTCTTCTTTCTGCTATACCATTTCATGGAGGTGTTCTCTGTGCATACATTTGTCTCTTGATTCCTCTATCATTGTAGAAAAAATTGAACTCATTTTATATAAATTCTCCACCTTTGTTAGATCTCAAACATTTCAAGCTCCTACCTGTTCCTTTTTCAAATTTTTCCAAATACTGTTAGGAATAGTCCCAAGAGATAACTAAGGGGGAGGGGGGGGGGTGAATCAATTATCTACAAGATTCAATTCTTTATCCAATTAAGTATACTTAAACATAAAGCATAAACACAATTAAAGAACACAAGAACACAACACCAATCTTTTGGTTACGGGGAAACCCAAATAGGTAAAAACCCCGGTGGGAATTGACACCCACTAATATTCTGCACTAGAGGATTATGATCTTTGTTAGAAGATCATTAACCCTGTTAGGAGTTTCTTTATAGTATATTTAGTATAGTAGACCTAGTCAAGGGTCGGACCCTATTAGGAGTCTTTTACAATTGTCCCTGTTAGGGGAGAGGACGCACTGTCTGAGAGCTCACTGCTCAAATGGGCAAAGGCTACAACCTTCTGAATAATAGATACACACTATATCTAGCTCTTGGTGAACTATGCTTTGATCTTCTATCTAGATTAGTTCCAATGAATAGCACAAGTAATTTACTTGGTCACATAGACCTTCTTCTGATGCCTCAACACTTCACAAACTCTGCTCTACACTGCTTGATCAATTATGAACCACACTTCACCAATCAAAAATGACTGCCTATAAATATATTTCCTCCAAATGATATAATCAAGTTGTCCTATTAGAACCACCTTTAAATCATATTATATAAATCATAACAAACTCCAACAAACATTCTGTTAGCTCTACTATGCACGCAACACAATCTGGGACCTGTCTAATAAGATAATTGTAGACGCATGCTACACACTATCGACTCTACCAAAACAACCAAATCTTTCTCCTCAAGCTGAATTAACTCATGTGCTCTTAACCAAACATCAATAACTATAATCTAAGATTAAATCCAAGGGCACATACCCACAAGATAGGTGCAACTACATAACCAGTAAAATCTCTGTCAACTCTTCTAAATAAACACCGGAAACTGCTGTTGGTGAATAACGACTGCATAAATTCACTTCTACTCATCAATAGACTATGCATCCATAACTAAAACATCACTAACATGTATTCAACATAAATCCAAGTGTGCAAAGCTCCATGATAACTGTACGGATGACCATACAAAAAACACTTCCTATTACTCTATCAGGAACACTGCTGACACCAACTGCTATATAACTATCTGTACTAACAGTTAACCTCTATGCCCATGATATCATGTTGATATAATTTCCATGCTACATATACTAAAATCTTACTACATAAGACTTCCACACATGCTACTTTCCATATGTTTTCATGAATGACAAACATACAATCAGTATTGGCCTGCTAGCAAATCTCCAACAATCTCCCCCTTTGGAATTGATGGCAACATGTGGAATGAAAAACCACCACCAACCAAATGAAAATTTATTTTATAACATTCTCCATTTCCTCAATTGAACTATTGTTATATCTGAATCCTACTCCCCCTTAGTATATTACTCCTCCTTTCCTTTTGTTTTTCATGACTCAAACTCTGTATATTACTCCCCCTTTGACATCAATGGAAAAGGGTACCATTCATTTTAAGCACCGGTACTACTCCTGAGGTAGAGTAGTCAACCTTCCACCAGTCCCTGAGGACTGATGCCTTTCCTTTCTTCTTCTAAGTAGAATCAGGGAAGGGAATGACTTCCAACTTCTCCCTGAGATACTCAAAAGTATCCTTAGGCAAAGGCTTTGTGAATATATCTTCCAATTGATCTTTAGTACTCACATAGTCCATCTTGACTTCTTTCTCTACCACTTTCTCTCGTAGGAAGTGATACTTGATCTCAATATGCTTTTTCTTTGCATGCATCATAGGGTTCTTTGACATATTAATAGTGCTAGTGTTATCACAGTGAATAACAATAGGATAATCAATTTGAATTCTAAAATCCTTTATCATCTACTTGATCCAAATAATTGTAGGATAATTTAAGGCTACAAAAACATACTCTGCTTCTATTGTTGACTAAGAAATACAATTTTGTTTCTTGCTTGTCCAAGTGACAAGTCTATCACCAAGAAACACTGCTCCACGTGAAGTAATCTTTGTGTCATCAATGCATCCTACCCAATCTACATCAGTGTACACATGAAGCTCAACATTTTTTGAATTAGGATACCATAGACCATAATCTATAGTTCCCCACAAGTATTTGAATATTCTCTTTACTACCATGAGGTGACTTTGTTTGGGTTATGCTGCAAATCTTCCAACTATGCCAACTACATTTGAAATATCAGGTGTAGTCTGAGTAAGATAAATAAGTTTACCAATCATAGACTTATACAATGTTATATCTACTACTGGTGAGTCATGTTCTTTTGTAAGCTTGCATGCAGTGATCATAGGGGTTCCTACTAGCTTGCAATCATCCATCTTGAATTTCTTTAGTATCTCTTTCACATATTTTGACTGATTAATGAAAATTCCTTTCTTTGTCTACTGCACATTTAGTCCCAAAAAGTATTTGATAGGACCAATCATACTCATCTCAAATTCATTCTGCATTTCTTTGGAAAATTTTGCACTTAGTTTGTCATTACCTACGAAGATAATGTCATCAAAAAATATAGCTACAAGTAGTAAACCTTCAGATGTCTCTCTAATGAATAGATTTCAATCTACTGCTCCTTTCTTGAATCCAATCTTTGTTAAGTATCCATCTAGTCTCTCATACCATTCTCTAGGGGCTTGCTTAAGTCCATAGAGGGCCTTCTTCAATCTGCATACCATATTAGGTCTATCTGATAAGGTGAATCCTTCTGACTGCTCAATGTATACTTCTTTCAAGTCTCCATTTAGGAATGCTGACTTGACATTCATCTGATATACTTTGAAGTTTTTGACTGTAGCATAAGATAGAAATAACTTAATAGCTTCAAATCTACTCATAGGTGCAAATGTGTCTGAATAATCACTGCCTTCTCTTTGGGCATATCCTTTATATCCTTTAGATTCTAATCTTTCTTTTTTTCTTACTACTGTACCATCTTCATTCATCTCGTTTCTAAATATCCAATTTGTTCCAATCAGATTCTTATCACTGGGTCTTGGGACCAGTTCCCAAGTGTCATTCTTAACAATCTAATCAAGTTCTTTCATAGCATCATGCCAATATGAATCATTACATGCATCTTCAACACTTAAGGGTTCAATCTAAGATAGTAAACATACCACTTCATTGCTAGCTGAGTTCTTTGCTTCTGACCTTGTTAGGACTTTGGCGCTCTAATCTCTAATGATGTCTATCTTGGAATGATTTCTTGATGTAAAATTTGGAACTTTAGGTGATGTTGACTTATCAACCTTAGGATTTTCTTCTTCACTTGTCTCAGGGTCATTGAATAACACATCAATACTATCAAACATTTCTTCAATAACTGTCTCACTAGTGGAGGGTCTAGGTTCTTCTTCAATCATGGGTGAGTAATCATGATATCTTTCTTGAATCATAAAATTTTCATCAATCTTAACATGAGCACTTTCTATGATCTTTTTCAATCTTAAATTGAAACATCTATAAGCTTTACTTTTAGTAGAGTAACCAAGAAAAATACCTTCATCACTTCTTGCATCAAACTTGCCTACTGCTTCATGCCTCTTGATGTAGCACTTGCTTCCAAAGATTCTAAAATTTTTTACTATGGGAACATTACCAAACCATAGCTCATAAGGTTTCTTATTAGTGCCTGGCCTCAATTGAATTCTATTGATGGTATAGACTGTTATATTGACTGCATCTCTCCAATAGGTGTGTGCAACTTTTCCTTCTATCATAATGGTGTGCGCTATATCAAGAATGATCCTATTCTTTCTCTCTACAATTCCATTTTGCTGAGGGGTTCAAGGTGCACTTAACTATCTCTTTATGCCATGTTCTTCATAGTACTCATAGAATCTGTCAGAGGTGAATTCTCCTCCTCTATCCAATCTCAAACATTTTATCTTTAGTCCAAATTCATTCTCAACCTTAGCTTTGAATATTTTGAACTTCTCAAAAGCTTCTGACTTGTCTTTCAAGAATGCAACCCACATCATTCTAGTATAATCATCAACAAAAAAAATGAAATACCTTTCACCATAGTATGATCTTGTTTGAGTTGGACCACATAGGTCTGTATGAATCAGATCCAACTTGTTCTCTACTAAATTCTGCTTGCTTCTGAATGAATTTCTCACATGCTTTCCCATCACACATTCCCTGCATATAGTATCAACTAGCTTTTCTATGCTAGGTAGATCTCTTACTACCTTTACATTGATTATCTTTACTATGTTATCAAAATTGATATGACATAGTCTTAAATGCCACAACCAACTGTCATCAACTTTAGCAACAAAACAACTTGCTTCTGAATTGACTTGAAAAACATTACCTCTTGTCTTTGAGCCTGATGCAATCATAACACCATCTTTGTTGTTAATGATGCATTTTTCATCTTTAAACTCCAACTGATAGCCTTTTCCAAGTACCTGTCCAACACTGATAATGTTATGTTTCAAACCATCAACATAAATAACATCATCAGTACTATTCTTTCCATCTAAGGTGATGGCTCCTCTACCAACTATTGTTTAGGAGTGTTGTCTCCAAATCTGACCATACCTCCATTGTATTTGTCCAAATGAACAAACCTACCTTTATCACATGTCATGTGATGTGAACAACCACTATCTATAATCCAGTATGTCCTTATGTCAGCTTGTGAAATCAATGCAAGCTCCTGGTTCTGTTTCACATCTTCATGACATGTCTTATTATTCATTTTGTCTATAATAGAAAT
Organism: Chamaecyparis obtusa; assembly: GCA_027943335.1. Classification (NCBI taxonomy): domain Eukaryota; kingdom Viridiplantae; phylum Streptophyta; class Pinopsida; order Cupressales; family Cupressaceae; genus Chamaecyparis; species Chamaecyparis obtusa. The sequence continues at coordinate 159,971 of BSBK01005555.1, read as the reverse complement.
GAATCCTATTTCTTCTTCACCAGATTCTTCATCCAATACTCCATCTCCAGCATAGTAGCATTCCTTAGAATACTTAGGCTTGTAATCCTTTTTGAACTTTCTAGCTCTAGTAGGACACTTTGATGAAAAGTGACTGATCTTATTACATGAAAAGCATTTAAATGGTAATTGACCTTCATATTTTCCTTTTCCTTTCTTTTCTCTTTTTGCAATCATAGCAATGAAATCCTCTAGAGTTTTCTCTTCATCATCATCATCAAAATTACCATAAGTGTTTGCAGATTTCTTACCATGAACTATTGCTTTGAAGGCTGTTTCACTCTTTTGTTCTGTCTTCAATCTTGAAATTTCAAAAGCTAAGAGTTTTCTGATCAAAGTCTCTCTCTTAAAATTAGATGTAAGCTACATGGTCTCATCAAGGATGTTAATCTTGCTTTCATATTTAGGAGTGAGAGTAGTCATTAACTTATCCATAATGTCCTCCTCTGAAATCTCTCCACCATTGTTTCTAATTCCAGCAACTACTTCATTTATCCTTTGATTATAAGCTCTGATGTTTTCTTCAGAAAAAATCTCTAATGCATTGTACCTTTTCTTCCATGTCTTTCTATGTGCATCCTTTTCTTGTTTGTCTCCTTCAAATATGTCTTCTAGGTGCTTCCATATTTTGTGGGCTGTATCCACCTTTTTTATTTCTAAAAATCCACCATTAGATAGGGTGCTAATAAGGGCTTCTTTAGCAATAGCATTCTGATGAAACAATTCCTTTTGTCTATCAATAGCATCTTCTTGTTGCAAGGTCTTCTAGGGTAGGTATCTTGGCTTCTTTGATAGTCACATCAAAAACTTCAAAATCAATGCACTGCAAATGGGTCACCATCTTGTTCTTCCAATCAAGATAATTCTCTCCATCAAACTTAGGACTTTCTTTCCTAAAGTATGCCATCTGATCAACCTCAAGCTATTAAAATTTCTCTCTGAGGCACTTGGCTCTGATACCAATTGTTAGGAATAGTCCCAAGAGATAACTGAGAGGGGGGGTGAATTAGTTATCTACAAGATTCAATTCTTTATCCAATTAAGTATACTTAAATATAAAGCATAAACACAATGAAAGAACATAAGAACACAACACCAATCTTTTGGTTACAGGGAAACCCAAATAGGTAAAAACCCTGGTGGGAATTGACACCCACTAATATTCTGCACTAGAGTATTATGATCTTTGTTAGAAGATCCTTAACCCTTTTAGGAGTTGATTTACAATATATTTAGTATAGTAGACCTGGTCAAGGGTCAGACCATATTAGGAGTCTTTTACAATTTTCCTTGTTAGGGGAGAGGATGCACTATCTACGAGCTCACTTCTCAAATGGGTGAGGGCTACAACCTTTTGAATAATAGATACACACTATATTTGGATCTTGGTGAACTACGCTTTGACCTTCTATCTAGATTAGTTCCAATGAATAGTACAAGTACTTTACTTGGTCACATAGACCTTCTTCTAATGGCTCAACACTTCGCACACTCTACTCTACTCTACTTGATCAACTATGAACCACACTTCACCAGTCACAAATGACTTCCTATAAATATCTTTCCTACAAATGATATAATCAAGTCAGCCTGTTAGAACCACCTTGAAATCATATTAGAGAAATCATAACAAACTCCAATAAACATTCTGTGGGCTCTACTATGCATGCAACACAATCTAGGACCTATCTAATAAGATAATTGTAGACACACACTACACATTGTTGGCTCTACCAAAACAAGTGAATCTTTCTCCTCAAGCTAAATTAACTCATGCACTCTTAACCAAACATCAATAACTATCCTCTAAGCTTAAATCCAAGGGTGCATACCCACAGGATAGGCACAACTAAATAACTAGTAAAATCTTTGTCAGCTCTTTTGAATAAATATAGGAAACCACTGTTGGTGAATAGCAACTGCATAACTTCACTTCTACTCATCAACAAACTATGCATCGATCATTGAAACATCACTAACATGTCTTCAACATAAATCCAAGTGTGCAAGGCTCCATGATAATTGTATGGATGACCATACATAGAACACTACCTGTTACTTTGTCAGGAACACTACTGACATCAATTGCTATATAATTATCTGTACTAATAGTTAACCTCTATGCCCATGATATCATGCTAATATCATGTCCATGCTACATATACTAAAAGCTTACTACATAAGACTTCCATGCATGTTACTTTCCATGTACTGGCCTGCTAGCAAATCTCCAACAAATACCACTTAAACAACTGAAATGCATCAGTTTTCTCTTTCAAAGACATTATAGTCATCATCCTAGAATAGTCATCAACAAAAATAATGAAATAATTATCACCACAATAGCTTTTTACACCCATAGGTCCACAAAGGTCAGTATGAACCAATTCCAAAATATTTTCAGAGGTATATGTCTTTCTCTTAAAACTAGACTTTGTCATTTTTCCTAATTGAGACTATTTGCACATCACATTATCCGATTTCTTCAATCTTGACAAACCTCCAACTTTTTTCTATTTACTAATGTTTACCAGATTGTCAAAATTCACATGAAACAACCTCTTATGCCATAACCATACATCATCAAACTGTGCAAACAAACATGTTTCTTTAGATAGGTCTAGATAGAGCAAGTTACCTCTTGTATGTTCTCCACTTCCAATTAGTTCACCAGTGGCATCAAATATTTTAGCCTTCCTGTGATGAAATTTCACTTAGTAACTTGTGTTGTTCAACTGTGCAATACTCAAAAAGTTATAGTTAAGACCTTCAACCTAATAAGCATTTTCACATGTGATCTTGTCAGTCAATCTAATTGATCATTTTCCTCTCACAAGACATGGTTCATCATTACCAAAATTAACACTTATATCTTTGTAATGATCTAGGGTTTCAAACTTACTTTTGCCACCACTCATGTGATGTGAACAACCACTATCAATAATCCTATTGGAGATTTTCCAACAGGCCAGTACTGACTGTATGTTTGTCATTAATGACAACATATGGAAAGTAGCATGCATGGAAGTCTTATGTAGTAAGCTTTCAGTATATGAAGCATGGACATGATATCAGCATGATATCATGGGCATAGAGGTTAACTATTAGTACAGACAGTTATATAGCAGCTTGTGTTAGTAGTGTTCCTAACAGAGTAACAGACAATGTTCTATGTATGGTTGTCCATATAGTTATCATGGAGCCTTGTTTGCTTGGATATCTATTGAAGACATGTTAGTGATGTTTCAGTCATGGACGTATAGTTCGATGATGAGTAGAAGTGAAGTTATGCAGTCGCTATTCACCAGTAGTAGTTAAATGTGTTTGTTCAGAAGAGCCAACAGATATTTTATTGGTTCTGGAGTTGCGCCTATCCTATGGGTATGCACCCTTGGATTTAATCTAAGAGGAGAGTTATTAATGTTTGGTTAAGAGAACATGAAGTAATTCATCTTGAGGAGAAAGATCCAGTTGTTTTGGTAGAGCTGATAGTGTGTAGCATGTGTCTACAATTATCTTATTGGAAAGGTCCCAGAATATGTTGCATGCATAGTAGAGCTGATAAAATATTTATTGGAGTTTGTTATGGTTTCTCTAATATGATTTCAAGGTGATTCTAATAGGTTGACTTGATTATATAATTTAGAGGAAAGATATTTATAGGCAGTCATTTGTGATTGTTGGAGTGTGGTTCATAGTTGATTAAGTAGAGCAGAGAAGAGTGTGCAAAGTGTTGAGCCATTAGAAGAAGGTCAATGTGACCAAGTAAAGTATTTGTGCTAGACATTAGAACTGATCCAAATAGCAGGTCAAAGTGTAGTTCACCAAGATCCAGATATAGTGTGTATCTGTTAAACATAAGGTTGTAGCCTTCACCCCTTTGAGTAGTGTGCTCTTGGATAGTGTGTCCTCTCCCCTAACAGGGAAAATTATAAAAGACTCCTAATAGGGTCTGACCCTTGACTAGGTCTACTGTACTAAATATATTGTAAAGAAAATCCTAGCAGGGTTAAGGATATTCTAACTAGGATCATAATACTCTAGTGCAGAATATTAATGGGTGTCAATTCCCACCAAGGTTTTTACCTATTTGGATTTCCCCATAACCAAAATATTGGTGCTGTGTTGATTTATTCTTTCATTGTGTTTATGCTTTATGTTTAAGTATACTTAATTGGATAAATAATTGAATCTTGTAGATAATTGATTCACTCCCCCCCCCTTCTCAGTTATCTCTTGGGACTATTCCTAACAATTGGTATCAGAGCCAAGTGCCTCGGAGAGAAAGTTTAACAACTTGAGGTTGATTAGATGGCATACTTCAGAAAAGAAAGTCCTAAGTTTGATGGAGAAAATTATCTTGATTGGAAGAACAAGATGGTGACCCATTTATAGTGCATTGGTTTTGAAGTCTTTGATGTAACTATCAAAGCAGCCAAATTCCCTACTCTAGAAGACCTTAAAAAGGATGATGCTACTGAAAAGAAAAAGGATGATGCTACTGAAAAGAAAAAGGAATTGTTTCATCAGAATTCTATTGCTAAAGAAGCCCTTATCATCTCCCTATCTGATTGTAAGTTCTCAAAAATAAAAAGAGGTAGATACAGCCCACAAAATATGGAAGCACCTAGAATACATATTTGAAGGAGACAAACAAGAAAAGGATGCACGCAGAAAGACATGGAAGAAAAGATACAATTCATTAGAGATGCTACCTGAAGAAAATATCAGAGCTTACAATCAAAGGATAAATGAAACAGTTGCTAGAATCAGAAATAATGGTGGAGAGATTTCAGAGGAGGACATTATGGACAAGTTAATGACTACTCTCATTCCTAAATATGAAAGAAAAATCAACATCCTTTATGAGACCATGTAGCTTACATCTAATTTCAAGAGAGAGAGACCTTGATTAGAAAAATCTCAGCTTTTGAGATTTCAAGATTGAAGACAGAACCAAAGAGTGAAACAACCTTCAAAGAAACAGTTCATGGTAAGAAATATGCAAACACTTCTGGTAATTTTGATGATGATGATGAAGAGAAAAAACTAGATGATCTCATTGCTATGATTTCCAAAAGAGAAAAGAAAGGAAAAGGAAAATATGAAGGTTAATTACCATTTAAATGTTTTTCATGTAATAAGATCGGTCACTTTGCATCTAAGTGTCCTACTAGAGCTAGAAAGTTCAAAAAGGATTACAAGCCTAAGTATTCTAAGGAATGCTACTATGCTAGAGATGGAGTTTCAGATGATGAATCAAGTGAAGAAGAAATTGGATTCATTGCTATTGTAGACAAAATGAATAACAAGACAAATCACAAAGATGATAAAAAGGGACAAGAGCTAGCATTGATTTCACAAGCTGACATAAGAATAGACTGGATTATAGATAGTGGTTGTTCACATCACATGATAGGTGATAAAGATAGATTTTTTCATCTAGACAAATACAATGGTGGTATGGTTAGATTTGGAGACAACACTCCTAAACCAATAGTTGGTAGAGGAGCTATCACCTTGGATGGAAAGAATAGTATTGATGATGTTCTATATGTCGATGGTTTGAAACATAACCCTCTCAGTGTTGGACAGTTACTTGGAAAAGGCTATCAGTTTGAGTTTAAAGATGACAAATGCATCATTAACAACAAGGATGGTGTTATGATTGCATCAGGCTCAAAGACAAGAGGTAATGTTTTTCAACTCAATTCAAAAGCAAGTTATTTTGTTGCTAAAGTTGATGATAGTTGGTTGTGGCATAAAAGACTATGTCATATCAATTTTGATAACATAGTAAAGATAAGAAATGTAAAGGAAGTGAGAGATCTACCAAGCATAGAAAACTAGTTGATACTATATGCAGGGAATGTGTGATGGGGAAGCATGTGAGAAATTCATTCAGGAGCAAGAAAAATTTAGTAGAGAATAAGTTGGATCTGATTCACATGGACCTATGTGGTCCAACTCAAACAAGATCATACTATGGTGAAAGGTATTTCATTTTGTTTGTTGATGATTATACTAGGATGATGTGGGTTGCATTATTGAAAGATAAGTCAGAAGCATTTGAGAAGTTTAAAATATTCAAAGCTAAGGTTGAGAATGAATCTGGACTAAAGATAAAATGTTTGAGATCAGATAGAGGAAGAGAATTCACCTCTGATAGATTCTATGAGTACTGCGAAGAACATGGCATAAAGAGATAGTTAAGTGCACCTAGAACCCCTTAGCAGAATGGAATTACAGAAAGAAGGAATCAGATCATCCTTGATACAGAGTGCACCATCATGATTGAAGGAAAAGTTGGACACACCTATTGGAGAGATGCATTGAATATAATAATCTACACCATCAATAGAATTCAATTAAGGCCAGGTGCTAAAAAAAAACCATATGAGCTATGGTTTGGTAATGTTCCCACAATAAAATACTTCAAAATCTTTGGAAGAAAGTGCTACATCAAGAGGGATGAAGCAGTAGTCAAGTTTGATGCAAGAAGTGATGAAGGTATTTTCCTTGGTTACTCTACTAAAAGTAAAGCTTATAGATATTTCAATTTAAGATTGAAAAAAATCATTGAAAGTACTCATGTTAAGATTGATGAAAAGTTTATGGTTCAATAAATATATCATGATTACTCACCCATGATTGAAGAAGAACCCAGACCCTCCACTAGTGAGATAGTTATTGAAGAAATTTTTGACAATATTGATGTGTTATTCAATGACCCTGAGACAAGTGAAGAAACTCCTAAGGCTGATAAGTTAGCATCACCTAAAGTCCCAAAGTTTACATCTAGAAATCATTCCAAGATAGACATCATTGGAGACTAGAACAACAAAGTCTTAACAAGGTCACAAGAAAAGAACTCAGCTAGTAGTGAAGCGGTATGTCTACTATCTCAGATTGAACCTTTAAGTGTTGAAGATGCATGTAATGATTCATATTGGCATGATGCTATGAATGAAGAACTTGATCAGATTGTTAAAAATGACACTTGGGAACTAGTCCCAAGACCTAGTGATAAGAATATGATTGGAACAAAGTGGATATTCAGAAACAAGATGAATGAAGATGGTATTGTAGTAAGAAAAAAAGAAAGGTTAGTATGTAAAGGGTATGCACAAAGAGAAGGCATCGATTATTTAGACACATTTGCACCTGTGAAAAGATTAGAAGCTATTAAGTCATTTCTAGCTTATGCTACAGTCAAAAAATTCAAAGTATATTAGATGGATGTCAAGTCAGCATTCCTGAATGGAGATTTGAAAGAAGAAGTATACATTGAGTAGCCAGAAGGGTTCACCTTATCAGATAGACCTGATATGGTATACAGATTGAAGAAGGCCCTCTATGGACTTAAGAAATCCCCTAAAGCATGGTATGAGAGACTAGATGGATATCTAATAAAGATTGGATTCAAGAAAGGAGTAGTAGATTGTAATCTATTTATTAGAGAGATATCTGAAGGTCTACTACTTGTAGCTATATTTGTTGATGACATTATCTTTGGAGGTAATGAAAAACTAAGTGCATAATTTTCCAAAGAAACATAGAATGAGTTTGAGATGAGTATGATTGGTCCTATCAAATACTTTTTAGGACTAAATGTGCACCAGATAGAAAAAGGAATTTTTATTAATCAGTACAAGTATGTGAAAGAGATAATAAAGAAATTCAAAATAGATGATTACAAACCAGTAGGAACCCCTATGATCACTAGATGCAAGCTTACAAAAGAAGATGACTCACCAGTAGTAGATATAACATTGTATAAGTCTATGATTGGTAAACTCATATATCTTACTCAGACTAGACCTAATATTTTCAATGCAGTTGGCATAGTTGGAAGATTTACAGGAGAACCTAAGAAAAGTCACCTCATGGTAGTAAAGAGAATATTTAGATACTTGCAAGGCACTATAGATTTTGGTCTATGGTATCCTAATTCAGAAAATGTTGAGCTTCATGTGTACACTAATGCAGATTGGGTAGGATGTGTTGATGATAGAAAGAGTACATCAAGTGGAGCAGTGTTTCTTGGTGATAGACTTGTCACCTAGACAAGAAAGAAACAAAATTGTATTTCTCAATCAACAACAGAAGAAGATTATGTTGTAGCAACCTTGAATTGTTCTACAATTGTTTGGATCAAGCAGATGATAAAGGATTTTGGAATTCAAATTGATTATCCTATTGTTATTCACTATGATAACACTAGCACTATCAATATGTCAAAGAACCTTGTGATGCATGCAAAGACAAAGCACATTGAGATCAAGTATCACTTCCTAAGAGAGAAACTGGTAGAGAAAGAAGTCAAGTTGGACTATGTGAGTACTAAAGATCAGTTGGCAGATATATTCACAAAGCCCTTGCCTAAGGATACTTTTGAGTATCTCAGGGAGAAGTTGGGAGTAATTCCCTTCATTGATTTTGCTTAGAAGAAAGAAGGAAAAGCATCAATCCTCAGGGACTGATGGAAGGTTGACTACTCTACCTCAGGAGTAGTACTGGTGCTTAAAATTAATGGCACCCTTTGCCATTAATGTCAAAGGGAGAGTAATATATAGAATCATGAAAAATAGAAGTAAAAAGGAGGAGTAATATGCTAAGGGGGAGAAGCATTCAATTATTACAGTAGTTCAGTTGAGGAAATGGATAATGTTATAAAAAAAATGTTCATTTGGGTTGGTGGTGGTTTTTCATTCCACATGTTGCCATCAATGCCAAAGGGAGAGATTGTTGGAGATTTGCCAGCAGGCCAGTACTGACTGTATGTTTGTCATTGATGACAACATATGGAAAGTAGCATGCATGGAAGTCTTATGCAATAAGCTTTTAGTATATGAAGCATGGACATGATATCAACATGATATCATGGGCGCAGAGGTTAACTGTTAGTATAGACAGTTATATAGCTATTTGTGTTAGCAGTGTTCCTGACAGAGTAACAGACAATGTTTTGTGTATGGTTGTCCGTATATTTATCATGGAGCCTTGCGCACTTGGATATATTTTGAAGACATGTTAATGATGTTTTAGTCATGGACACATAGTTTGATGATGAGTAGAAGTGAATTTATGCAGTCGCTATTCACCAGTAGTAGTTTCCTATGTTTGTTCAGAACAGCCGATATAGATTTTATTGGTTCTAGAGTTGCACCTATCCTGTGGGTATGCACCCTTGGATTTAATATAAGAGGAGAGTTATTGATTTTTGGTTAAGAGGTGATGAAGTAATTTAGCTTGGGGAGAAAGATCTAGTTGTTTTGGTAGAGCTGATAGTGTGTAGCGTGCGTCTACAATTATCTTATTGGACAAGTCCCAGAATATGTTGTGTGCATAGTAGAGCTGACAGAATGTTTATTGGAGTTTGTTATGGTTTCTCTAATATGATTTCAAGGTGGTTCTAATAGGCTAACTTGATTATATCATTTAGAGGAAAGATATTTATAAGCAGTCATTTGTGATTGCTAGAGTGTGGTTCATGGTTGATTAAGTAGAGTAGAGCAGAGTGTGTGAAGTGTTGAGCCATCAGAAGAAGGCCAATGTGACCAAGTAAAGTATTTGTGCTATACATTGGAACTGATCCAGACAGAAGGTCAAATCATAGTTCACCAAGATCCAGATATAGTGTGTATCTGTTAAACATAACGTTGTAGCCTTCACCCGTTTGAGCAGTATGCTCTCAGATAATGTGTCCTCTCCCCTAACAGGGTCCGACCCTTGACCAGGTCTACTATACTAAATATATTGTAAAGAAACTCCTAACAGGGTTAAGGATATTCTAACAAGGATCATAATACTCTAGTGCAGAATATTAGTTGGTGTCAATTCCCACCGGGGTTTTTACCTATTGGGTTTCCTCATAACCAAAATATTGGTGTTTTGTTCATGTGTTCTTTCATTGTGTTTATTTTTTATGTTTAAGAATACTTAATTGGATAAAGAATTGAATCTTGTTGATAACTGATTCACCCCACCCCCCCCCATCTCAATTATCTCTTGGGACTATTCCTAACAAATCCATTTATCACCTTTAATCACATAAGAAATAAGTGCAATTTTCTCATCTTCATCAGAATCATCTTTCATAGAAACATAAACAACTTCTATATCACATTCATTAGATTCACTAGTGTCACTATCACTTTCTTCTTCAGCAATATAGCAGGATTTCTTTCCTTTATCTTTGTAGCCTCTGTATCTTTAGTGATCTCTTTCATTTTTCTTGTATTTGTACTTTCTTTCCATTCTCTCATCCTTGTCAATCTTGTTAGGGAATATTTCTGCAATATGGCCAACTTTCTTACATGAAAAATAGATTATAGGAAGTTTACCTTTATATTTCCATTTTCCTCTTTTTAGCCTTCTAGACATAAGTGCCTCAAGATCATCTAGTTCCTATCACTATCACTATCACTATCACTGTCACTATCACTTTTCACACACTTTTCTTTTTCCTTTTTAGACTTATATAGAACCATTTGTGACTTGAATATAGATTCAACATTAAGAACAATGTAGTTATCATAGTTAGACAACTCAAAAGTAGTAAGCTTACCAACAAGACTTTCCAAAGTTAAAACATTACTAGGGTTACATCTTGATTCTTGTATTGCAAAAATTATGATAGAATAGATAGGAAGAAAAGTTCTCAATACTTTACCAATAACAATTTCATCATCAATGTTTCCATTAAATCCTCTGATATCATATTGAGAAATATTTTCACCTTCTTGCATTTTCATTTCATCAAACTTACTTCTCAGGCTTTTAGATTTGGCTCTCAGCACATTTGTATCTCTACCATAGATAGGTGCAAGAGTGTCCCACATTTTCTTTACATTTGTGCAGTCCTTGATGTCTTCAAATTTAGGATAGCTTAGGGAAAATGGAATCTCCAACATTTCTTGACTGTATTCTTGTTTTTCTTTCATCTCCTCGATAGTTAAAGGTGCATCAGGTATAACATACTCATTTTACACATAGTATTTTGCTAAATCACCAATACCAGCTAGAGGTAGTTTCATCAGACTCTACCATGCAGGGAAGTTCTCTTTGTTCAACTTTGGTACCTCCTTTTTGTACATCTTGATCATTAGCTTCAAATACCTTTAAAATTTTCTTTGTAAGCACCAAAAACTCTGATACCAATTGTTAGAATGACTTAGAACAATAGAGAGCAGGGGTGAATCAGTTGTTATTAGGTCTAGATGTACCAATTGAACTTTATAGAATTTCAACAATCTCAGATCTAATCAGTAATTCAATTTGGTCTCTATAGCACATATTAGAAACATATAACATGCAATCCACTATCCAAAAGTAATTAACTTGCAAAATATAAAGCTTTCAAAAACATCAACATAAAAATCATTCACACAAGTATAACACAAGGATTTATAGTGGAAACCCAATTTGGGAAAAACCACTTTGTAACATGCTACTAATTTTTACTCTTCTGAAGTGAGCTCTGTGAAAAGCCAACCCTGTTAAAGGCTTACATGCACACTATTAGGTGTGACCCTGTTAAAGGATTTAAAACACTCTATCAAAAGTGGCCTGGTTAGGGGGCTTAAGAATATTCCATTAGAATTTCACCTTGATTAAAGGATTTATACAATGATTGTTAGGTCTGCCTTGATTAAAGGATTTAGACCGATATAATGGTTAGAAAGTAACAATAGTTTCTAATCTGAAAAACATACAAATCACTTTGCAAATATAGATCCACTTCACACATATATGTTGATTTATTGACTGATCTCCATTTCCATGTCCATCTCTAATCTGCTCATAATTCACTTCAAGAAATCACAACTCTATTCAGCTCCTTCACAATTTCACCTTTAGCCTTCTACTTAAACTTATCAGTCAATCACATCAACCTCTTCTTCATACTTTGTAACCTCACAATTAGGTTTCCTTTATACCTCTTTGATCAGGTAGATCAATATTTTGCCTCTTAATCTCCTCCATAGATCTTAGGTTTAGGTTAGATTCATCAAATCCTTCCATCCTTATGTTCTTCATCTTTTCCTTCTAGATACATCTCCAAAGTTGATGTAGGAGCATCCTGGGTGTAAGAGCAATCTTGCATCACCCAAAAATATTTATGTTTTATATTCAATAAGGGCTATCTTGTGAAGAGCTACTATTTATGAAAACTTGTTGTTTTTAGTAAGTTGGTCATAAATCTTAGAATGTTCTGATTTTACATGTGGAGGTTCATCTCAGTCATATCAACCTGCCAGTAAAGTTTCATGACTAGATCAGGTCTAGTTTTGAAGATATTGAAGATTTTTGGAATTGGCAGCAGGGTACAGAAACTTTGAACTCAATTTTGAAGGCTTTAGAGGCTCTGGATGAGGTCAAAAATTTGGGTGATAGGTGCTTGCGCAAGTCAAGCCTATAGAGCACTTCGTGGTCTTTTCGAAATGGGGTTATAATAGTCAATCAGGTCAACTGGTGATGAGTTATGGTCTCCGAAAGTTGGGTCACCTGAAATGGTAGAAAATAATTTTCCTTCAAAATTTCTGTTCAAGTTTCAAAAGTTATTTTGAGCCGACTCTGATGTAATAAATTGAAAAATAAAATAATTCTAAGTTTGGTCAGCCCTAAGGGCTAAATTTCTGGAACCTTCTCGGGTGGTGAAAAATGCCTATATAAAGAAGGCCCGTAGTGTTGTCTAGGGTAGTTTTGGGTAGTAGATCTAGGTATTGATTCGAGGCTTTGTCCTATAGAATATTGTAAGGGAATGCTCATGTGGCTTTGCATATTGTAATTTTGAAGGTTTGTAATTCCACATTTGTGGAGATAATAAGAAGCCAATTTTTTATTTGTGCATATTGTTGTTGTTGTTTCTTTGTTTATGTTATGTGTTTGTGGTACTAAGGGGAGTACCCTTCATCAAGTGGTATTAGAGCAGGAGTTCTTGAGTGTGTAAATAGATCACCAATTGTGAGGTAGTTTGCACCAGGATTGTGGGTTAGGATTTCTGTATAAACAGATCGCCGACTATGAGGTAGTTTGCACTAGGACCGTGGTTAGGGTTTCAAAATGAATCATGAAAATGCCTCCATGAAGGGAATGTGGTGGAAGAGCTGGTGTTGTAACACCTGAGGTTAGAGCACTCCAGAGACAAGTGCAAGCATTATAAGAAGAGATTCGTAGAGGAATGAATCTTAATGTCAGAGATGAAAGTGAGGATGAAGCCGAAGAAGGAAATGATGATAAAGAAGAAGAGGAAGGTGAAATTTTGAATTGGGAAGAAGAAAGGATTTTTCGAGCCATTTCCAAGATGGGAAAAAGACCTAAGATATAGGTTCTGACATTTTCTAGAAATCTTAACCCAGAAGAATTGATCGACTGGATCAATGAATGTGAAGAATATTTTGAGTATGAAGATATTGAGGATCTTGATAGGGTCAAATTCATGAAGGTCAGACTAAAAGGTCATGCGAAGATCTGGTGGCAAGAGATTCAATTGGAGTGAAATAGAAGAGGGAAACATAAAATCACAAGATGGGATGGGATGGTGGATAAATTAAAGTGACAGTTCATCCCTGTTGATTATGAGCTTGACCTACTAAAGAAAATGCAAAGTTTGAAGTAAGTGAGACGATCTGTTCAGGAGTATACAAAGGAGTTCTATCAAATCCTTATCAGAACAGGCCATGTAGAAGCTGATAAGGAGAAAGTTTCTCATTACCTTAATGGGTTGAGGCCAAGCATTCAGGAGGAGCTAAATCTTGTTTGAATGAACAATATTGAAGAGGCATACCCATTTTCCCTAAAAGTGGAGGAAAAGCTGAACAAGAAGTTTGAGAGCAAACAAAATGGAAGAGGTCATGGTGGACAATCATATGGAGGCCAAAATGAAGATCCGAAAAAGCAAGATGAGGCTAGTAGTAGTCAAAATTAGAGAGGAAATAATTCCAATCATTTCCAAGATCAGAATAATAAAGATCAAAGAGGAAGAGGAAGAGGACAAGGTTCAGGAAGAGGAGGCTTCCATGGAACATGTTTCCACTGTGGAGAAGAAGGTCATAGGGCATTTGAATGTCCTCAATGCCAATGAAGGAAAAATAGGAGGAATGAAGGCCAGGCCAGAGTCGCACATGTAGATGAAGATGCCAAATCATCAAATTTAGAAGATGTTGAAAGAGGAGAAATGCTGATTAACAGAAGAGTCCTGCTGAGTGGTGAGAATGAACCTAAACAAATGAGGAGCCTATTTCGCACTAGATGCAAGTGTGAAGGTAAATGTTGTGATGTGATTATTGATAGTGGAAGCACTAAAAATTTGGTGTCAGAAGAGATGGTGACAAAGTTGAAGCTCAAGAGATAGAAACACCCACATCCATATCGGATTGCCTGGGTGCAGGATGACCACAAGGTCATGGTCAGTGAATAGTGCCTAGTAAAGTTCAAGATCGGCAGGTACCAAGATGAGGTACTATCTGATATCATATCTATGGATGCATGTCATATGTTGTTGGGTAGACCGTGGCAGTTTGACAGATGTGTTGTACATGATGGTCATGCGAATACCTATTCCCTAACAAAGGATGGAGTGCGACATAAGCTAAAACCATTGAAGGAGACTGAAGAAAAGGTATGTGGTAATGCAAGAATAACATTTTTTTATGGAAGAAAATTACTAGATGGTATGAGGCATGAGCATGTGTGTTTTGCTTTAATTCCAAAAGCTGGTAAAGAGGAAGTAGAGGATGTACTTGTAGAGGTTGCAGATTTGTTGAATGAGTTTTAGGATATTGTATCTAGTAATGTACCTGATGGATTACCACTGGTAAGGAAGATCAATCATCAGATGGATTTGATTCCAGGAGCCAATTTTCCAAACAAGGCAGCACATAGAATGACACTAGCAGAAAGTGAATAGTTGAACAGACAAGTACATGAGTTATTGCAGAAGGGGTTGATTCGAGAGAGTCTGAGTCCCTGTGCCATACCAGTGGTATTAGCACCAAAGAAGAATGGAGAATGGAGGATGTGTATAGATTCTAGAGCAATAAATAAGATCACAATCAAGTATAGGTTTCCATTGCCACGAAGGCATGATATTATAGATTGTTTGAGTGGAGCTGTGTATTTTTCAAAGATAGATCTGAAGAGTGGATATCACCAGATTCAGATTAGAGAAGGAGATGAATGGAAGATTTCCTTCAAGAAAAAGGAAGGACTATACCAATGCACCAAGGCCTTTTGGGCTAACCAATGCACCGAGCACTTTCATGCGGCTCATGAACGAGGTTCTGAAAGAGTTTCTGGGTAAGTTTGTCATTGTTTACCTAGATGATATTTTCATCTTTAGCAAGACATTGGAGGAACATATGATGCATATTCATATGGTGTTTGAGAAGCTCTAAAAATTAGTGTATTTGGGATTTGTAGTTTCAACAGAAGGTCTAAAAATAGACCCAGAGAAAGTACAAGCTATCCTTGAATGGCCTACTCCAAGGAGTGCTACTGAGGTAAGATCTTTTCATGGTTTGGCTAGCTTTTATAGAAAGTTTATCAAAAATATTAGCAGTATTTGTGGACCCTTGACTGAAACAATGAGAGGGGATAGAAAAGAGTTCAAGTGGACTAATGGGGCAAATAAGAGTTTTAAACTATTGAAATAGAAAGTTACAGAACAACCTGTTTTAGTACTTCCAGATTTTAATAAAGTGTTTCAAATAGATTGTGATGCTAGTGGTACTACAATAGGAGCTTTTATGAGCCAAGAAGGTAAAACTATTGCTTATTTTAGTGAGAAGTTAAATGATGCCAAGAGGAAATATTATGTTTATGATCAGGAATTTTATGCTATAGTTCAGGCATTAAAGAAGTGGAGACACTATCTGCTTTCTAAGGAGTTTGTTTTGTATACTGACCATCAAACTTTGTAATATTTGAATAGTCAAGGAAAGTTGAATCAAAGGCATTTGAAATGGGTTGATTTTTTGCAGAGTTATACATTTGTTTTGAAACACAAAAGTGGAAAGTCTAATAGGGTTGCAGATGCGCTTAGCAGAAGGAAACTACTGCTGACAGAGATGCAGATTGAGGTGGTTGGGTTTAGGGAACTCAAGAATTTGTATCTAGAGGATCCTAATTTTGGTGAAGCTTGGAAAGCTTTTAAAGAACCTGTTACTCTAGACGGAATGAAGTGGCTAGATTTTATCATTCAGGATGATATGCTATTTAGAGGGAGTCAATTGTGCATTCCAAGAAGTTCTATGAGGGGGAATCTCATCAAGGAGAAGCATAGCGGAGGATTGGCTAGACATTTTGGTCGAGATAAAACCCTTGCTTTGGTTAGTGAGAATTATTATTGGCCACAGTTGTAGCAAGATGTCAAGAAGTTTGTACAGAGTTGCAGAGTATGTCAGATGGCGAAAGGAGTGAAGCAGAATACAGGGTTGTATCAGCCATTACTTGTACTAGAGAAGCCTTGGGAGGCTATTAGTATGGACTTTGTTCTTGGTTTACCAAGGACACAATGGGGACATGATTCAATTTTTGTAGTAGTTGACAGATTTTCAAAGATGGCACATTTTGTTCCCTGCAAGAAGACTAATGATGTTGTTCATGTAGCAAAATTATTTTTTAGAGAAGTGGTGAGACTACATGGTTTGCCTAAGAGTATAGTTTCAGATAGGGACACTAAGTTCGTTGGATATTTCTGACATACATTGTGGAAGAAGTTGAAGACAAATTTGAAATTCAGTTCATCAGATCATCCATAGACTGATGGATAGACAGAGGTGGTGAATAGGAGTTTGGGAAATTTGCTGAGATGTTTGGTTGGGGATAAGCCAACAAGATGGGATTTGATTTTACCATAGGCAGAATTTGCCTACAATAATTCTGTCAATAGGAGCACTGGTAAATGACCATTCCAGATTGTATATGGAAGTAGTCCCAGAAACACATCTGAATTGAGAAAGATAGATAAAGGAGAAATAAGTAGTGCTGAAGCTGAGGATTTTGCAGAACATTTGAAGAACATCCATGAGGAGGTGAGGAAGCATATTACCAAGATGAATGTATAGTATAAGGCTAAGGAAAATGAGAAAATGAGGCATAAGGAATTTCAGGTTGGAGATGAAGTCATGATTCATTTGCGAAAGGAAAGATTTCCAGTTGGTACATATAACAAGTTGAAAATGAAGAAGTTTGGGCCATGTAAGATACTGAAGAAGCATGATTCAGGAAATGCATATGAGGTAGAATTGCCTACTGAGCTGAACATTTTACTAGTGTTTTACATTTCAGATCTGACAGAGTATCATGAAGGATGTGTTAAGATGAGGTTATAGCAACACAGTGGAGTATTCCAGCAACCAGTTCAGATATCAAGGAGATTGAAGACATACTAGATAGTCATGTTGGCATAAGCATAAGGAACATGACATATGAAGAATATCTAGTCAAGTGGAAAGGATGACCTATTGAAGATTCATCATGGCTAACAAAGGAGGAGGTCAACTATCTTGGTTTTCCTCTACACACCTGAGATGTGACAAGGTCACTTCTCAAATTACCTCGGGTGTCTGATGCAGGAGCATCCTAGGTGTAAGAGCAATCTTGCATCACCCAAAAATATTTATGTTTTATATTCAATAAGGGCTATCTTGTGTAGAGCTGCTATTTATGGAAACTTGTTGTTTTTAGTAAGATGGTCATAAATCTCAGAATGTTTTGATTTTACATGTGGAGGTTCATCTCAGTCATATCAGCCTACCAATAAAGTTTCATGACTAGATCAGGTCTAGTTTTGAAGATATTGAAGATTTTTGGTATTGGCAACAGGGTACAGAAACTTTGAACTCAGTTTTGAAGGCTTTAGAGGCTCTGGATGAGGTTAAAAATTTGGTTGATAGGTGCTTGCATGAGTCAAGCCTGTAGAACACTTTGTGGCCTTTTTGAAATGGGGTTATAATAGTCAATCAGGTCAACTGGTGATGACTTATGGTCTCCAGAAGTCGGGTCACCTAAAATGGCAGAAAATAATTTTCCTTCAAAATTTTTGTTCAGGTTTCAAAAGTTATTTTGAGCTGACTCTGATGTAATAAATTAAAAAATAAAATAATTCTAAGTTTGGTCGGCCCTAAGGGCTAAATTTTTGGAACCTTCTCGGGCGGTGAAAAATGCCTATATAAAGAAGGCCTGTAGTGTTAGATTTGGGTATTGATTCGAGGCTTTTTCCTATAGAATATTGTAAGGGAATTCTCATGTGGCTTTGCATATTCTAATTCTGAAAGTTTGTAATTCCACATTTGTGGAGATAATAAGAAGCCAATTTTCTGTTCTTGCATATTGTTGTTGTTGTTTCTTTGTTTCTGTTATGTGTTTTTGGTATTAAGGGGAGCACCCTTCATCAAAAATTCTCTTTTAATCCATAAGAAAATTATTTACCATGCATTAAATTCTCCATACAATACATTAATATTTTCAACATGTTTTACATATCCTAATAGTTCAACTATGTCGGCTGGGATTCTCAATTCTTTCTTCAAATGTAAATTACTGACACTCGGTCAATACTGTGTATCTCGATCATCACTAAAAACTTTCTTCCTCAGAAAACACTATCTTTTCTTAGTAATTTCCTATCACTCGACAATTAGTGATGTTCAGTCAACACTAGATTTACTCAGCATATACTAGCGCTCAGTTGACACTAACATCACTCAGCTTAAACTAGATTTCTTCACTTTTTCTCGATTAAGCCTACATTTCCAGTGTTTCTTCTTACTTAGATAAACAACTCATTACCTTTTCAATGTGCCAATTGATCAAGTACCCATTTAAGAATCACATAACTCAACCTTTCCTTAGGTCCTATTGTTATGTCCTCTTTTCAAATCCTCTTCATCAATCAAAAGATATGGTACTATCCTAGATAGCAAGTGTCTTACCAGTTAAGGTTTGACTTCAATGACAATATAACAATTGTTTCAATTGTAGTTTCCAATAGCTAGGACCTTAGTACTATCTCTGTAATCAACAACCTTCAAGGATTTTAAAGGCACACTCAGACCTGTGTAGCCAGGTGGAGTCAATGTTTGGTACCTACAACCTTGCATCGTCAAGATGAGAAAATACACATACACACACACACATATAGAAAGATATTAGCAGACAAGGAGGGGGAGTGCGACATTGTGTAGATCTCTGGTATAAGTGATTACGACTACCTCCACTCATCCTATAGGAACATCAAACATGATTTGTTAGTGTTGTTAGCACATAGATAATCATGACCATTTAAATTCACTAAAAGAAGGTAAACCATCATTAGTGATAATGCAAAATTGACATGTAAGCATAATCAAAGATATAAGCAATATTTCTAAATCATTACCCAACAAAAACAATCTCATATTCAACCAAAGAGACAACCAGGATCATGTATAAGTAAATATAAAAGATAATGATCATGAACCTATTATTCAAAGGAAAGTAATAATCCATTAACATCTCATCACCTAAGTTCAGTAAGGAGGAAACACACATTCCACAAATGACAAAATATCATAATCCTATTCAGTCTCAAGTATAAAAAGTAATACCATCAAGGTGGGTATCACAATTAACCCTTTAGTCATTATAACTAATTTATCTAAGGTGATCATAATCATCGATAAGGAGTACCTCACATAGTAACATATAGATCTATCATGTGGCCCCATAATATCAAGGTCCTAAAATATGATGGATATATAAGAAGGCATGAATGAAAGATTTATCATTTTCCAAACTAGAATGTGAAGTTATTATAGTTGGAATAGAATGGGTTATGCAAGCACATAAAGAAGGATCAAACTCTTATCAAAACAAGCATACAAGTCCCTATAACACTCCCTAATTTCCAACACACACATTGAAAGGACATGTTAGGGTTGGAGGGGCATTAAATACCCCCCCTAAGATTTGACTTACTCCTAGAAGTCATAAAGTACTAAACTTATATTCATTATTCTTAAGTAGTAACAATATTGCAAATATTTCTACTTTGGTCTAACATCAATATATTAGACAAAAATTTTAACCTCATGAGTTAGGATTTCTTCTAGTAACAAGACATATTTTAAGATTCCTAAATATAGCATGTGATTTTGAATTAGGGCCCAAAATTTATGCTCTATACAAGACCAATACAAAATTGATATGGGGGTTATTTCTTTCATAATGGAAGTGCATAAAATACTACTATTTCACATCTACTTTTGTAATCATTCAAACATAAAACATTAAAAATATTCAAAGCTTACCATTTACATCAGCATATAGTTCTATGAGTAATCTTTTAGAGTACAAAAGATAGATCTCTTTTATGTAACAAAGTTACTTATTACCCTTAGAGGTCTATGCTATATTATAGGATAATATCCAACATAAAACTTACATACAAGACTTAATACACACCTTCTTCAAGGAATGTAATCTAAGACATCTTTTATAATTATACTATAACAATTGTTAGTATTCTATTATAAAAAAAATCCATACTCATAGAGAGAATTTAAGAAATTTAACTAGGAATCTTTGAGTTAGAGTATCATCTCAAGATTTACTTATTAACTAGTTGTATTTCTACTTACATGTCCCTAAAATTTATGTCATACACTTTCTTATGAATATACCTAATTCTAAAAATTAATATGAATATTTCATTCAAATTTACTATTTTTCAAAAGTAGTCATAGATTCATTAAGGGAGGGATAAACACATGAGTCCTATGACTACCCTTTTTATTCAATCAAATCTTTCACTAACACTTTCAACCAATTAGCCTTATGCACATAGGTTTTATAGCTATCTTTAATTTCCTTAATAGGAGCACATTGAGGAGTAACCACATGTATCATTATCCTCATATGCATTAACAATATGATTCATATATAACATCATATAAGTAAAAATATTCTTCTAACATTTCCTTTTTAAGAAAAATATAATGTTTGACTTAAATCTATTCTGATAAACATACAACTATTCTATTTATAATGACTCATCAAACCTTTATATACTAGTAATAATATTTTTAGTTTTGTACAACTAAATTTATACTCACAATTCACACAGAAAATGCAAACATAGATTCCCTAGTATCTGATTACTATAAGAATTTATTTCCATAATACTCTTCTGGGATCCTGATGCAAGGCAGGGCAGGATGAGGGCTAAAGGCACTCCCTAATCCAAATCCTCCTAGCTAAGATCACACATTTTGGAGAAAATACACAAGAGAGAGAGAGAGAGAGAGAGAGAGAGAGAGAGAGAGAGAGAGAGAATGTAGAACACATGATATATTATTCATGAATAACATCATACATGTCAAGTTGTAAGGCCTTCCCAGTTATGACCAAATACATTCAAATTAATTACAACATTCCTCCAACATGCGAGGATTCAACCTTCAGAAGCTATCTTCTAGCTCCTAAACCGATACCCCAAAAACTCCTAAACTAACATCCCAAAACTCTTTCCTAAAACTATAAACACCAACTACATTTATACAAGAGGCTAGCAAAAAAATTTGGCCTTCAGATCCATCATAGTAGAAGGAATGACCAGATCTAGGTCTACACACTTCCCAATGATCAATACCAACATTAACTACGTGACCACAATTCAATACACAAGTCACCCTCAACTGGAAATCAAAATAAATCACTTGGTGAGAAAGAGTACCAGTGCCAGGAAATAACTTGGCAAACGAAGGAACCAAGCTAAGTCGGTCAATGAAGGAACTGAGCAATAACCAATCCCCATCAGTAAACAAAGGAAAACATCACCGAGAGCCAAAAGAAGCTACCAAGAAAACCTAACACTTCTAACTTTTTTTTGGTGATACATGATTATGAAGGACCTGAGATGCTCCTACATCATATAGTAGGTACAACCTAAGCTAAATCCAACTCAGATTTTGAAATCCATGAACTATCTTCAATCAATCCGTTCTTCCACTTTACTAGATATTCCATATATTGTTTTCCTCTTGTGCTTCTGCCAACTCTATGTTCCAAAATATGCTCAAATTATTATGTCTACTTCTTAGGATAATCATTCAGTACTATCATGTCTTCATCAGGTTCATAATACTCAAACAAATCTATAATGTTGAATATAGGTGATATATCCATTTCATCAGGTAACTCAATCTCATAAGCATTTCAACTATCAAATATCCTCAATATCTTGCAAGGACCAAATTTCTTCTTTTTCAACTTCCCATATGTTCCAATAGGAAATCTTCCTTTCTTTAAGTGTACCATTACTTCATCCCCAACTGCAAAAGTCTTATGTCTTCTTGATCTATCTACTCTATCCTTATATTTTTTATTACTATTCTCCAACTTATGTTTCACTTCCTCATGCAATGTCTTCATGAACTCAGAAAACTTTACTCCTTCAACACTTCTCTTTTCTTCACCAACAATATCCTTCAAATCCGATATACCTCTTGGTTGTATGCCATTAACAATCTCAAAAGGTGTTTTTCCAGTACTCTTATTCACTAAATTATTGTATGCAAACTCTTCTTGTGCCAACATAGAATCCCAATTACTTAGTTTATCTCTAACTAAGCATCTCAAAAGATTACCCAAACTTCTATTTACAACCTCTATCTATCCATCAGTCTGTGGGTGAAATGTAGAACTATACCTCAACTCTGTGCCCAACTTTTTCGAAAGAGTCTTCCAAAAGTATCCAACAAACTTGTTGCCTCGGTCAGAGATGATACTCCTTAGTAATCCATGTAATCTGAAAATTTCCTTAAATAAAAGATATGCTATATGCACTGCATCTGATGTCTTTCTACAGGGTATAAAATGTGTCATCTTAGAAAATATATCCACAACAAGAAATATAGAATTATTACCTCTTACTATCTTCGGTAAGCGAAGAAAACAATTCATACTGATATCAATCCAAGGTTTCTCAAGAACATAAATTGGTATATA
Organism: Chamaecyparis obtusa; assembly: GCA_027943335.1. Taxonomy (NCBI): domain Eukaryota; kingdom Viridiplantae; phylum Streptophyta; class Pinopsida; order Cupressales; family Cupressaceae; genus Chamaecyparis; species Chamaecyparis obtusa. Next base: position 136,937 of record BSBK01005555.1, on the reverse strand, counting down.
CAATCTAGTATTCTGACTTACTCCCTTTGCAATTTCACAAATTCTATAACTTTTTCAAAAAAATTTGAACATCCTTATACAACTGAGGCCAAAAGTATTTCTCCTTAAGCAAATTCAATGTCTTGTCAATACCAAAATATCTAGCCAAACCACTACTATGTTTTTCCTTTATGAAATTAGTTCTCATTGATCCTCTTGGTATACACAACTAAATACCTTTAAAAAACATACCTTCTTCAATGAAATAGTCTTCCCACTTAGTACTTAGTTGATCTTGAATAGGTGCTCTGCACTTCCTCCACAACTTAGAAAAATCAGGATCAGTTTCATACAATCCTTTCATGTCATCAAAACCAAGAACTTCAATTCTCATCTTTGTCATCAAAGATCTTATTCTACTCAATGCATCATCAACTCGGTTAGTGACTCCACTCATATGTTTTATCATAAATGTATAACTCTACAAATATTGAACCCATTTCATATGTCTTTGATTCAACTTATTCTAACTACCCAAATATTGTAAAGCCTTATGATTCATATATAACATAAATTCACTCGGTATCAAATAATGTCTCCATTTCTTTAGGGCTTGAATAATAGCATAGAACTCTTGATCATACATAGAATATTTCCTTTTTGCATCATTCAACTTCTCACTAAAGAAAGCAACAGGTTTACCTTCTTGACTCAACAGAACTCCTATTGCACTACCACTTGCATCACATTCAACTTGAAATACCTTATTGAAATTAGGCAACGCTAACATAGGTAATTCAACAACTTTCTACTTCAAAGTCTCAAAACTTTCATCAGCTCCATGTGTCCACTTGAATTCTCTTTTATCTCCTCTCATAGTCTCAGTCATAGCATTACAAATTGAACTGAAATTCCTAATGAACTTTCAGTAAAAACTTGCTAAAATATGAAATGATCTTACCTCACTAGCATTTTTAGGTGTAGGCCAATTCAAAATAGCTTCAAAATTTTTAGGATCCATTTTCAAACCATCAGCTGAAATCCAAAATCCAAAATACATAATATCCTTTTTCATGAAAGAACACTTTTTCAGGTTAATCAACAACTTTTCTTCTTTCAATCTCTGTAATACTTTTTCAATATGAAAAAAATGCTCTTCTCTGGTCTTACTGAATATCAGAATGTCATCTAGGTATACAATCACAAATTTACCCAAAAATTTCTTCAAAACCTCATTCATCAATCTCATAAAAGTACTCGGTGCATTAGTTAAACCGAAAGGCATAACCAACCACTCATACAAACCTTCTCTTATTTTAAAATAAATCTTCCACTCATCTCCTGCTCTAATTCTAATTTGATGATATCCATTTTTTAAATCAATTTTGGTAAAATACTTTGCTCCAGTCAAACTATCCATTATGTCATCCATTCTTAGTATAGGAAACCTATATTTCATTGTTATATTGTTGATTGCTTTGGAATTAGTACACATTCTCCATTCTCCATTCTTCTTAGGTGCCAATACAACTAGTACTACACAAGGACTCAAACTTTCTCTGATCAAAACTTTCTACAAAAATTATTGGATTTGTTGGTTCAATTCCCGATTCTTGGTAGGTGTTAACCAATGTGGTGATGGAATATGGATTAAGTGACTGAGAGGGGGGGGGTGAATCAGTCAACCATAAAACACTTCACTATTTATTCTTTTGCAGATCCCTTAGGATATCTTAACACTGTTATCTGTTTTAGCACTCGGTAAATAGATTGTAGTAACTTTGAAGATGCAGAAAGTATTATCAATATTATCTTTAGATATTCATCAGCACATGTATATGATTGAGAAAGCAATTAAGAACACAAGAGACACAAGATTTAACGTGGAAACCCAATATGGGAAAAACCACCAATGTATCTAGATACTGATTTTCACTTTTCTGAAGTGATGCCCGGTTAGAAGCCAACCCGGTAAAAGGTTACAAAACACACTATTAGGTGTGACCTTGTTAGAGGATTTAAAAACACCCTGCTAGGAGTGGCCTGGTAAGAGGTCTTGAAAACAATTCAATGGAATTGTCACCTTGTTAGAGGATTTATATTATGGCTGTTAAACCAACTCGGTTAAGAGATTTAGAATTCACTGTTACAATGATAAGAAGGTAACAATGAGAAAGTAACCTGTATAATAATGCAACTGTCTTGCTGATTATAGATCTCTGTTCTGCATAATTTTGATCCTTTCTGATCAAATAAATCTCTGTTGCTCCTCAAGGATATCTGAACATCCTTCACAAATTCGCATATACCTTTCCTTCTTTTCTTCTATAAATCTTCTGCTGTATTGTTGTTACTTTTCACATTTGACCTTTTATTTATATGATTTTGGATTAGTCAAATCGACATTATTTAGTATAACAGTTGGCTGAATTAAGTAAACTCTATTTGCAAAAATCCTTCAAGGGCCGACAGTGCTCGGTGACCATATCTTTCTATAATCTTTCGGTGACCGAGGGAACTCGGTAAACACCGACAATCCTTTACCTTTGATAACCGACTGAACTCGGTAAACACTATCTTTTCTCGATGACCGACTGAACTCGGTAAACACTAAACTTTCTTCGGCAACCGAGTGAACTCGGTAAACACTAAATTTTCTTCGGCAACCGAGTGAACTCAGTAAACACTAAATTTTCTTCGACAACCGAGTGAACTCGGTAAACACTAAATTTTCTTCGACAACCGAGTGAACTCGGTAAACACTAAATTTTCTTCGACAACCGAGTGAACTCGGTAAACACTAAATTTTCTTCGATAACCGAGTGAACTCGGTAAACACTAAATTCCTATCTGGCAGACCGACTGAGCTCGGTAGGAACTGATTGCTGCGGACTATGACATAGTGTGACATCAAAGACAATACATAATTGAGTAGCAATTTCCTTCAGACAATTGTTTCCAACAATCTCCCTCTTTGGCATTGATGGCAACACAATATGTCATATCATAAGAAATTTGAAAGAGTTAGCTCGGTTTAGATTCAAATCTCCCTCTGTCAGCAAACTTCCTGTATCCTGAAAATTCTTTCTGACTATTTGAAAATTTCTTGAAGTAATAGCATGAAGTAATAGCAAAGACATAGCAAAAACTCCCTCTTTGACAACACATGCCAAAGATAATTCACATATTACCGGTGAAAATTAATGTACCTCAAGTACTGATTCATATGCAATGATTCCTTTAATATGCTGCATCAACAAGTTGATTTTCAATCATGTTCTGGTTGATGCATCACTAAAACTGTATTTAGTGAGCCTCGGATAGGGGAATGACCCCTAACTTACCTCTTAGATACATAAATGCATCCTTAGGTAATGGTTTGGTAAAAATGTCTGCAATATGTTCTTTTGTATGAATATATTCTAATCTGATTTCCTTGTCCTGCACCAATTCTTTGACAAAGTGATATTTAATAGCAATGTGCTTGGTTTTGGAATGCATCACTGGATTCTTAGAAATGTTTATTGCACTGGTATTGTCACAAAATATAACAACTGGTTCTTTGATTTCAACCTTCATACCTTCTAATAGCTGTTTAAACCAAACAATATTTGAACAGTTTACTACAGCAGCAACATATTCTGCTTCAGCTGTGGATTGAGATGTACAATTCTGCTTTTTACTAGTCCAGGATACTAGTCTTTTTCCAAGAAAAAATGCTCCACCACTTGTACTTTTTCTGTCATCAATGTTTCCTGCCCAATCAGCATCAGTAAACACTTTCAAGTCTAGATTGCCTCCAAATTTATACCACAAACCATACTCTTCAGTTCCTTTTAAGTATCTTAAGATTCTTTTGATTGCCATCATGTGATTTTCCTTAGGTTTTGCTGAGAATCTAGCTACTATACCGACTGCTAAGGCAATATTAGGTCTTGTATGTACTACATACTGCAATTTTCCAATCATAGATTGGTATAGGGTCTGATCAACTTCTTTTGAATCATCATTTTTGGTAAGTTTCAGTCCAGTACACATGGGTGTACCAACTGGTTTTGAATCTTCCATTCCAAACTTCTTAAGTATCTCCTTAATGTATTTGGATTGAGTAATGTATATACCATTCTTGCTTTGCTGAATTTGAAGACCAACAAAGAATTTTATTAAACCAAACATAGACATTTCAAATTCTCTGTTCATTTGCTCTGAAAATTCTTTGCACTGATCCTCATTCCCTGTAAATATAGTATCATCCACAAATATTTTTTCCAATACAATTTTGTCATTTGGTCCTTTAATATACAGATTGTTGTTATCATTAGCTCTTTTGAAATTAATCTGAATCAAATAGTTATGGAGTCTTTCATACCACGCTCTAGGAGCTTGTTTTAGACCATACAATGCTTTGTGTAACCTGCAGACCATGTCCCTTTTATCTGGATCAACAAAACCTTCAGGTTGTTCAATGTAGACTTCTTCATCAAGAATTCCATTGAGAAATGCAGATTTTATATCCATCTGATATACCTTAAATCCTTTGTGTGCTGCATAAGCAAGTAGAGTTCTTACACCTTCTAATCTTGCAACAGGAGCAAAGGTTTCTCCATAATCTATACCTTCTTCTTGAGAATAACCTTTACATACCAGTCTAGCTTTGTTTCTAGATACTTGACCATCTTCATTCAGCTTATTCCTGAATACCCATTTTGTTCCAATTACATTCTTATCTTTAGGTCTGGGTACAAGAGTCCAAGTTTTGTTCTTTTGTATTTGTTCTAATTCTTCATTCATTGCTTCAATCCAAATTTCATTCTCCAATGCATCTTTGATATTTCTAGGTTCAAAATCAGTAAGTAGACATGTACCTTTTAGCTTGCTTCTTGTCATAGTACCATCTGATTTGTTTCCAATGATTTGATCCGGTGTATGATGTCTTCTGACATATTTGGCTAGTCTAGGTTCCTTGCCTTTTGAATGATTCATGCTGTTGTCTTCTAGGATCTCTTCTTCAGGTTGCTCGGGCTCGGTAGATATTTGCTCGGTAACTTCAAGCTGAGACTCGGTCTGAATTTCTTCCTATGACTCAGTTTGAACTTCTTCTTGTGACTCGGTAACTGTGCTCGGCTCGGTAGATATAGCTTCCTTATTGATAGTTGTGTCTGTCAATGTTTCAGGTTCAATGTAAATGAATCTTCTGTAGTTCTCAGGTTCCCTTTTGCTTTCTTCCTCAGTCTTTTCTGCAAACTCATCAAATTTTACATGTATAATTTCTATGACTTTGTAAGTAGATAAGTTCAGACATTTGTATGCCTTGCTTTTGCTAGAATATCCTAGGAATATTCCTTCATCACTTTTCACATAAAATTTATTTCTTCTGGATTCTTTTAAGATATAACACTTGCTACCAAATATTTTCATGTAACTTACATTAGGTTTATAGCCATACCATAATTCATAAGGAGTTTTGAATGTGTCTTTCTTCAGTTGTACTCGGTTCAAGGTATGAACTGCAGTGCTGATAGCTTCCTTCCAGTACTTCATAGCAATGTTCTTTTCTATCATTAGAGTCCTTGCACAATCCATAATAGATCTGTTTCTTCTTTCTGCTATTCCATTCTGCTCAGGAGTTCTAGGAGCTGATACCTGTCTTTTGATTCCTCTTTCAATGCAGAAGTTGTTAAAATCATGGGAGATGAATTCACCACCTCTGTCTGATCTTAAGCATTTCAATCTTTTCCCTGTTTCTTTTTCTACTCTTGCTAAGTACCATTTGAACTTTTCAAATGCCTCTGATTTTTCTGTTAAATACATGACAGTCATCATTCTAGAATAATCATCAACGAAAAGAATAAAGAATTTATCTCCAGTATAGCTTTGTATTCCAATAGGTCCACATAAATCAGTATGCACAATTTTCAAAATTTCTTTAGACTGATAGTTCTTACTTTTGAAACTAGTTTTACTCATTTTGCCAATCTGACAATTCTTACATAGACCAGTGTCAGGTTTCTTCAAAGTAGGAATGCCTCTAACCTTCTTGAATTTGCTTATTTTTATCATGTTATCAAAATTCACATGACATAACCTTTTGTGCCATAGCCAACTTTCTTCTATTTGAGCAATAAAGCATGAATATTCATTGAGATCAAGATAAAATAAGTTACCTTTTGTTTGTTTGCCTGATCCAATGAGTTTTCCTTTTCCATCCAGTAGTCTTGCTTGACCATTCATGAATTCAACCTTGAAACCAGTGTTGATTAGCTGTGCTACACTTAAAAGATTATGTTTTAGTCCTTCAACCCAGTAAGCATTATCACATATGAGTTCTTTGGTTAATGAGATTCTTCCTTTTCCTTTTATACAACAAGGTTCATTGTTTCCAAATCTTACATTACCATTGTCACAGTCTTCTAGATATTCAAATTTTGTCTTGTCACCAGTCATGTGGTGTGAACATCCGCTGTCTATTATCCATATATCATCTTTGCTTATATGAGAAATAAGTGCCATCTTATCTTCATCATCATCAGATTCATCTTTTATAGCAATAAAGACAATTTCTTCTTCACTATCATCAGAATCTTTAGCCATAAAACATGATTTCTTACCTTTATCCTTGTATGATTTGAAATTCTTTTTGCCATAGTACTTGTGACTTCTCTTTTCTTCTTTGACTTGCTTGTTTGGGCACCTAGCTGCAATATGTCCAATTTCTTCACATGAAAAACAGATTAAAGGAGTTTTACCTTTATATTTACCTTTCCCTCTAGAGTACTTCTTTGCAAGTAATGCTTCTACAATTTCAAGATCACTATCAGAACTTTCTTCTGATTCTTCTTCACTTTCTGACTGAACTTCTTTAATTTTCTTATTCTTCTTTAGTGAAACCTTGGCCTCAAATGCTGATTCAATATTTTTGGAACTAGGAACATAGTTGTCATAGTTGTCTAATTCAAAAGCTGTCAATCTTCCAACTAAAGCATCCAAAGTTATATTGTGGTTTGTTTCACATCTTCTTTCTTGAATAGCTGATACTCTTATTGCATAGATAGGGAGTAGTGTTCTGAGTACCTTACTTATAACAGTCTCATCTGAGATTGTTCCTCCAGAAGCTCTAATTGCACTTACACTTGCTTTGATTCTTTCGACATATTTTGCAATGTTTTCATCTTCCTTCATATTCATTTTGTCAAACTGTCCTCTTAGGCTTTCTGCTTTGGCTCTTTTCACATTTGCATCACCACCATATATTTTCTTCAGTGCCACCCACATTTCATATGTAGTGGTGCAGTCTTTAATATCATCAAATTCTTCATAGCTGAGAGCAGATGCAATGTCTATCATCATGGTGTTGTGAGTCTTTTTATCTGCAATGTCTTCAACAGTTAATGCGCCATTAGGAATTGTATACTCTTCATCAATGTATTTGCATCCTGAATCACCAATGGAAGCCAGATGAAGTCGCATGAGACCTTGCCATGCTGAAAAGTTATCTCTGTTGAGCTTTGGAATTTCCCTCTTGTAAGACATCCTGATCTTTAGCTTAGGTCTTTGAAACCCTTCCTGCAAGCACCAAAAGCTCTGATACCAATTGATGGAATATGGATTAAGTGACTGAGAGGGGGGGGGGTGAATCAGTCAACCATAAAACACTTCACTATTTATTCTTTTGCAGATCCCTTAGGATATCTTAACACTGTTATCTGTTTTAGCACTCGGTAAATAGATTGCAGTAACTTTGAAGATGCAGAAAGTATTATCAATATTATCTTTAGATATTCATCAGCACATGTATATGATTGAGAAAGAAATTAAGAACACAAGAGACACAAGATTTAACGTGGAAACCCAATATGGGAAAAACCACCAATGTATCTAGATACTGATTTTCACTTTTCTGAAGTGATGCCCGGTTAGAAGCCAACCCGGTAAAAGGTTACAAAACACACTATTAGGTGTGACCTTGTTAGAGGATTTAAAAACACCCTGCTAGGAGTGGCCTGGTAAGAGGTCTTGAAAACAATTCAATGGAATTGTCACCTTGTTAGAGGATTTATATTACGGCTGTTAAACCAACTCGGTTAAGAGATTTAGAATTCACTGTTACAATGATAAGAAGGTAACAATGAGAAAGTAACCTGTATAATAATGCAACTGTCTTGCTGATTACAGATCTCTGTTCTGCATAATTCTGATCCTTTCTGATCAAATAAATCTCTGCTGCTCCTCAAGGATATCTGAACATCCTTCACAAATTCGCATATACCTTTCCTTCTTTTCTTCTGTAAATCTTCTGCTGTATTGTTGTTACTTTTCACATTTGACCTTTTATTTATATGATTTTGGATTAGTCAAATTGACATTATTTAGTATAACAGTCGGCTGAATTAAGTAAACTCTATTTGCAAAAATCCTTCAAGGGCTGACAGTGCTCGGTGACCATATCTTTCTATAATCTTTCGGTGACCGAGGGAACTCGGTAAACACCGACAATCCTTTACCTTTGATAACTGACTGAACTCGGTAAACACTATCTTTTCTCGATGACCGACTGAACTCGGTAAACACTAAACTTTCTTCGGCAACCGAGTGAACTTGGTAAACACTAAATTTTCTTCGGCAACTGAGTGAACTCGGTAAACACTAAATTTTCTTCGACAACCGAGTGAACTCAGTAAACACTAAATTTTCTTCGACAACCGAGTGAACTCGGTAAACACTAAATTTTCTTCGACAACCAAGTGAACTCGGTAAACACTAAATTTTCTTCGATAACCGACTGAACTCGGTAAACACTAAATTCCTATCTGGCAGACCGACTGAGCTCAGTAGGAACTGATTGCTGCGGACTATGACATAGTGTGACATCAAAGACAATACATAATTGAGTAGCAATTTCCTTCAGACAATTGTTTCCAACATGTGGTGCCTTATTCGGTAAACTAGCTCTAGAAATTAAATCCATGTAATGATCAATACTTCTCTTCAGTGGTAAACCATTGGGTACATTATCAGAGATGATCTCCTTATACTCAATGAGTATCTTATCAATCCCTTCAGGGATGCTATCCATTTTTTTCTCACTCGATTTGTTAGGAATCATAGCAAAACATACATCATTATTATTCAAATCCTTAACAAAATTTCTTCCTTCCATCAAACAAACTTTCATAGATGTACAGACACTAATAACAGGTTCTTCAATTAAAGACAACAAGATTTTCTTTCTCCCATCAGCCCAAATAGTATATTTATGCAATCTCCCATCATATATAGCATGTCTATTATATTTCCAAGGTCTACCCAACAAAATATAACAACAATCCATAGACATGATATCACATTACACCTTATCATAGTACTTTCCAATTTTCAAATTCACATAAAATTGTTCACTTACCAATAGTGTATGCTCATCCTTGATCCATGAAATCTGATAGGGCTTCGGGTGTTTTAATATTTCCAACTACAACTTTGTAACCATTTCCTCAGATGCCAAATTCTCTGAGATTCCACTATCAATGATTACCTTCCACACTTCATCAAAAACTCTACATCTAGTCTTGAAAAAACTTTTCCTTGCTAGATCTTCCTTATTACTTTCACTCCAAAGTACTCTCTTGACCATCAAGTTCTTTTCTTTCTCAGGTTCATTCGGTGAGTCTTCTTACACCAAATCATTTCTACTGCTACCAACCTTATTACTTGCATGTGTATGCTCAAATGACCTATGTCCTTCTTCTCCACAATTGTAACAAGTTCCTCTAAATCCACCTCTGCTATAACCACCTCGGTAAGTATTGCCTCTTCCTCTAGCCAAACTTTCACCTTTCCACTCGATCTTTCCTTTATCTAGATTTTCTTTATCTTGATCAGATCTATTGTTTTCACCATAGGATCTACCTCTTCCTCTAGGGAATCTACCACCTCTTCCTCTTTGTCTTTACTCATGTCTTTTGTTCAATTTCTCCTCAGCTTTCAAGGAAACTGATAAGCTTCCTCAATGTTTTCTAGCTTAACAAAACTAATTTCTTTTTGGATGGAAACTCTTAACCCATTTAGGTACCTAGAAATTCTTTCCACTTCATCCTCATCATGTCCAGATCTCATATCTAATCTACAGAATTCCTCAGTATAATCATTTACCAAGCTATCTTTCTACCTCAAACTTTGCATTTTCCTAACTATGTTAATTTGATAATCACAAGGTAAGAACTTGCCTTTCAGCTTATTTACCATCTTATTCCATACCTTGATCTTGTCTTTGCCTTTTCTTTTTTTGTCCAATTACAGATGCTCCCATCATAAGGATGCATGACTCTTCAACTTTGTGCTTGCAATCTTCACCTTCTTTTCCTCAAGGACATTTTCATACTTGAAATACTTCTCCATCTCAGTGATCCAATCCATCAACTCATCTGAATCAATCTTTCCACTGTACTCAAGAGGATTGAAATATGGTGGACTTCAGATTTGTGAAATCCTTTAACAATCTTTCCTCACCCTAATCCATCATAGGTGTAGGTTCTGCTTCACCTTGTTCTTCTTCAATTTCTTCTTCACTAACATCTTCAAGATGTTTTCCTCTACGTTGGGCTATCTCAACAACTTCTAACCTAGCAGCAATTTTCCTTAACATGTCTACCAATCATGGATCTGTATCTTCCCTCCCACAAACCATCTTGGAAACCCTGCAATTGCAGGTCAGATCACAATCTACTACCCCACAACAAATATCAACTAGGGTTTAACAAGAAGGAACCCTCAATCTAGATTTACAAATCTAGATCCAGATCTCAACCTTCACTCTGATACCACCTGATGCAAGGCATGATAGGATGAGGGACAAAGACACACCCCAATCCAAATCCTCCTTATAGAGATCACACACGTAGAAGAAAATACACAACAAAGAGAGATAATACAGAACACATGATATATTAGTCATGAATTACCTCATACATATAGGGTTGTAAGGCATTCCTGATTATGGCCAAATACATTCAAATTCAATTACAAAAGTCCTTCAACATGTGAGGATTCAACCTTCAGAAGCTATCTTCTATCTCCTAAAATGATACCCCCAAAACTCCTAAAGTGATACCCCAAAACTCCTGCCTAAAACTACAAACAACAACTACATTTATAAAAGAGGCTACCAAACCAAGTCAGCCTTCAGATCCATCATATCAAAAGGAATGACCAGATCTAGGTCCACATGCTTCTTAATGATCGATACCAAAATTAACTCCACGACCACAATTCAATGCACAAGTCGGCCTCTATAGGAAATCAAAATAAATCACTCGGTGAGAAAGACTACCGAGTGCCAAGAAATAAATCAGCAAATGAAGGAACTGAGCCAAATAATTCAATGAAGAAATGGGGCAATAACCGAGCCCCATCCGTAAATAAAGGAAAACATCACTGAGAGCCAAAAGAAGCTACCGAGCAAACCTAACACTTCTAACTTGTTTTTGGTCATACAGGATTGCCAAGGACCCGAGATGCTCCTGCATCAGATCCTAACCCCTCACTAGGCATCTAGTAAAAAGGTACACTTAATAAAAACATTCTTAATGAAAATATTACTTCAAATTTAATAAGATAGGTAGTCTATTTTGTTTTCTTTTATAGTTATACAATAATTCATTTATATATCATCATACTCTTCCCTTATAATTGGTGGTTTACATTAGTTTAACTTATAAAAATAACATGGATCGCATATAAGTCAAAATTCTTACCATATAAATAAAACACTTCTCCTTTCAACAAAATGTGTACTACAATCTTATTTTTTATAAAACCTTGGGGACATAGGTCCTTTACCCAATGGTTTCCTCTAATTAAGCACATTCATTTTAATGACACATTTACTTTCCTAAGAAATTTATTCCTTTAAAAATTATTCCTTAAAAAGGGAAGGGAGAGATATTTAATTATCAACAATAGATTTGTTCTTTTCTCTTAAATTTCTTACTTCAAGAGGGTATATGAGAGGGAGATACTTCTTACTCCTATGAGATCTATGAATATCAAAAATTGCCTATCCACAATACTATAGATTCACTAACCCTGACAATACATGGCACAAATATGATTCTAAGAGAGGAGCCAAAATCTAAATACCTTGAAAGGAAAACACAATTTTTACCAATTTCCAACATTAAGATAAAGAAAACAAACATAGACCTAAATACACATATATTGAGTTTGTGTAATAACAATAAAATAGCACACCTAATTTAAGGTAAAACAAAATAATTAAGCAAGTAATCCATAATATTGCAATACAAAACCAATGGGAAGGAACTGTTGTATTTGTATAAAAATGATGAAAAATATCTTCTACTATGTGCTCAATAAAATCCTCCAGAATTTGTGAAGTGCAAAAAATTGGCTAAAAGAAAGAACCCTTTCAACAAAGAAAAGAGGAGAATATATAGAGAGGAAAAGAGATTTGAAATCAATTCATATTCATGTTTTTCATGTGAACTATATGACTCTTCTAAAATATTATCTCCCTCATCTCTTTTTTAACTACCTTTGTTAAATTTTGTTTTCATCATCAACTTGAAAATAAAACCATTTTACGGAGGGAGAAACGGCCCCATCACACACATGCAATAATATCATGAAAATATCTATGGCTAAACTCAGAGAAAAAACCAAAAAAATAATCTACAGCTACACCCATGCATGAAAAATTACTTGACCACTAGTTAACAAACAACCCTTTACTTTATTTCATTTGGAGATATGCAACAATGAAAATAATTCTTCAATTTCCCCCTCAAATTCTGGCTCAATTAATCTAGTCAATAACCTTTGATTTCCATGTGGAAGCTCCTGATTAGCCCTTAGATTCACCTCTACTCCAACATGATCAACACATCACCCTATTCTATCAATCAACCCCGCCATGTACTAGAATCCCAGGAATATTTTCATCTATTTTTCAATCAGGATTATGGGAACATGAAACCTCTACACCTATCACCCAGGGTCCACAATCCACTTATCTCCCGCATTCTCCAATGGATGATGAAGCTTCACTTTATAATTTTTGGATTTTCCTTACTCTTGTTCCAATCCTGATCACTTTCACCCTAAGCATCAATTCTTTGCATTAAAGCATGGGCCCTAGTCTCCCCTTCAAATTTTTAGGATTTCACTTACTCTACTTCTATTCTCAATTACATGTACCCTGAGAATCAATTCTCCACATTAAATTACTTATCATATCCTTGAAGTTCAAACATGCCATCAACTTGTCAAATTTCTAATAATTTGTCCTTCTCACAATTGTAACTTCAGAATATGTGGGCCCCATCCTTCTTTTCAGAGTTTTAGGATTTCCCTTTCTTTTCTTCCAATCCCAATCATTTGTATTGGGTGAAACCTTTCAAAAATTCAGGATTCATACTACTTTGCTTTCAATCTTTCTCATTTTCACTGGGCCACACCTTTTAGAAATTTGTGATTTCCCTTTCTCTACTTCTATTCCTGATTACTATAGCTTTCTTGATCTTTATTTTTATTTGAATAACTTATGCATCATTTCTCTTTAGGCAGGGTTACTCGACATGATACTTTATTCAATGTGTTAAGTGAATCGACCCCACCATATTTTGAAAAAACCTCGGCCATCATTTTTTAATCATATTCACTTATTCAAAACTTGATTTTACTCGATACCGGATACTTGACCCCACATAATTTTGGTTAGCCACCTAGAAAGTACAAGCTATCATCATGCTCAAGCTCCACCAAAAAGGATGGGTTCCTTTTTGGCACTTCTTATGTGTACATCAATGTATAAAAATAACAATTTTTTTCCCGACACAAAAAATGTGGGATAACTCCCTATAATAGCTTTCTTTGAAATATCAGTTGTCCATTCTACCTAAGACATTAAATCGGCCAAGGAAAATCCCCCACAAAAAAACTTGAGTACATGGTGGCAAAAATAGGGCACCTCAACCCATATGGAAAGGACTTCTTCAAAAATTTTAATAGTGGTAATCTCAAGAAATTGAGTACCAACTCCCATATCTGCACATGATAAGAACTAGTTAGCATTAAAAACATATTTCAATTTGTTTCTTCTTTTCTCTCTGTCTTATCATTGCACATTGCATATTTCAAAGTGTATAGAAAGTAGCTATATTTAGTAGGTGATAGGATCTCCATTTCTTAGTCATCCGTGAATGACCCAATTATCTTAGTATTTTTGCATGTGTACTTCCATAATTTACAAATTCTACAACTTAAAACAACATTTAAATAACAAATTAAATTCACAGTAAACTTTGATAGGATCTGAATCAACTCAAAATTAAGCATGTACTAAAAATGGTGAATAGAAATATCTATGCTTTTCTGATTAGAGGAGGAACCCTCCTCATCATGAATCACTGGTACTACACCACTAATGACTAAACTAGAACAAACACTCATTTTCAATTAAATTAAATACACATTACAAGTATCTGCATAATTTTCCAAAGACCCTACATATCTGCAAATCTTTTTACCGATAGGGATGTCGGTCCTCCACTCCATATTATCTTTACCAGATAATGGTCTCATGAAATAAAATGTTAAAAAAATCACAAATGAACCAAATCTAAATGCATAACCTTCCTCAATAGTCATCTTCACATTCTAAAAAAAAAATTCTAACAACATTTTTCATAAATCAAACTAAACATTCCCCCTAACCATCTTATGAGAAATATAAAAAACTACAACCAAATTTGAACCATCATGATTTGAAAACTATATTTTATATGAAATGTCATAGGTAACATACCTCACCACTAGATCAACAATTGTATTTGTCTAGAATGCTCATTGATCATGCTCAATAGTAGTCAACTGCTTCACCTCATTATAACTGATTGATTTCTTTCTTGGTACATCTCCAATGATGCACAATCCTATAATATCTTTAATTCTAGTCTTTTTTACCTAATAGGGCTTATCCAACATTAGGTTTCCATCCTAAAAATAACTCAACAAAAACATAATGAATTCTTTATCAAAACACTAGGGGAATTCTCTCCATATATCCAAATAAATATTCTATATTCTCTATAATTCTTCTATGGACAAACCATTCTCCATCTTCCTAAGTCTACCATGATCAAATTCTTCAATATTATCCTTCTCCAACATCCTTGATGCCAATTGAGATTCCATAATTTCTCACAAATTTCTCCTCAACCCCTCTCTATAAATTCTCAGATTTATTTTAGAATGCTACAATACCAAAAGATTTTAAAAATTCTTCCTTTAAAGTCATGTACCATCATAATTGATTTTTCCATCAAAAATTAATTATCTTCGATGCAATCTAGTTATACTACGCACATAAATCATTCAATCAATAAATGAAATTATTATCTATCCATCCATCATATTGGAGATAAGCTAGTTACAACTAGTATCACCTTTGAGAAGGGGAAGTGATTGATATAGCATGTTAATACTCTCCCTAAGCCAAAACATTTAGCTTAGATATTGGTAGAGGTAGTACTAGGATCTGGTACCAGAGGGCTCTCTACATCAACAAAATCCTTCTTCTTCCATGTCATGCTAGTCTTCTGAGATTCAATAGTGTTGGAAATATTTAGGAATTAACCGAGTTACTGAGAGGGGAGGGGTGAATCAGTAACTCCAAATTTTCTTCCAATTACAGATGTATTAACATGTAATTCACTTTAACCTTTTGCATATAGAAAACATGAAACTTAAAAGCATTCACAATAATGACACATAGATTTGGTTACCCAGAAACCTTCCAAAAAGAAAGTAAAACTAGGGTGGGGATGAAACCCACAAAGCTTTAATACTGCATAATAAAGTTGGCCGGTTAAGGCTTACAATTGATCACTTCTGATGATTTGCCCTGCTAAGAGCAATAAGGATTGCTAAATCCACCCTATTAAAGGATTTACAAACATACAATGAAGTATGCACTCGGTAAAGAGATTTTACAAAGACTGTTAAGTCTACCCGGTTAAAGGATTTTAGTACTGATTCACCTGTTAGGATGAAACAGTAGATCTCTTGCTTTGCAACTGGATTGCTGATTGAGATTCGCTGATGTACTGATCACCTTCTATGATGAATTTGTCTTTGCTGTTCCTTATACTGCTGAAGCCCTTTGTAATTTTCTTATCTCTGCCTTTCTTTCTTTTTCACATTCATTCTCATTACATACATCTTGACATTTTTACAACATTATTTATATACAAGTCTAAACAATTAATTACAATTACAATTACAAAGTCGGCTTGACAAATAAACATAAGTGCTACTAAGTCGGCCCAAGTATGGTTACACGGTTCCTGCAAACTAACTCGGTGACTTTCTGATACTTGGCGTCCACTGCATTACTCGGCATCATCATGCACTCGGTAGAAGTGAAGGAACAGTTCATACTGACCACTCGGTAGGTTCTGAACTCGGTAAATACTGGTGACTCGGTAGACATAATGTTACTCGGTTTACACTGTCCTGCTCGGTTTGCATTGTCTTGCTCGGTTTCCATTGTCTGCTCGGTTTGCACTGTCTGCTCGGTTTGCACTGTCTGCTCAGTTTGCACTGAGAATGCAAATAAGTGTTGTCACTAGTGGCAATTCTGCTTAATGCCAACAAATAGAAACTGAAACATTAGTACCATTCCCAGTATTCACCATAGCATCACAAGATCTACATGTATTAGCACAATGACCGTTTTGACCACAATGAATATTCCTTCTACTTGATCTCACTGATTGGATCCTAGATATGTATTGACTAGCCTTGTGACCATAGTTGTGACATACATAGAAATTATCATGAAATTTATTATTCACTACACTCATCTTATCCCGATTTAAAACTTGACTTTTGCACTGACTTTCTTTATGACCAAACTTATGACAATTAAAGAGGTGAAATTTCTATTCCTTTCTCATTTTACAATTGACTTCCTAATGACCAACATTCTTTCAAATACGATAATAACCATTCCAAGATAAGTACCTTTGAGCATTCAGTTTCCTTACTAGAGGCCTTCTTGTAGATGTATTCTGATTCTTGACCTTTCTTATTACTTCAACCTTTGCTTCATCTTCAATCACCTTTTATTTTCCTTTATTCTTCCATTTTGAATAGTCACTAGTAAACCCTAAACCTTCTTTATCTTCACGATTCTTCTACATGGCTAATGTCTGATCCAAAATAGTATTGAGCTCTCACAGACTTTTTCTTCAGATCTCAATTTTTTTAATTCCTCCTCTAGCTTCTCATTTTCATCTGACTGTATTTTGATAATATTCTCAAGATTCTCCTTAGATTTCTTCCTTTCCTCTATTACAATTTTTTGTTCTTCCTCAATCTTTCTCGAGATTCTCCTAAGATTTCTTTTCCTCCATTGCAATTTTTTGTTCTTCTTAAATCTTCCTAACAACTTTCATTTTATGCTTCAACCCATCTCTGATGAATTCCATAGTGTTTTCATTATCATCTAGCTTCTTCTCCAAGTTTGTTGCCTTTTCCTTTGATTACTTTAATTCTTGTTCCTGGTTTTCTATTTTTTCTTTTGATTCCTTCAATTCCTTACTGACTTTCTTATGTCTTTCTTTTAACTTCCAAATCCGATCCCTCAACTTTGTGATACACATGCATTTACTTCCTTTAGATTCTCTTTTAGCTCCTCATTCCATGATTTAGTACTCTCAATGTCGTTCATCGCAATCTTCCAATCATTGTCAGTATAGTATACTTCTTCCATCTATTCAAACAACCAAGATCTCCCTCAAGTGGTTGAGCTCTATCTACAAGGGACCAAGTTCTAATACCAA
Source organism: Chamaecyparis obtusa (assembly GCA_027943335.1). Classification (NCBI taxonomy): domain Eukaryota; kingdom Viridiplantae; phylum Streptophyta; class Pinopsida; order Cupressales; family Cupressaceae; genus Chamaecyparis; species Chamaecyparis obtusa. The sequence continues at coordinate 119,100 of BSBK01005555.1, read as the reverse complement.
TTATTTAATAGGCTAAATAATCGAGAGGGGGGTGAGTCAATTATTCACAATCACTTTCTAAAACTTTAACTATGTCGATAAACTCACAAAATAACTAAATAATAATGACTATTATATAAATATTAACTTTTGATCTATCAGTAACAACATCAAGCTATATCAAATGTAAATATGGAAGCATAGAAACACCAACACAAAGAATACTAGAATTTATGTAGAAACCCAAACTGAGAAAAACCACATAAAAGCTAATTCTCATGAAATGAAACACTGGTTAAGGTTATTTTTACAAAGGCTTTCTACCATTTTTCTCACTATGGGTTGCTTCCTACAGTTGGTTCACTGCTAGTTAGGTTAACTACCATTATACAAAAAAGAGATTTTTTATTTATAAAATATGAACTAATAAGATTGCATCTAAAATGCATGAAAAAATTCAAAAATTCAGCTCAATTACCATATCCAATCTAGTAGATTGGATTATTAATCTTCTCTCTGTATACCACTATCCGATCCACTGCAAATCTATATACAAATGCCCTTTCTTGATCTCTCAATAGTCTTCCACACTTAGCTTTAGCTTGCACGCATCACCATCAATAAATCACTCAAGGGCTGCTTTTATAGCTCACTTAAAGTCTTCCACATTCACTCTATCACATTCACATACATCAAATACAAAATGTTTTCTTTATTTATATAGATATTCAGTCATACACATGTTGTCCACACCAAAATAATTTATCGGCCTCAAATAAAAAAGATATTATAATTGTATTTAAAATTACCACTTGTCCTAGATCTAGGACATACTTAAGAAATCTTTACAACATGCTATATCAGAACCCAAGTATAGGTTGTAGTTAAGATGTAAATATAATGCACATTATATCTACCAAAACTGTTGGAACACCACAACCAATTTTATGACTTGATCGCAAAAATTCTAAACCCATTGATAGATGTTAGAATATGTCTAAAATATGCTACCAAAAGATAATTGATGAACTGCAAAAAAGTCTAGATAGATTAGAAACACCTAGAAGAACATTGTAAGCATAGAAGTTAACAATAACTGAAAGAAAACTTCATGCACCATTGATTATCAAAAGAACACAAGTGTACCAAAGTATGTAACCCATGAGTAGAGCCAAGTACACCTTCTATAGAACATCAAAACTACATGTACTAGACCTATTCTACATATAACCAAAACCTCTTATACTTAACTGACAACCAATAGGTACACAATCAAAACTACCAACAACCAATCGATATCACCAAGATGTCTATATGAAGGTTTTCACACCAATGAAAATAATGCCAACAACATCTAAATCTAACAATTTAAATATTTTAGATTCCATTTTTGTGCTTTAGATCGTAGTGTAATAGAATTGGTATATGTTTGAGTATGTCTTTGGTTGACATTATTTTCTATGTGAAATGCATGCTCCGCATTTTTTAGCATAATGGTCTTTTATGTTGTAATTTTGGAACTAAATTTTTAATGTCCTTAGCTTCATTCAATTTAGTGGAAATTAGATTTTGAGTTTTGGAGACATGGTTTTAAAATTTAATGTCTTTCTTACTCTAGGTTTAGCTAACCTTGGATGTTTACACTTCATCTGAATCAATTATTTTGATGAATGAAAAAACATAATATAATGTGTAGGATATTTTTTTTGGTGCTAGATTATGGTTCACATCTCATTCCTTTCCACCACAAGAATGTATAGTGTTGACCTAATTCAAATTGTGTTCAGTTAAGATGCTTAGTTGACATTGGGAGAATTCACAAATGAAAGAATGATTTAAATACAAGATGGATTGTTGAGGAAAAGAGAGTGGCATATGTATATACTTGTGCAAGTGTTGTGCAAGTACGTGCATGTAAAATGCAAAAGTATGAAAGAGGATTTGTCTCGCTACATGTTTGAAGTAGTGCAAAGTGTGATATAGAGTAGCATGGAACTTTCTTTAGTCAGCTACCAGAAGTAGTGAGTTGAAAGTATCTATAGATCATTCCAATGTGTTGTGGTTGTGCATTAGTGTTGGGTCTATTCTATTTTATCCTTCTTCATCTAGGAAGTGAGCTCTTTGACAATGAGTCTTATTTCTTTGGGTAGTGAGCCCTTTTAATGAGTCTTTCTTTGTAAAAATCAGTTTAACTGGTGTCCCCCTAACAAGTTTTCATATATTTGAGAATTAATGTTTTTCATGATTTTTCTCTTAATCAAGATTTTCCATGTAAATTTGGCGTCCCTTATATATGATGGTTTTTGTGCTCTTTCATGTTTACATCTTTATGTGATTAAAGATTAAAGTAGTTTTGGTGGAACTGATTAAATGATTAAAGTTTAAAGGTTTTATTAACAACCGATTCAGCCCCCTCCCCTCTCAATTGTCTTGCACATTCAACAATAGTTATAGAAATCAAGTAAATAAACTAAATAAACATGTATTTATTTCATAGCTTTTAAAATATTCATTCAATTAATCTATGGTTTTCATATCTTAATAAATTACCTTCATATGTTTAAATTAGATTACTAATTAAATGTTATTATTTTATTTATTCATTTTCCTTCCATCTAATTCAATATTGTAAATAGTCTAATTGATTTATTGACATCGATTATTTTATTCATTACCTTGTTTATTTAATTAGTCTAAAAGATTACATGAAAAATGATTGATTCCCTTACACCTTTTAGAAATCAAATCTCTATTATTTAATAAATTAACATATTTTCAAAATGTAATTCTAGTGATTATTATTTACAAAATATTTGCATGGAGTTATTTTATGAGAACTGGAAAATATATAGAATGGTAAAAATAATTGTGCACTTTATAATTGAAGAATCAATAGATGACAATACTTGCAAATATAACAAAAAAATTTATAAACATCAATATTTATAAATATAACTAAAGAACCAATAGATACCAATACTAATGAAGAAACAATAAACACTAATATTTATAAACATAATATTATATTATAAACAATTTAAATATGATCCAATCTTTCATTAACAAACGAGATCAGTAGACTTAAAAAATTAGAAGATAACAATTAGATGATTCTCTATTATTCGTTTGTTTTATTGTTTTGAATATATTTATTTTTGCTCATCTCATATGTCATAATACTCGAAATGTTTTCTTAATGTGTTCTATAAAAAATTTCAAACTCTTTTCATTGACATTTTTATCTCACAAAAACAAATATCCAATTCACTTGGTTCTCTTTCGAGTCCTTATCCGTTTAAAGTTACGTAGATATTTTCATTTCTAAATTGCATGCATTTCATCATCTTTCTCTTAATTCTTTCGACTGAAAATGTTTTCCCATCACGTCATAATGCAGCCAAATTCTGATCTAACCTGCTCTTCTATTAAGAGTCGTGAAATTTGCTCACTCATATCTTAACCCCACAACGTTTTTGATAAAATTTGGATAATGACTTATTCTAAACATGTACTAATTCTGACGGTTCATAAACACCACATTGTGGATGATTTTTGGTCGGTCCATATTAAACTTAATAGATTCACCAAATGAATCCAAAACCCATGGTTTTGGTTCATGAATGAGTAGAGATATTGTAACAAGCGTGGGCCATTCACACATAAACCAACCAAACAATGAGACAATGCAGCCATTTTCTACCAACTATATAAATTGACCCAACTGCATTTTTCTCATGGCACTTTGCAAAATGTTGTCAGATATTTTCAGTCACTAGTTGAGTATGTTTTAGTGGTTAGTTTTTATCTAATGTTCAATATCTTTGACAAGTAGTTGTGATTTTAAAGTTGTCGGTATTGATTATGAAAACCATTAACAAAGCAGTTGATGCCATATAAAAATGGCCTAGTACACAATTATTGGTCTACTCATTTTTCAAAGTCTTTTTGAATAGCTCAACAAAAAGCATGTTGACATCCCATTATATTTTTTACACCATGGACCTTTTTTTCTATTGCATATAATTTAAATAGTCTAGTACAAAAGTTGATGAATCAGAGTATCTAACATATTACAAAACTCCCAAAACTACTGAGTACACCAATCGATTACATAAGTATCTTAATAAAGCAAAATTGTAAAAGAGATTCCACAGCTGTTTCAAGAGGGACTGTCCTCCTCTTCTTCCTCTTCATCATTAGTGTCTGGGGAAACATAATTGTAACCCAACAATCTATAGTCTCTATCATCTTTGTTCCTCATTTCTCTATGCAGATTTTCCTTCTTCAACTGCTGGATAAACTCCTTGAGGGTGTACTCGAATTCATCCTTTTCTTCCATAGTAGTGTATCCATAAGCTACCTCTAATTTCTCTATGGTAGCCTTCCCTTCTCTCAGCACCTGCAAGAACTTGCTCTCCTTCACCTTCAAAATCACCGTGACCTGCATGGAAATATCAGAATAGATGAGTCTCTTGCGAGACTCCATAAGGTACCTATTCTTACCTGCAAGTACATCATTATTTTGAGCCTTCCAGATGAACCATAAAACAACAAAAGAAAGAAAAGTCCAAAAAGAATTACAGAATTTGTTGCAGTTGATAGAACCAGAGATAACATTTAGTACATTAAAATGGGTCTTATATGACAGTCCAAAAATATTCCAGATTTCAGAAGCAAATAGGCATTCAAAGAAAACATGGGTGATAGATTCAGGTTGTCTACACCTAGAACAAATATTAGGCTCTCCTCCCGGTTTCTTAAATGGCAGCTTGTGCAGGAAAAGTTTCCATAGGAAGCAAGAGATCTTTGGTTCAATAGGTCTGGCCCACAGCTTATTGAAGTATTTCATCCATTTTGATTCTTGAATTTCTAGGCCCCACTTACGATTAACATGAAGAAAGATGTCATTCTTATTGGTCAGCAACTGGTAGAGGTATTTGGATTTTCCAAGGTGGAGAGGGGTACTGTCAGGCCAACACAATTGGAATTTACAGTAGGACTCAGTGCAACAGCCTTTAATGGGACCTAGGGAACAAAGAGCTTCTCTAAGGACAGAATATGTTCTCCAATGGGACCGAGGTAAGTTGAATTGGGATTCCAACCATTCCCAAGAAGGAATTTTGCCCTGCTGGAGGATATTGCCAAATGTTGTAATACCAAGCCCTGCCCATTTCTTAGCTGAACAACCCTGTAGAAGAGAAAGTTTTTTGTCACCATGACTCAAGTTCCACCAAATAGATTTAAGCCTGCATATATTCCCAGTGCTTTCAATTGGTTTCTTATGTATCAAGAACCCCTTAACATACTTCCAAGCCTTCCAAATGCTCTTGAAAACATTGGAGCCTTGAACAACAATATTGGCATCTACAATGAGAGAATCAGTAAAATAGAGGTTTTGCCATGCTCTAGGTCTGCTACAGTGAGCCCTCTACAAGTTACTTCTAATCAGCACTTTCCAAGGCTCTTCCCCATCCCTATCCTTATCTATCCACTTAATAGCCAAGGTAATGCCTTGAGATTAGAGATCCTTAAGGCCTAGACCTCCCCAAGATCTGCTTCTTGAGCACCACTCCCAGGAAACATCATGAAATCTCTTATTCCCTCTGCCATCTGACCATAAAAAATATCTAATAACTTTTTGGATAGAATTGAATTGCACTTGGTTAAAGAGCCACATGGAGGAGAAGTAGATTGGGTAGGAAGAGAGGATCTTCTGACAAACCTGAAATCTACCGAGGAAGGATAGAAGGTTACTATCCCATTTGGTAAGCTTCCTGTTAATCCTCTCAAATACCCACTCCCACATCAGATTGAGGTTAGGAGAGATAGAGAAAGGGATGCCCAAGTATCTGACTAGGTGGTATGGCCCACCCCAAGAAAACTCAAAATTACCCCACCAGTCAGGCGGGTTCAAATCCCAACCCAGCATAACAGATTTGGATAAAGAGATCTTACTGCCAGAGGCTTGGCAAAAAAGATCCAGCTTGTTCATCAGGAGTCTCATGTTATGCTCTTCCAGGAGAAGAAGGATGGAGGTGTCATTAGCAAACTGAACATTGGAGACCTCCTGATTATTGGGGAGATAGACACCATTCACTTTAGGGGAGAGGGAATCGTCTCTAAGGAGGTAGTGTAAAGAATCAGTTGCAATAACAAACAAGGAAGGGGCCAGAGGGTAGCCCTGTCTGATATACCTAGAGAGACTAAAGAATTTTGACCTAACACCATTGATTTCAACTGTAGCCATTGCACCATACAGTAGTGTAGATACCATTTTGCAAAAGCAGGAGGGAAAACCAAGAGCTTCCAACATCATCATGATGAACCTCCTTTCAATCCTATCATATGCCTTCTCATGATCTATAAGAAGCATGGTACAGTTCTTCCCTGAACCTTTTTCCCAGTCCATGGCTTCCCAACAAGTTATAAGGTTCTCTAGGATATATCTCCCCTTAACAAATCTAGTTTGGGTGCTATTAATCACTAAGGGGAGAAGCTTCTCAATTCTCACTGCAAGAACCTTGGCTAGGATCTTGTAGACAACATTTAGTAAAGTAATGGGTCTCCAATTTTTTATTAGAAGTCTATCACTTTCCTTAGGAATGAGTTTAATGAGTCTACCATTTAACTTAGGTCCCAATGTACCTACCTCAATAGCTTCCTCATAGACATGCAAAAGTTTAGGAATAATCCAATGAATGTTGGATTTGTAAAATTCAATTGGTATCCCATCTGGTCCCGGAGCTTTATCATTAGCCATTCTATTGATGGCTACTTTGATTTCCTCTTCTGATAGACCCATATTCAAAAGCTTAGCATCCTCCTTACTAACCTTCTTAGGGATGATGGTTCTAATCTTGTTCCTGGCATTCTCCATGGAGGGGTCAGAGTCTGCAGAGGTAAAGAGTTCCTAGTAGATTGAGGAGAAGGCACTAAGGATGTCCTTCTGAGAAGACACCACAGAGTCCTGGACTCTAATACTAGCAATTCTATCTCTTGCTTCTTTCTTCTTAAGAGTTTGAAAAAGAATTTAGAGCCTTTGTCACCCAAATTAATCCAATTAATCATGGCTCTGATTCTAGCTCCTTTAGACTTAACCAGTTGAAGTCTTCTAAGAGAATCTCTGCACGTTATAATATTATCTAGGACCAATTCAGACTCCAAATTGTCTTGGATCTGAGATTCTACCTCTTGCAGAGATTCTATCAGCTTGTATTCCATCATTCTAGAGTCTTTAGCTTTTTTAGTACCAACAACTTTGAGCAGACCTTGCCAAGATTTAGTGGTCTAATTCCATTTGTCAATATCAGATTCATGTTGTACAATCTCCTCATTGTACTAGGAAATGATTTTGACTGCTGCTTGGACATCCTCATCCCTAAGAAGGGATGTGTTTAGGGCAAAGCCTTGCTTAGGGGGATTATCAGCGGCTTTTTCCCCAATGAGTTGTATGGAGGAATAAATGGGATGGTGGTCTGACAGGGTGAAGGGTGTAACTTTCACACAGTTGTTATCAGTGAAGGGTTGACAGCTGAACCACCATTTATTAAGGTAGAATCTATCCAATCTGGAAAAAAATTTCCTTTCCCCTCTTTGAAAGTTAGACCATTTTTACTAGATGCCCTTTGATTCATTCTTCCTCCCTGCTAGAGGGTCAAACAGGTCAAGCTTGTTGACCATTATGCCCCAAAAAAGGGGTTCATTTCCTTTCCACTCAAATCTGAGTCCTCCTAGCTTATCATGGGCCCTCTCCACCATGTTGAAGTCTCCTGTTAGAATCCAAGGTATAGGCTCAAGGTTAGCAAGCCACTTCCACAACTCAATTTTGCCTCTATGATCATTTGGGGCATAAATTGAACATAAACCAAAGACAAAGTTCTCAACTTTCAATTTAATCCAGACTATGTTGTTACATGGAGAAATGCCCCATAAAAGAACTACATTCTTCCAAGAAGGGCTAATCAGGATAGAAGTTCCCCCCTTACCTCTTGGGTTTTTAGTTGAGAATGCAGTTGCATCTCTCCAAATGCATTTGAGAGCAATATCCTGCTCAAAACCTACTACTTTAACCTCTTGAAGTAGAAGAAAATCTAACTCTTTATGAGAATTAAGGAGTTTCTTGACAACATATTTTCTGTCAGGGGCTTCCAGCCCTCTAACATTCCATGAAGCACAATTCATAATCATAGCAATTTCTAATTAGTTAGTATCCATGGGTTTCCTAAATTCCTCAAAGCATTTAGGCATGTCAACTTTGGGGGTCTTAGAAGGTTTAGGTTTCCCACTGATTAAGGGTGGTCTACCTCTCTTCTTCTTCTTCTTGACTAAGCCCAAAGAAGGATCTCCCGGCTTCATATACTGCTCCTCTCCTTTATTATTTTTGGAGGGGTCAACATCAAATACAAATGGTTCAACTGGAGGATTTTTCACACTGGCACTACCTAAGATGGCAATCTCTCCTTCTTCAAGCTCCCCTTCATGCCTCATCACCTCTCCCATCTCTATTCCCCCTTCAGGGAGGGTGGATACTTCCTCACTCCTCCTCTTAATAGATACATATTTCCATTTATCCAGCGGTGGAGGAAGGGGAGGGGGGGCTGGAATAACAACAACTGAGAAGGCATTCAATCTATCTTCTTGGCCAGAAGGGGGTGAATTCCCTCCCACTTCCCCACCTAGCGGAGGGGTAATGGACACATCTATAGAGGAGGAGTGAACAAGAGTAGAATCCAAACTATTCAACCTCCCTAAAGGGGGAGCAGGGGGGAGAGGTATTATTTAGAGGTCTCTGAGCATGAGGAAGTTCATAGGTTTTCCACTTGGGCTAAGTCACATTTTTATTTTTCATGGCTCTAACCCTAATCTTATCAATAGCCAATTGCTGAGCATTTTTAGTTCAAAGAGTTTTCTTTATTTTAGATCCCTTCAGAACAAAGTCAAGTGTATCATCAAGAGTAATAATATCAAGGGGTTTAGAGAAGGTCAGGCTAGTATTAGGGTTACTAGGGGTAGAGTCAAATTTACCCTTGAGGTTGTCCAGGGTAGCAGAGAGGGCGACATAATCTTGGTTCCAAATAGGTGGGGGGGAGATCTGTATAATAGGGGGACGCTCAGGAGCGAAAATGGACTTGGCTAAATTTGACTAAAGTTTAGGGCCTAACTTGTTATTAGGATTGGGAGGAGGGTTAGCCTTCTTTTAAAGTGCATTTCTTTTAAGGATGATAGGGCATTCATTCTTCCTGTGACCTTCCTTTCTACACATAAAGAAACCACCTATTCCACCCAAAAAGATTATCGGTCAACAGATAGGTGCGAGGTCAATATCAAATTGTAGGGTCTTAGGGAGATCAATTCTGGGTTTCATTGAGAGAAGAACACAAACATCTGTATTTGGGATGAGGGTGCTAGAATGATCAATCCTGAGAACCTTACCTATTGGCTCAAGCGCAAGCGGAATGAGCATCAGCAAAAATGGAGGGAGATTTCCAATAATAATCCACCTAGGGTTGGATAGCGCTAAAACTTCATCTTGGGAGGCTTCGAGAGACCAGGGAATTGCCCTAAACTCACAAGGGCCAACTCTCCAAAACTATTTTTCAACAATAGATTTCTGGGCTTTAGAGTCGCAAAAAAATAGAATAAATAAACCTTTTTGGAGCATGCGACAGTAAGTAAAGTGAAAACCTAACTTTCGCCCCCAAGTTTTATGAAACCAATCATTGAGAAAATTTCTAGAAGGAACCCTAAAACTATCAACTGCAGCAAAGAAGATAGCACAATATTTAAGCCTAGCTTTCTCCTATTCAATAACAACATTAATCTGTGAGTTTGGTTTAACAATTAACCTGGGTGGAACATGTTCCTTACCTCCATTTCCTTCGGTGGTTGGAATCCCTTGGGAAGCACTCACAAGGAAGGCTGCTCCTTTTGGGAGGACTCATTCATTCTGGACGGCCTGCTTGAATGACTTCGGCTTGGCAATGGTTGGTGCTTCCCTTCCATTCTGCTGTGTCTTCTCTCCACTAGCATCAAATAACTCCACTAGAGAAGGTAATCCTTAGGTTTCTCGGTGAGGGAAACATTTGAACTAAAAAAACTGCCTTGTATATCAAGAATAAATCCCTTGGTTGAGGTGGCAACATTAATGGCTCCTGGTGACGTCGAGGCCATTAATGCAATCCTGACCAAGGAGCATACGAGGGTTCAAATGAAAGTTTCAAAGAGGTGCCAAGGACACCTAGTTGCAGAGCGCTCACTTTCCCACCCTTTGCAATCAAAGTTCTTCAGATGTAAATGAAATTAATCTACACCATGGACTTGAAATCTTAGTTTTTGATTATATAAACAAGTGACAGACCCTGTTTCTTATGAAACAAAGGAACAGTTCAACATAAAGATTTTAGTGCATAACTTATGATCATTTACACATACATACTTATCAGTCTACACTCTTTTCGAACATTTTTAGACAATTAGACAAAGAACACTAAATTTGCAGGGAAGCCTTACATTTTATAAAGTATGTTTAAGAAACTGCATTAACAATTTAGGGAAGTAGAAGTTACCTCCATTAAAGCAATTCATCTCTAGAGTATGAACATTATAGGATCATCTTCTCTCTGAAGTTTGAGATATAGTGATCAAGTAGTTTGTGGTGTTGGTGAACCGGACAAAGCTCTCCATCACATTTTCTACATGTAATTTGTGCTTACACCAATCCAAAATAAATTCGTAAGTACAGTACATTGTCAAATTGATTGTAACTTGTGTGGGGGAAAAAGGAAGAAGACTCATATCAATGTGAGTTGGGCATCATGTTATTTAATGGTTTTTTTTCATAGGCATGTATTTAAATATTATTATTTTAATATTTTAATGCCAGTCTTGATTTAAAAATGGTAAATGTTATTACTTTTTGGTGTTTTTTTTTTTTGACTATTTGATCAAGTATGATTTAACAAGTGATTGAGCATTTTTCCAAGTTGGTAAAATGGACAAAGTTGTTTGTCATCTTTTATGAGTAGTTTTTTATTACAATAATTAGTGAAAATAGAAAATTGTAGAGTAATGACAATTGATTATAGTATATGAAAGAAAGTAAAGAAAATCCATATCAATATAAGTTGGATATGTTCTTATTTGATGTCTCTTTTCCAAAATGATTATTCTTGTATATTATTTATTTCAATCATTAAATGTCAATTTGGTTAAAAATAAGATGCATATTTATTAATTTTTTGACTTGATGAATTATGGAATTCATTTTCAACTATTTTACTATACACAATTCAGCAATGCTTGAGTAGTTTTTTGGGGTTCTAGTTAATTAGACAAATTTGTCCATCAAACTTTATATGTTACAGTAATTTATGTTTACAATGATTCACAAAAATGAAAAAATGTAGTACATGTTGTCAATTGATTGTACTGCCTGGGGGAAAAGCATGATGATCTATATCGATTTGAGTTGGCCATTGTCTTATTCGATTTTTTTTTAAATGTTATATTTAAATATGATTTATTTCAACAATTACAAAATAAAACAAGTTTATTATTTTTTGGGGTGGATGATGTGCAAAGTTTTTAATTATTTGACCATGCATGATTCAACAACTAACTGAACAATTTCTATGGTTGGTAAACTCACTAGTAAATTTTAGCTTGTTTTTCGATGAGGATGAGTCAAATTTTCGATACCAATTGGTCGACCAAATGACCATAATTGTTGTCGAAGTTTTTTTGTCGATTATTGTCAATTGAGTATAGTGCATAGGAGAAGATGAAGAAGATCCATATGTCAATTCAATTTTGGCATGGTCTTATTTAATGTTTTCTTTTTCAAAGGGTTATTCTCATATAGTATTTTCTTCAATAGTTAAATATCAATTTTGGCTAAAAATAAGATTTATCTATAAAGATTTTGATCATAGATGGGGTATGAAATTGATTTTGACTATTTGGCCATGTATAATTTAGCAAGTGATAAGAAATTTTTGAGGTTGGTGAGCTAGAAAAAGCTACTAATCATAATTTGTACAAGTAATGAATACTTGCAATGATCCATACCAATTAAAATATGTGGAATATTCTTACTCACTTATGGTGCATGAGAGGAAGGAAAAAGATCTATATCAATTTGAGTTGGACATGGTCTATTTGATGTTTCCTTTCTGAATTTGTCTATTCTTAAATTTTGTTCACTTAAATAGTTACATACCAATTTAGGTCAAATATAAGACAAACATTTATTACTTTTTGGTGGGATCAGTGTGGATGAGGTATGATATTTCCTTTCACAGTTTGTCAATGTATAATTCAACAAATGATTTGGCATTTTTGGGGATTTGTTAACCAAACAAAGCTATCCATTTTACTTTATACAATTGTTTTGTGGCTATAATAATCTAGATGAATGCATAAAAGTGTTAGCTTATTGTCAACCATTATAGTTTAGGAAGAAGTAAGAAGTCCACATGAATCCGAGTTGGGCATGGTCTTATTTGATGTTTCAGTTTTCAAATGTCTATTCTTAAATATTATTCATTTCTATAATTTAAAAAAAATAGGTCAAAATAAGATGAATATTTATCAAAATTTGGTGTGGATGAGGTGTACAATCACGTTCATATTTGACCATTGAATCAAATGGTATTTAAGAAAAGTTTTTTGACAAGGTCTGTTCAATATTTATCATAGTTCCATTTTTATATATGTTACATTAGCCATCATATCCCTATTTTTTATATGATCATGCAATAGGGACATGAACAAATGTCACGTAGAGATTAGGTCCTTTTTAATTTTGTAAAGTCTCAATGTTATCAACTTGGCTTCTAATTTACCTAATTTTGAGTAAACTATTTTAAAATATAATTATTTGTTAAATATTTAAGCTTTGAGAGTCCATTTAAAATAGAAAATTTTCTTTGTAGATTTATAAGTTATTAATTTCTAATATGTTTGATGGTAAAAATTACATGCTTCACACATTTTCTATTAGTTTAGGACTAACTTTAATTGGACTATTGTTTATGAAAATACTAGCATATAAGTGATATGTTTTGACATAAACGTTAGCATAATCCTAATATCTAATGTAATTTTAGCTTCACGCATATCCAAGAAGTAGTTCCAAATAGTCAAAGAGTAGAACTTGTTTAATTAAAAATTCATTATAGTAAGCATTTAAATATTGCTATGCAAATCAACTACTACTACTACTACTACACACAAACACATACATGTATGTATATATACATATATACATATATATACACATCTATGTGCATATATATATGTATGTATGTATGTATATGTATATATATGTACACACACACACACATATACATATTGTATGCAATGAAATGAGAGGTTAAAGGAATACAATAAACAAGTTAAAGCATTCAAAAACCTAAAACATTACAACATATAGATTAGACAAAAGAAAGCTTAAAAATCAAATGGGGAAGCAAACCTCTAGCACCCAAGAAACCTTCCATGATTTGTATATGTGTCCAATGGGTAGAATGTTTTCTCAAATTATGCTCAATCTTCAAAGGATATGGTCCTTGAGTGATTTTGGAATTATAAGGATGTATTTGATCTTTTTGGCTGTCAAATGGGCATGATAACTTTGCATAAAAGGTGGATGAGAATGAAGGAGATGAGGGCTCAATTTAAAGGCAAGAAGAGGGATAAATGGATGGTCAAGATGAAAACCTGATGAAGGGCCAATATGCATTTGAGAGAGAGCACATGGATTGTGTTTTCTCAAATGCATCTCATTCTGACAAGTGTCACAATGGGAGAGGTTGGAAGAAATGGGGGAATGTGACCATTTTGGGAGATGTGAGAGGGGACAAATGTGTAAGAGGAGGATGGAGTGTGTAAGGGATGTGTAAGAGCATTTAATGTTGACATGCGGTGAGGGAATTGGGGGATGTGAGGATGTGACATGGGAGTTGACTTGGGTTGGGTTAGGATTTCTTAATCCATGGATTATGATTGTGCAAATGTTTAGGAAGTGATTAGGCTTGGATTAGGAGACAAGTGGGAAGTTTAGGAGGATATAATGGGAGGAGAGATAATGAGTGGAGGGTTGGATTAGCTAATCATGGGTCTTTAGCTAATTAAGGGTGATTAGTATGTGTGAATGGGTTGGGTTGAGTATGAACTCCATGTTAGGAGTTTGGGATGGGTTTGGTTAAGGGTTAAATTTAGGGGACATGTGCTCAAATTGGATTTAAATGTATTATTTAATTCCAAGTGGGAGGAAAATGAGGCTTTATGAATTAATTTAAATAAATATGTGTATCTATTTAAATTAATAGAGGAATAGAGATTTAATTAATTATCAGACTATAGGTTTGTCATTTAGATAATTAACTGGACTCTAGTTAATTAATTAAATTAATTAACGAGGGGATGAAATAATTTAACCAAATAATAATATTTAATTAATAGAATGCCTTAGGAGAAAACTAAATAAGATTACTTAATTGTGTAATCAGATTTAGGTGTCTACACATATAAATACATATATATATAGATATGCATACATACATACATACATACATACATACATACATACATACATATATATATATATACATACATACATACATACATACATACATACATACATATATATACATACATACATACATACACATATATGTATATATACATATATATACATCTATATATATATAGATGTATATATATGTATATATACATATATGTATATATATATATATATGTGTATATGTATATGTATATGTATATGTATATGTATATGTATATGTATATGTGTATGTGTATATGTATATGTATATATATATATATATATACATACATACATATACATATATATATACATATATATATACATATGTGTGTATATATATATATATATATATATGTATGTATGTATGTATGTATGTATGTATGTATGTATATCACTAGTACAAAAACAATAATATGTGACTAAAAAAATATTAAAAATTGTATATAAATGACTAATCTTAGTCACATGACTATTATTACTTAATTTTTAGTCATTTATAATGTGACTAAATTTATGAATAAACTATTTTAGTCATTGATTTGGTCACTACTTTGGTCATTGATTTAGCTATTGATTTAGTCATTTATTTAGTCATTGATTTAGTCATCAATTTAGTCATTGATTTAGTCATATATTTAGTCATTGATTTATTTGTATATTTAGTCATATATTGAGTCATATGTTGAGTCATACTAAGGCACGGTGGAATCAAACCATCATCCTCCTTATAAAGAAGATGCTCTTCCATTGAGCTAGCACCCTTTAAATTATAATAATAGATTCAGTTAAAGAGGGAAAAATTAATATGAAACGATCGAGGAAACAGTAGTATAATAAAAATATAGTAATTACATTATCATAAAACAAAGATGAAAACAAAGGAACACTATCACAATGTTCCCAAAATAGTGAAAAGAATGTAAAAACAATTATTTTATTACAAAATAGCGATGTCATAGCATGTGGATAGTTATTTCAAATGTGTAATGCCCCACCAGGGAACCCATAAGGATTAGGTCAATAGTTAAAGAAAAGTAGCTATTTTTTTTGTTTTTAAAAAATTACTAACATCTTATTGATTGCATCTACCAATAAACATTTCCTTAAAGGTTCCCTTATTGGTTCTTTCACCAATATTAAAACCAATTGCATTCTGTTATTTGACAATTGAATTCATTTCCTTTTTACTTAATTTACACAACATTCAAGTTTAGAGATGACATAGAAACACATCACTTATCTCATGTACACTAAATATATTTATCCTTTCCTATTTCATTTGTTTCCCCTTAATCATATCTACACATAACTCATTCGCACTTTCAAAACATAAATAAGCTTTCCATTTACAACCCTTACATTCTATTTCTATTTTAATAATACAGATAGAGATAGGGTAATGTATTTAACCTTTATCATTTATGATCATAAACCATCCACTGAATTATTTATGTCCCAAGACTAACCACAACAATATTATCATCTACGACATTAAATACAACTAGTTAAGGATTGAGATTTAAACCTCTCATCATACACATAGGAATATATATTTAAGAGCATTAGAAATGAAATTACATCTTTATACTACTCTCAATTACACTGCATGTTCCTTTCCCTTATTATTTTCACTTGCAGATACCCTTCTACCCTCAACCAACTTTTCACCATACCACATATTAAAACATTTTTCCCTTTAGAATTTTACATCCATCAGTACTTTGTATTAAAAAGGTTTGCATAGAACCATTACTTTGTGCAAGACATAAGTAAACATGCATTTTTACAATCATTACTTTCCATTACATTTTAAGACTCACAAGAGAGATAGGATAGGAAATACCTAACTATAATCCTTAATTGATTTACCAATAAATAATACCCTTTTGAAGTTCTTGAAACTACCCTTCCCATAAGCATAACTTCATTCTTACAATTTCTAGTTACATTTATAATTACTGCACATGGCCTGAAGACATACAGAGAGATAATTAAATCAAGTTTCCCAAGAGCTTACAATACATCTTAACATATTGATTACAAAAGATAGAGATACATGATACAATAAAGGAAATTATATTCACCATTGAATAAATCCAAATCTAAGCCATGAAATGAATCAAGAATATTACCTTGAATGAGATTTACTACCCAACCATGTGAAACTTGTGAAGTTCCACAACCCATGCTAGGAGATAGAACCAAGATACTCACAAGGCCTAAAGAAACCTAAGGCTTTACAAAAAAAATAATTGAAAGAAGAAGAAAAGACATAACACAATATCACCTTAGTTATATACACAAAGGTTAGGTTTCTAGCATACCATCTAGGTGAGTGTCATGTCACATATCCTACATATTGGGATCCTCCCTAACAACCATGTAACCCCAGTCCCCCCTTTCTTAATAGGGATCCATCCTTGTAGTTACCTATGGTCCCAATACTCCAACATGACTATGTGGACTTAATTATGTGTCTTTCATTATCTTGTGAAACCCCCCTTTCCCAAGTTCATTATTAGGTTATCACTTTTTACCAACTCACCCATAGGATCATCTAGCAACTACTTTGGGTTCCAAAACCTATGGTGAGCCATTCACATAGGGTACCTAGTCCCCTACCCACACACACAAGCCAAGAAATTATAAAGTACTTTCAAAGCTTCAACTTGTAGGTCTAGGGAACCCTCTTGTGCACTCAGGCCACCAAGACAAGTCCTAGCCTCATAATATGAACACAAGTATATGTCAAGTAATGAAAAATCATAAGTAACACATTATAATACCAAAAAAACAAGAGATATACATACATAAGTGATACAAGTTGTATCCCAAGGATAAGAAATAGGTTATACATGTCACAAGCCCAAAATCTGCCAAATTTGAGCCCCTAGGACCCTCTAAATTCCCATACAAAAATCTATACTTTCCCATATGACAATCCAAGCACTCCCATATGAAAATTGACCAAAGATCATATGGGTATGAGTAAAAATGTGTACGACATTCCAGGATGCTCATACAATACTATACCAAAAATCTCACGGAATCGTCTGAAACTAAGATTTTTAGGTGTGGAGAGTGCCTAGAAAAGGTTCCCTAAGGTCTACCTAATTTAGGTACCTCAGTAAGAATTCCAGAAAACTTCCTCAAAACAACCTAACACCTAGAAAAATACCATCTAATCAAAACTACAAATTTGAAAGAAAAAGTTATGCATAAGAAAAGAAAGGGAAAACTAACTGCATCCTTTCCAAACCCATCCTAACCTTCCCTAAACCTTCCTAAAATTCCCTAAAACATAAGAAAACAATAAAATACTCCATAATATAGTACCACAGGCAATCACAAAACTTCCAAGAATAATTTAAAATAAAAATTTACATAAACATTCAATAAACTTCTCGAATACATAGTTTGCAAAACATGGAAAACAAATCATATATACTTCCTTATCAATCCATAGTTTATATACCATATACAAATAATTATACATAGGAAACAAACACACACAAAAATAGGAAAGAAAAGAGATTCATCCTGGTTCCAAACCCTACCTGGAGTCCTGTGGAGAATCCTATCAAAGACTGGAGCACACCACTGCAAATCCTCGAAGCTTTGAGAAATGATGAGATGGTAACCTCCTAGATAGACATATATACATAGGTATATATGTGTGCACCCATATATACATATACATAATTTTTATAATACTTCTCTATCTTTATATATATATATATATATATATATATATATATATATATATATATATATATATATATATATATATATATATATATATATATACATACATACATACATACATACATACATACATACATACATACATAGATATATATATATATATATATATATATATATATATATATATATATATATATATATAAAGACATAGAAGTATATGATGAGATGGTAGCCTCCTGGATAGACATATATATATATATATATATATATATATATATATATATATATATATATATACATACATACATACATACATACATACATATATGTGTGTGTGTGTGTATAAAGATAGAGAACTATAATGCTTGCACATACATAAAGAAACAAAGAGAACACACTCTAAAACATAAATCTCCAAGATCATCAAAATCATAACATTGGTCAATTCCCCAACTAAGGTGACTTCCTAAATAGGAACCTAAGTCAACAAGGAATCCTTGAGAGTAACTTGGTAAAATCTCCACACAACAGTAGTTTGAGAATTTTGAAGGCACGCTCAGACCTGTGTAGCCAAGTGGAGTCAATGTTTGGTACCTGCATCCTACAAAACCAACCCAGTACACCAAAATGTATACATATTTATATGCACAACAAATAGAAAACAAGGAGGGAGAGTGCGACATCATGTAGATCTCTTGTAGGAGTAACTACAACTACCTCTCCTCATCCTACACTCACATCAGATAGAATAATCAACAAAGTATAAATGGATAAATATGGTTAGCTCTAGAATAATCATTAATCCATATTGTATAACAAGAATGAATCATAATATAATCATGTAAATGTAAATCATATACTAAATTTCATAAACCAATTTTGTCATTAGACATGTACTACTAATGTCTCAAAATAAGCAGATCATATAATCTATAACACTTAAATGTAGTAATCATGTCTAGTCTCAAGTAAGTAGCATCATTAGAGTGGGTAACACATGTAACCCTTAGGTGATTATAATCAATTAACCTAAGATAATATTAATAATGAACATCTCACAAAGGAACATATAGGTCTATCATGTGATCTCCCTATCACATTAAGTTCTTAGAATATCACAGACACATAAGAAGATATATAGGTACATACCTATGCAGTATTTATCATTCCCCAATTAGAATGTGAAGTTATAGTGGTTGAATAGGAATTAGGTTAAGAAAACACCTCGAGAAGGATCATTCTCTTATACAAATATCCTTACAATCACATATAACACTTCCTAACTTCTAATGAGCATATCCAGGACCTGTTAGGGTTGAAGGGACATTACAAAATGTCCAAGCACAATGATTTGACATAGTCAACAAACAATAATAGTAAATGACCCAAGAATGATTAAAAGAATACAAGGATTTGACTTATCAGTCATGGAGATTAAGGATTCCATTACATCATTGTTAAAATAAGAAAATGATAAAAATTCAAACTTCAAGAAGAGAAGCACCAAGTCCTTCAAAAAAATGGAGACACTATGAGATATTATTAATTTTTAATTAATAATTATTTAAAATATTTCATTTAAATTCAAGGTAGTATTTTTGAAAAAGAGAATCTTTAATAAAAAACCACAAAGTCAATATTATTTCTAAAAGCAAGAATTGAAGCTAGCTTTTGTGTACATACACTATATAGTTTTAAAAAGATGGAACAACCCACAATGAAGTTTTCACTCCTTAAAACATTAAAGTGGTAGCCAAATCTTTCCATCTAATTTTATCCTTATGCTTTGATATTATATCCATTTCCATAAGCAAATGCATCATAGACCCTACACTTAATATTTTTCTCTTCACATTGTTACAAATAAACATAAATTAATATCTCATCTAAAATGTCAACTAACTCATATTAGTTTATACAACATAATTAAGAATGTGATAACACCAGTAGTAAAATATCGATAATAAAAATAAATACCTACCCTATTAGGTGAAGCACAATTTCTGTCCACATTTACAAATTCAGCTACAATTTCATCTGCAACATGAAAAATAAATAAAACATTAAACATGTAAAAATTATATAAACAAAAAGAATAATTTAACCTAAATTTAAGAAAAAGAACATGATTCTTAATTAGTCAAAATTATATAACATTCCTATCTAGAAAATGGTATTAGAAATATGGGTGTTAGACTAGGTAGAGTATATCCTTGAATCTGTGGCTAATCTTTAAGTCCATTGTCCATACTATGGCTAACTGTGTTGATCAAAGACTTCTAAAAAAAAAATAATTTTAAGGATCAGACATTGGAGATACAAGTGTGGGATGCTTTCTAGTTGGTGCAAATTATTGTACTCGACTTCAGGCTTGCTAGAGCCTACAACTTAGCAATTACTTATAGAGAAGAAATTTAAGCATATAATTTTAGATAATGTTATTCCTTATGGAAATAAAAAAGTATACAATAAATAACTATGAAAATTATTTATTATATTTTAATACTCCAAGGTTACATATTTCTTTGTAAGGTTACTGGCAAGTTACAATGAAGCCCTAAGTGGACTTTTGAAGTCACAATCCAAGAAAAATTATTAATTACACTTCTCTAATGAATTAATAATATATCCACTATGGAAACAGATTTTTTTGTGTTAGAGATTGTGAAGATGGAGAGTAGAGATGTAATCTATAGGACTAACGTTTTAGGATTAGGTAATACTGAGAGGGGGGGTGAATCAATATCCCCCTCTCAGTATTACAACACTTTAATTTAAACTTCAACCAATTGCAAATAAACCATATTAATGCTAAAATGAAAAGAACATAAATACACAACACATAACTAATTCTTCATAATTTTGAATGAAATATTCTTGGCTTGTTGTATCATCAAGATTTCATCCCTATATCATTCCAGAGGAGAAAATAAACACAAAGATTTAAGGTTTGATGTGTTATAGATGGAAAATCAAATCAGCATTGCTTAATGGAATCTTGATGCATTAGTGTGTAACATTGATAATTCTCTCGCTCTTTAGATTAATATTTTTCTTAAAAATATTAATATTAAATTTTTGTTTTAGATTAATATTTTTCTTAAAAATATGTAACTTTACATACGAAATATATAGTTTAATCACTGTTAAAAGAATGCACAGTCACTGAATCCTAATGAAGAGGTAAGTGTTACATTCTTAATTAATTTAAAAAGTATTAAATTGAAAGTTAATTATCAAACAAATCTTGTTTGCATGACTAATTTTCTCAAGCCAATTCAAATATGTCACTAACCATTATGTGTGTGAGTTTGTGACCTACAACACAACACTTCAATAGGATAATAACATCACTTGTTAGAGGAAAATAAAGATCTAATTGCAAAAACTAACAAGCAAAAATATCCTATTGTTCTCTAGTTAGTGTGAGTATGAAATAGGGTTAATTGCTCTCAGATTTGACCCTAAACAGTGACAATCTACACTAAAATGAGAGATTCAAGAGTGCATGTAAACAACTAAAGATGAAAGTATGAAATCTTAATTCCTTCCATTATAACCCAAATTGAAGTGTTTTCTACTTAATAAAAGATTGAAAACATGGAAAGCAACTATCAATCTAAGCCTTAATTAGCAAATTCTCCAAGAAGCATGAGAGTTCATAATCATGGATCTTGAAGCCTCAAATTCATGAGCAAATAGGAGTCTAAGCATAAAAAATTAGAAGCATGTAGGTGTATGTGGAAGAAGAAGAAAAGCCTTTTGAAAATTCTATTTTATAAGATTTGGAAGAGAATCAATGGTTTAGATGCATCCATGAGGAGTGGTTGAGATGCATCTTGGCTTGATCCTTGATCCATGTGCAAGCCTCCTAATCATAAAGTGTGTTTGTTGTGTTTGTTTGATTTAGGAGGTATCTATGCATTTGTTTTAATTAATAACTCTAGCCTTTGCATTTGATGGGATTTGATTAATTACATAGGCCTAGAGTTAATAACCTTGATTTTTTCTTAAACCTTAGTAATTAATGCTTGATTTAGGATTTGATGGGGTTTATTGAATTTTTGGGAATTTATGCTAATAATCAAAGATCAAATTAGCACAATTAAGATTATATGCCGAATTAAGGGCAAATAGGGCCTTAGGTTCTATTAGCCCAATTTTAGATGATTACATTTGCCCCTCTTTTAATTGCATTGCGAACAACATAGGGATTCAAAGAAAAATATGATTCAAGACGTGATTTAGGAGATTTATAGAGTAGCGAGAACTACTCTAAACTTGAGAATTCTGAGCTTGATTGAACGAAATCCTACTTGATTTAAAAGCCGTCAATTTTGAACTTGATTGAACACAAATTGATGTTACCGATTCCGAGCTTGATTGAACGAAGACCGATAAAAGAATCTCAAGCTTGATTCAATGAAATTTTGCTTGATTTTAAAACTATCAATTCTAAACTTTATTGGATAGGAATTGACAATACCGACTCTGAGCTTGATTGAACGAAGGTCGATATGAGATTTTGACAAGAATTTTCAATTGAAAATAACAGTCTTAGCTTGATTGAAGAGAACTGTTGTGCCCCTGGTGTGAAAGAATTTGATTCAAAGCACTAGATTTGGTATGATTATGCCCCCTCAGGACCAAAATTGGAACAAATTCAAATGAACTCATTAGTTTCAAGCATTTAGAAATATTTATAGTGATTGAATTGATTTGGGATCAAGCTTAGATCGATTTGGAAAGAATTTTCAAGCCATTTAGATCGATTTAAAGTGCCCCAGAAGAATTGTTTGACCAAGTTTGACCATGAATTTAAGAGATTTGACCAAGTTTGACTTGTGTTGAAATGATATCCCAGCATATGAATCTGATGTTGTACTGAGAGAACTACTTTCTGCTCACTTTTGCCCCTGTTTGACTGCAATTTGACCATTTTGACATTTCCCTTCTGAATGTTGACTTTGCTTTGTAACTTTATTTTTATTGTGCTTGGGTGATATAGATCACCTATTTTGATTTCGGTCCCAATATTAAGCGTCTGTGATGTCTTATTGATAAATGTCTATTAGGGTTCTGGGGCCCCCAAGAGGCTTAAATAGGTCAAAAAGTGACTTTTAACTATTCATTTTCACTTTTACCCCTTAGAAATTCACTGAGCTCTGAGAGACAATGGTGTTTCCCATAGAGAAGCACAAATTTGAGATGGCTAGGTGACATGACTGCCCGAGACATTACGCCGCACCTGTGTGTATGTAATAAACAAACCTTCTCAATTTGAAAATTTGAAATTTCACGCATTTTTAGGCATTTTAGAAGCAATTTTGTTTTGAGTCACATCCCGGATACGGGATTGCATGCAGTCCAACCCATGTCACCTCCCTAGATTCTAGATCACATCTAGGATTTCGGAGATCACACACCTTCAGGTTGCGTCTGGTCAAATTTGAATTTCCTTTAGCTTTTTAAGTCCATTTTGAAAACAGGTCCACATCTGGTATACCAGATCGCATCTTGGATTTCCTGGTTCACATCTGAGATTTTTGTAATCATATCTATTTTTGGGGTCGCATCTCATATTTCCTAATCCGCATCTGGTTTTTCAAATTTTTGAGCCAAGTAAACTTAATTTTTTTGAACTTTTAAGCAATTTTTTGACCAATTTCCTTTATCTAACTCTGACATAGTGCCCCTATTTTCTATTGTGCAAAATGATTTTCCTATCATCTCATTTAGGTCACCTAGACCTACCCAGGTATTAGCATTATTTGACTAGCTGAGCCCAGAGGATCAACATGTGGTTCATCGTTGTGGTCTATGGAGTCTTGGGCGGTTACCACATATTCCAATAAACTGTAGATTACTGACAGCACTAGCCGAGAGATGGCATTCTGAGCATAACACCTTCCATCTACCGACTGATGAGATGATGGTGACACCAGAGGACATGTGGTGAATCTTTTACATTTACGTCATAGGTTGTCGGATTGAGTATGAGGCATCTGCACCTCTAGCCATTGTAGATGCCCGGAGAGTATTCCAGGATGATACGATCGCCACCTGTTACCTGAGTTAGGACCACATGATTCCCCACTATGCCCCTCTTCCTGTATATTTGGCTAGTTTGATAGGTGGCATTATGATGCCTGATAGGGGCCAGCATGGCTTCATGTGCGGTTGGTCTAGAGTCATTGGGCAGATGATTTAGGCTCCAGGGAGATTCACCTGGGGGAGTTGTATCTTAGCACACATGTACCGAGAGCCACATGAGATTGTGTACCAGCATTCATGATCGATGAATGTAGGTAGCATAGTTTTATAGATCTGGGCATGGGAGCATATCCCTGTGACCCGTCCCATTGGTCAGAGGCACCGTGACGCCGGACTGCCATATATTTATATGTATTCTAGATTTATTCAGTAGCCCCACCTGGGAAAGTTGGAGTATTGGAGATGTCTCCTAGATGACGTTACAGATGTAGAGTGGTGACCTTGGGTTGTGAGGCTTGGCCTTCCGATGTGAAACAGATGCCATTCTTCTTTCAGACGAGGTATCTAGTTGGGTGGACCCGCTATATTGTTGAGCAGTTTTTGATTACATGAGTTTGTAGATAGTTTGGGAGAGTTCAGGGTATGTCCCCGAAGACATGCCTTTATGCCCAGATTCATACTGAGGAGGCCCAGTGGGGACCTCGGCTTATATTTGAGACAACGATCCATTAGATCACGAACATGCAGGGTGTTGATTGGGATTATCAGGTGGATATTCATGATGCAGGGGTTACTGATGAGTACCATGCCCACTGGGTAAAAGTACAATAAGATGTCACCCATTTACAAAGGAAAAGGCTAACAAAATCAAAGTTGTTCAACTTCAATAGCATAAAAATGACATTTATGTTTGGAATTCAAAGATGATGTAAACTAATTAAATGTGATAAAATGGATGAAGTTAATGATTAATATTTTTAATATTTTTTTTGAATAAGAATTGATATGTTTTTTGGAATTGTAAACATGATTTTTCAGTTGCTGAAAAATTAGGGGTCTAGTTCCCACCAAAAAATTATATGTAAATAAACTTTTTTCCCCCTAATTTCAAAATATGTCATAGATGACATATATAGCTAGTGCATGAAGAAATAAAAATTGGTTTGTGACCTATATTTTCTCTTTGATAACAATTCAAATTCCAACTCACTAAAATTGACAGTTTTCATATCGCAACATATTTTTCATAACAAATGTATCCCAATAAAAAAAAGAAATATATATTCTTGAATAGGACTCTCTCCTCTCGTGCACCATATGTTTTTCAAACTTATTTGATATGATTTACTATTTTTTCTTTCTCTAAATCAACAGCTCCTTAATTGTTAAAATACCCACTTGCAATATTTTTTAATTACAATAAACTATGTCTAATTAAAACACTATAAAATCTATATCAGGATATTCTTGACTCTGATCTCTACAAAAGGGTTTTTTTTTTAATTTTTAAAAAATATCATTAAAAATATTAGGAATTATTGAAAAACCACTTTTCTAAAAAAAAAATTTTATGGTAATTGGACCCAAAGTGGTATAAAACATTCATTTAATAGATATTTCCAATTGGAAAAGTTAAAGCACTTATCTAATTTAGCTAGAATGAATCTATCTAGACCATATGTTTGACCATAATTAATTTTTAGTTAGAAATACTAAAATTCAATTGTGCTGATAAGTTAGCCTAAAAGGTGACACCTGATTGTGCTTTTACCCCATTATTTGAGATTTCCATATCCGAGGTTCACTGCTCCAGATGATGCCATTCCACACATTGAGGACGCACTAGACTATGATCCTGATGATGATCTTGCTAGCCGGGCTCATGGTGGACATGGTGGTGAGAGGGGCAGAGGGAGAGATGCAGGGAGAGGTGGAGGTAGAGATGGAGACGAAGCCCATGGAGGTGGAGGAGATGGAGGAGACAGAGGAGACGGAGGGGATGATAGAGGTGGCAGAGGTGTTGCAGTAGGTGGTAGTAGGCAACGAGCCTCTGGAGGTGACACCAGCCACAGACAGCGTAGAGTATAGGTCACTCCTCCTTAGAGGGATACAGGACCACTATTGCATAGAGATGAGCATGCACAAAGACCTATAGGGGGAGATCAGGATCCACAGTAGCAGTAGGCACGATAGGATCCCCCTGCAAGTGGTGATGGTGACAAAATTTTACAGTGTGAGAAGGAGAGAGCTGCTCTGAGATTACAGGCTGCTACCCTCACAACGTAATTATCAGAGAGGGACTCACAACTAGCATAGGTCAGAGCTGAGAGAGATACATAGATAGCTCAGCTGAGAGTAGACAGGGATGCTCAGTTGACACAGCTAAGAGCTCACAGAGACACACAGTTGGCATAGTTGAGAGTCAAGAATGATAGGTATGTGCATACAGCTACCCACCAGGGACAGCGAGCCACATATTACTTCACTTTATATTGTGGTGTTGTTCCTGCCCATCAGAGGGCTCCACTTTATTTAGTTATTGTGTAGCAATTAGAGGGTGCCATATATGCCACCTCCACCACCACTGAGCAGAGCAGATGCACCCCCTCCCGATCCTCCTATTGAGGATGAGGGGCCAGTGAGGTGTAGACCTCTTTGATGATCATATTTTGTATCTTTGGACTCATTGTATATCTTGTATCTGTACCATTTTTTATCGATGCACTTTTCATGTCTGTGGGACCCTGTACTGATATATTATCTCATTATTTTTATCTCTTCTTTGATATACTGATACTCTGATATACTGATTGATTTCTGATAGACATTCTTGCTCATGGACATTTTTGATTATTTATTGATGCTCATACTGATTCTGCTATTGATACTCTTTATCTGATGCCTCATGTGTTGTCATTTCTAATGTCTAATCTTTAATTGTTTCAATTTATGCACATCTGATATATGATGTTTGATTTATACTCAGGATATTTGATGTGATAGTCATACTTGGTTAGGATTAGATAAAGTGATGATAAAATGATGTCATAATATATTTCACTAATATATGCTCATATTTTTCTTATTTTCAAAGCTTCATGAATGTATGGATGTATGAGATGTATTGTGATACGATGTATGGACATCTCAATTCTATTTATGTATGAATCAATATGGATGAAAAATGCAAGTGGTTTTATGATATGAAATGGTTTATGAATGTAAATGGATATCAATGATTTATACTCTATCATTTTAGATTCAGTTGTTTATGAATCCATGATGTACTTGGTCACACATGTCAAATGGTTAATGCTTAATGTTTCTGAATCTTCAGGTGATGTCATAAATGCTTTAGATAGATCTTAGTTTATATCATTGCTTCAGATAGTTGAATCCACATTTTCATGCTTATGCAAGACTAAAATGAATGCAACTAAGTTAAAATGAGTGCAATTTTAAAATGAACTTCAATGCAACTAAAGACAATGAAATGCATCTAAATGAACTTAATGCAAATTTATATGATATGCAACTAAAATGAATTCTAATGCAGCTTCCCACCTAATTCCCAGAAATGACCCTACTTCCCACATGCGACCCCATTTCCCAAATGCGATCTGGATCTACAAGATGTGATCCTATATTTCAAACAGGTGCGAGCTTGTTTTTGGATGCGATCCATGAATCTAGCATGTGACCTTGGATTAACCAGATGTGTATGTTATTCCCGAATGCGATCCTCTGACAAATTTTTGTACGGCGATAGTTAGTTGAAAACACAAGGAAAATTAAAAATCTAGGGCTCAGCCCCATGGTGGGCACTAGAAATGTGTGTGTGAGTTTTTGACCTACAACGCAACACTTCAATAGGATAATAACATCACTTGTTAGATGAAAATAAAAATCTAATTGCAAAAACTAACAAGCAAAAACATCCTATTTCTCTCTAGTTAGTGTGAGTATGAAATAGGGTTAATTGCTCTTAGATTTGACCCTAAACAGAGACAATCTACACTAAATGAGAGATTCAAGAGTGCATGTAAAAAACTAAAAATGAAAGCATGAAATCTTAATTCCTTCCATTATAACCCAAATTGAAGTGTTTTCTACTTATAAAATCTTGAAAACATGGAAAACAACTATCAATCTAAGCCTTAATTAGCAAATTCTCCAAGAAGCATGAGAGTTCATAATCATGGATCATGAAGCCTCAAATTCATGAGCAAATAGGAGTCTAAGCATAAAAAATTAGAAGCATGTAGGTGTATGTGGAAGAAGAAGAAAAACCTTTTGAAAATTCCATTTTATAGGATTTGGAAGAGAATCGACGGTTGAGATGCATCCATGAGGAGTGGTTGAGATGCATCTTGGCTTGATCCTTGATCCATGTGCAAGTCTCCTAATCATAAAGTGTGTTTTTTGTGTTTGTTTGATTTAGGAGGTATTTATACATTTGCTTTAATTAATAACTCTAGCCTTTGCATTTGATGGGATTTGATTAATTAAATAGGCCTAGAGTTAATAACCTTGATTTTTGCTTGGACCTTAGTAATTAATGCTTGATTCTGGATTTGATGGGGTTTATTGAATTTTTGGGAATTTATGCTAATAATCAAAGATCAAATTAACACAATTAAGGTTATATGTCGAATTAAGGGCAAATAAGGCCTTAGGTTCTATTAGCCCAATTTTAGATGTTTAAAACCATAAATAAATAATAATTTGTTAGAGGAATTTACAACAAGGTCCTTAAATGTATTGTATTCATTATCTTAATTTTACTTGACCAAAATATGTTTTGATGAAAAATACTAGATTAAACATTTTCTCTATAAAAAGTATTTTAAAATTCATATATAGAAAGCATTTTAAAATGTACATTACACCAGTGGTTAGTTTGTAGGAATCCTAACAATGATGTAATGGAACAAACACAAGTTAAATTCCTCTAACTCAAAGTTAATCCTCAAAATTCCAAACAATCTATAATATCATCTATTTTGTTTTATAAAAAAATATCCAAATAGAATATAACTCTTATAGGGAATCAAGAAAAAAAGACAAAGGAACACATAGAGATACTAACAATAGGGAAAAATTATGCAATACTATTAACAGTTAATGATATTTTATATCCTATTCTAGAATAATTTTTTTAAATTAAATTTAATACAGAAATCTGATCTCTTTCAACCATTGTAAATAATATAAAGTTTTAGAATAATACACTTGTATTTACTTTGAAAACTATGCTTAAAGATTAGGTCAAACATCTATTTAAGTTTGTTAAATAAAAGAGGATTCTTTCACTCTATGGTAGCTCCTTCATATAGTTAAAAGAACATGGTAACTATTGTTGGGGAAAGGACAAGTGAAAAGAGGTCCTTTTAAAAAAACACATTGCTCTGGAGAAATAATAATAAATGAAACCAGCTTTAAAATAGCTATAAAATTGGAGAGATTCCCTCGGATTGTTCAGATAATCCAACAGTCTAATGGAATATGGATGAAGTGACTGAGACGGGGGGGTGAATCAGTCAACCATAAAACACTTCACTATAATTTCTTCCCAGATCCCTTAGGATATCTTAATGAATATTATCTGTTTAACACTCGGTAAAATAGATTGCAGTAACTTTGTAGATGCAGAAAGTATTAGTAAATTATCTTTAGATATTTATCAGCACTTGTATATGATTAAGATAACTATTAAGAACACAAGAGACACAAGATTTAACGTGGAAACCCAATATGGGAAAAACCACCAATGTATCTAGATACTGATTTTCACTTTTCTGAAGTGATGCCCAGTTAGAAGCCAACCCGGTAAAAGGTTACAAAACACACTGTTAGGTGTGACCTTGTTAGAGGATTTAAACACCATGCTAGGAGTGGCCTGGTAAGAGGTCTTGAAAACAATTCAATGGAATTGTCACCTTGTTAGAGGATTTACAATATGGCTGTTAAACCAACTCGGTTAAGAGATTTAGAATTCACTGTTACAATGATGAAAAGGTAACAATGAAAATGACCTGTATAATAATGCAACTGCCTTGCTGATTACAGATCTATGTTCTGCATAAGTCTGATCCTTCCTGATCGAATATATCTCTGCTACTCCTCAAGGATATCTGATCATCCTTCACAAATTCGCACACACCTTTCCTGTCTTTCTTCTATATATCTTCTACTGTGTATATTTTATTTTCACATTTGACCTTTTATTTATATGATTTTAGATTTGTCAAATCGACATTACTTAGTATAAAAGTCAGCTGAATTAAGCAAACTTTATTTGCAAAAATCCTCCAAGGGCCGACAGTGCTCGGTGACCATAACTTTCTACAATCTTTCGGAGACCGAGGGAACTCGGTAAACACTGATAATCCTTTTTCTTCGATAACCGACTGAACTTGGTAAGTGCTAACTTTTCTTTGACAACCGACTGAACTCGGTAAACATGGAATTTTCTTTGACGACCGACTGAACTTGGTAAATGCTGATTTATCTTTGATAACCGAGTGGACTCGGTAAGAACTAATTTTACTACCTGGCAGACCGATTGAGCTCGGTAGGTACTGAATGTTGCGGACTATGACATAGTGTGACATCAAAGACAATACATAATTTGAGTAGCAATTTCCTTCAGACAATTGTTTCCAACAATCTCCCTCTTTGGCATTGATGGCAACACAATATGTCATAGCATAAGAAATTTGAAAGAATTAGCTCGGTTCAGATTCAAATCTCCCTCTATTAGCAAACTTCCTTTTTCTTAAAAAATTTTCCTCTGACTATTGAAAATTTCTTGAAGTAATAGCAAAGACATAGCAAACACTCCCTCTTTGACAACACATGCCAAAGATAATTCACATATTACCAGTGTAAACTAATGTACCTCAAGTATTTATTCATATGCAATGATTCCTTGAATATGCTACATCAACTAGTTGATTTTCAATCATGTTTTGGTTGATGCATCACTAAAACTATATTTAGTGAGCCTCGGATAGGGGAATGACCCCTAACTTACCTCTTAGATACACAAATGCATCCTTAGGTAATGGTTTGGTGAAAATGTCTACAATCTGCTCTTTTGTATGAATATATTCTAATCTGATTTCCTTGTCCTGCACCAATTCTTTGACAAAGTGATATTTAATAGCAATGTTCTTGGTTTTGGAATGCATCACTGGATTCTTTGAAATATTTATTGCACTGGTATTGTCACAAAATATAACAACTGGTTCTTTGATTTCAACCTTCATACCTTGTAATAACTGTTTAAACCAAATAATATTTGAACAATTTACTGCAGCAGCAACATATTCTGCTTCAGCTGTGGATTGAGATGTGCAATTTTGCTTTTTACTGGTCCAGGATACCAGTCTTTTTCCAAGAAAAAATGCTCCACCACTTGTACTTTTTCTATCATCAATGTTCCCTGCCCAATCAGCATCAGTAAATACTTTTAAGTCGAGATTACCTCCAAATTTATACCACAAACCATATTCTTTAGTTCCTCTTAAGTACCTTAAGATTCTTTTGATTGCCATCATGTGATTTTCCTTAGGTTTTGCTGAGAATCTTGCCACTATACCGACTGCTAAGGCAATATCAGGTCTTGTGTGTACTACATACTGCAATTTTCCAATCATAGATCGGTATAAGGTCTGATCTACTTCTTTTGAATCATCATCTTTGGTAAGTTTCAGTCCAGTACACATGGGTGTACCAACTGGTTTTGAATCTTTCATACCAAACTTCTTAAGTATTTCCTTAATGTATTTAGATTGAGTAATGTATATACCATTCTTGCTTTGCTGAATTTGAAGACCAACAAAGAATTTTATTAAACCAAACATAGACATTTCAAATTCTTTGTTCATTTGCTCTGAAAATTCTTTGTAGTGATCCTCATTCCCTGTAAATATAGTATCATCTACAAATATTTCTGCCAATACAATTTTGTCATCCGGTCCTTCTTTAATATACAGATTGCTGTTATCATTTGCTCTTTTGAAATTAATCTGAATCAAATAGTTATGGAGTCTTTCATACCATGCTCTAGGAGCTTGTTTCAATCCATACAATGCTTTGTGTAACCTGCAGACCATGTCCCTTTTATCTGGATCAACAAAACCTTCAGGTTGTTCAATGTAGACTTCTTCATCAAGAATTCCATTGAGAAATGCAGATTTTATATCCATCTGATATACCTTAAATCCTTTATGTGCTGCATAAGCAAGTAGAGTTCTTACACCTTCTAATCTTGCAACAGGAGCAAAAGTTTCACCATAATCTATACCTTCTTCTTGAGAATAACCTTTACATACCAATCTAGCTTTGTTTCTAGATACTTGACCATCTTCATTCAGCTTATTCCTAAATACCCATTTTGTTCCAATTACATTCTTATCTTTAGGTCTAGGTACAAGAGTCCATGTTTTGTTCTTTTGTATTTGTTCTAATTCTTCATTCATTGCTTCAATCCAACTTTCATTTTTCAATGCATCTTTGATATTTCTAGGTTCAAAATCAGTAAGCAGACATGTACCTTTTAGCTTACTTCTTGTCATAGTACCATTTGATTTGTTTCCAATAATTTCATCTGGTGTATGATTCCTTCTGACATATTTGGCTAGTATAGGTTCCTTGCTTTTTGAATGATTAATGTTGTTGTCTTCTAGGATCTCTTCTTCAGGTTGCTCGGGCTCGGTAGATATTTGCTCGGTAGCTTCAGGCTGAGACTTGGTTTGAATTTCTTCCTATGACTTGGTTTGAACTTCTTCTTGTGACTCGGTTTGAACTTCTTCCTGTGACTCGGTAACTGTACTCAGCTCGGTAGATATAGTTTCCTCATTGATAATTGTGTCTGCCAATATTTCAGGTTCAATGTAAATGAATCTTCTGTAGTTTTCAGGTTCCCTTTTGCTTTCTTCTTTAGTCTTTTCTGCAAACTCATCAAATTTTACATGTATACTTTCTATGACTTTGTGAGTAGACAAATTCAGACATTTGTATGCCTTGCTTTTGCTAGAATATCCTAGGAATATTCCTTCATCACTTTTCACATCAAATTTATTTCTTCTGGATTCTTTTAAGATATAACATTTGCTACCAAATACTTTCATGTAACTTACATTGGGTTTATAGCCATACCATAATTCATAAGGAGTTTTGAATGTGTCTTTCTTCAATTGTACTTGGTTCAAGGTATGAACTACAGTGCTGATAGCTTCCTTCCAATACTTTATAGCGATGTTCTTTTCTATCATTAGAGTCCTTGCACAATCCATAATAGATCTGTTTCTTCTTTCTACTATTCCATTCTGCTTAGGAGTTCTAGGAGCTGATACCTGTCTTTTGATTCCTCTTTCAATGCAAAAGTTGTTAAAATCATGGGAGATGAATTCACCACCTCTGTCTGATCTTAAGCATTTCAATCTTTTCCCTGTTTCCTTTTCCACTCTTGCCAAGTACCATTTGAACTTTTCAAATGCTTCTGACTTTTCTCTTAAATACATAACTGTCATCATTCTAGAATAATCATCAACGAAAAGAATAAAGAAGTTATCTCCAGTATAGCTTTGTATTCCAATAGGTCCACATAAATCAGTAAGCACAATTTCCAAAATCTCTTTAGACTGATAGTTCTTACTCTTAAAACTAGTTTTACTCATTTTTCCAATCTGACAATTCTTACATAGACCAATGCCAGGTTTCTTCAAAGTAGGAATGCCTCTAACCTTCTTGAATTTGCTTATTTTTATCATGTTATCAAAATTCACATGACATAACCTTTTGTGCCATAGCCAACTTTCTTCAATTTGAGCAATAAAACATGAATATTCACTGAGATCAAGATAAAATAAGTTACCTTTTGTTTGTTTGCCTAATCCAATGAGTTTTCCTTTTTCATCCAGCAGTCTTGCTTGACCATTCATGAATTCAACCTTGAAACCAGTATTGATTAGCTGTGCTACACTTATAAGATTATGTTTTAGTCCTTCAACCCAATAAGCATTATCACATATGAGTTCTTTGGTTAATGAGATTCTTCCTTTTCCTTTTATACAACAAAGTTCATTGTTTCCAAATCTTACATTGCCACTCTCACAGTCTTCTAGGTATTCAAATTTTGTCTTGTCACCAGTCATGTGGTGTGAACATCCACTGTCTATTATCCATATATCATCTTTGCTTATATGAGAAATAAGTGCCATCTTATCTTCATCATCATCAGATTCATCTTTTATAGCAATAAAGACAATTTCTTCTTCACTATCATCAGAATCTTTAGCTATAAAACATGTTTTCTTACCTTTATCCTTGAATGATTTGAAATTCTTTTTGCCATAGTACTTGTGACCTCTCTTCTCTTCTTTTGCCTGCTTGTTTGGGCACCTAGCTGCAATATGTCCAATTTCTTCACATGAAAAATAGATTAAAGGAGTTTTACCTTTATATTTACCTTTCCCTTTAGAGTACTTCTTTGTAAGTAATGCTTCTACAATTTTAAGATCACTATCAGAACTTTCTTCTGATACTTCTTCACTTTCTAACTGAACTTCTTTAATTTTCTTGTTCTTCCTTAGTGAAACCTTGGCCTCAAATGCTGACTCAATATTTTTGGAACTTGGAACATAGTTGTCATAGTTGTGTAATTCAAAGGCTATCAATCTTCCAACTAAAGCATCCAAAGTTATATTGTGGTTTGTTTCACATCTTCTTTCTTGAATAGCTGATACTCTTATTGCATAGATAGGGAGTAATGTTCTGAGTACCTTACTTATAATAGTTTCATCAGAGATTGTTCCTCCAGAAGCTCTAATTGCACTTACACTTGCTTTGATCCTTTCAACATATTTTGCAATGTTTTCATCTTCTTTCATATTCATCTTGTCAAACTGTCCTCTTAGGCTTTCTGCTTTGGCTCTTTTCACATTTGCATCACCACCATATATTTTCTTCAGATTGATCCACATTTCATATGCAATAGTGCATTCTTTAATATCATCAAATTCTTCATAGCTGAGAGCTGATGCAATGTCTATCATCATGGTATTGTGAGTCTTTTTCTCTGCAATGTCTTCAACAGTTAATGCGCCAGTAGGAACTATGTATTCTTCATCAATGTATTTGCATCCTGAATCACCAATGGAAGCTAGCTGAAGTCGCATGAGACCTTGCCATGCTAAAAATTTATCTCTATTGAGCTTTGGAATTTCCCTCTTGTAAGACATCCTGATCTTTAGCTTAGGTCCTTGAAACCCTTCCTGCAAGCACCACAAGCTCTGATACCAATTGATGGAATATGGATGAAGTGACTGAGAGGGGGGGTGAATCAGTCAACCATAAAACACTTCACTATAATTTCTTCCCAGATCCCTTAGGATATCTTAATGAATATTATTTGTTTAACACTCGGTAAAATAGATTGCAGTAACTTTGTAGATGTAGAAAGTATTAGTAAATTATCTTTAGATATTTATCAGCACTTGTATATGATTAAGATAACCATTAAGAACACAAGAGACACAAGATTTAACATGGAAACCCAATATGGGAAAAACCACCAATGTATCTAGATACTGATTTTCACTTTTCTGAAGTGATGCCCGATTAGAAGCCAACCTGGTAAAAGGTTACAAAAAAAACTGTTAGGTGTGACCTTGTTAGAGGATTTAAACAACCTGCTAGGAGTGGCCTGGTAAGAGGTCTTGAAAACAATTCAATGGAATTGTCACCTTGTTAGAGGATTTACAATATGGCTGTTAAACCAACTCGGTTAAGAGATTTAGAATTCACTGTTACAATGATGAAAAGATAACAATGAAAATGACCTGTATAATAATGCAACTGCCTTGTTGATTACAGATCTCTATTCTGCATAAGTCTAATCCTTCCTGATCGAATATATCTCTGCTGCTCCTCAAGGATATCTGATCATCCTTCACAAATTCGCACACACCTTTCCTGTCTTTCTTCTATATATCTTCTGCTGTGTATATTTTATTTTCACATTTGACCTTTTATTTATATGATTTTAGATTTGTCAAATCGACATTACTTAGTATAAAAGTCGGCTGAATTAAGAAAACTTTATTTGCAAAAATCCTCCAAGGACCGACAGTGCTCGGTGACCATAACTTTCTACAATCTTTCGGAGACTGAGGGAACTCGGTAAACACTGATAATCCTTTTTCTTCGATAACCGACTGAACTCGGTAAGTGCTAACTTTTCTTTGACAATTGACTGAACTTGGTAAACATGGAATTTTCTTTGACGACCGACTGAACTCGGTAAATGCTGATTTTTCTTTGATAACCGAGTGGACTCGGTAAGCACTAATTTTACTACCTGGCAGACTGACTGAGCTCGGTAGGTACTGAATGTTGCGGACTATGACATAGTGTGACATCAAAGACAATACATAATTTGAGTAGCAATTTCCTTCAGACAATTGTTTCCAACACAGTCTTATGTCACAAAACAAGAAAGAGGTGTCAAGAAAAGAACACATTGGGGAAAGTGTCGCTAATGTGAGCTAGCAGCCAGAGATGATGATTCAGAAGATGAAGTCAGCTCTTTGTCATCTCTTCTCAATGTTGCATCCTTCATAACTCATAACTCATAACCATATTCTAAACAAAATATTCTTCATAACTCATAGCTCATAACTCATAACTCATAACTCATAACTCATAACTCATAACCATATTCTGAATGAAATATTCTTCATAACTTATATTATTTTTGAAGTCATTTATATCTACTATTTTATCAATAGATTCAAACAACAATATCACAAATTTTAATTACATATAAAACTTCTATTAAATCTATTTGTATGAAATGCATACACATACACATAAATTTGAATTGATTATTTCATATCCAAAGTATCCACAAATCTTAAGGTATATTCTAAAATAAAAATATCATGATCTCATAACCATAGATCTAAACTACAACAAATCTATGTAGGTATGTACATGTGTGTCCCATTTAGAAAAGCTTCACATTCTTCATAATTCTGAATGAAATATTCTTCATAACTCATAACTCATAGCTTAAAACCATATTTCATATCCAAAGTATCCACAAATCTTAGGATATATTCTAAAATAAAAATATCACGATCTCATAACCATAGATCTAAACTACCACAAATCTATGTAGGTATGTACACATGTGTCCCATTTAGAAAAGCTTCATATTCTTCATAACGCATAACTCATAACCATATTTATGCCATTTAGCAAAGCTCCAAATCCATTTTGTGTATATGATCCATCAAAGAATAAGTGCCATATTCTGGAGGATATGTACATGATAGAAGAATTAGGAAATTTCATCTGTAGTGGTTGGTCATCAAATAGTGGAGCTTCTGCTAATTGATCTGTGATAACTTGTCCTTTGATAGCTTTTCTTTCAACATATTCAATGTCAAACTCGCTTAGTAGCATTACCCATTTTGCTAGCCTACTTGTAATGACAAATTTTTGAAATAAGTACTTCAATGGATCAATCTTTGCTATCAGATGTGTAGTATGAGCTAACATGTAGTGTCTCAACTTCTATGATGCAAAGATGATAGTTAGACATGCCTTCTCTATCATGGAATAGTTCTTCTCATAAGCTACCAATGTTCTGCTGATATAGTAGATAGCTCATTCCTTCTTGTTTTCATCATGTTGTGCTAGTAATTCTCCTAGTGATGTGTCTATAGTGGAAACATACAATATTAATGGCTTCCCTTGAATAGTAGGCATGAGAATTGGTGGATTTTCCAAATATTGTATGATGTGATTGAAGTTCTTTTCACATTCCTTGTTCCACATGGAAGTCACAACTTTATGCATTGTCTTTGTGAAAGGTTGTGATATATCTGCTAGCTAAGATATGAAGTGTTTGATTGATTGCACCCTTCCTTGTAAGGTTTGGATATGACTGATGTTCTTAGGAGGTTGCATCTCCATGATTTCTTTGACTTTTGTTGGATCTACTTCAATGCCTTTCTTTGAAACAATGTACCCTAGAAGATTTCATGAAGTGACACCAAAGGCACACTTCTTAGGATTTAGTCGGAGACTAAATTTTTCCATTCTATCTAGTATGGTACCCAAGTTAGCTAGGTGTTCAGATCATTTCATTGATTTAACCAAGGTGTCATCAACATAATCTTCCATGTTTTTATGCATCATATCATGAAAGATAGACATCATAGATCTTTGATATGTAGCACCAACATTTTTAAGACCAAAAAACATTACATTCCAGCAGAAATTACCCCATGCACAATTGAAATTTGTATTCTCTTGATCTTCTGAAGCTATCTTGATTTGATTG
Source organism: Chamaecyparis obtusa (assembly GCA_027943335.1). Taxonomy (NCBI): domain Eukaryota; kingdom Viridiplantae; phylum Streptophyta; class Pinopsida; order Cupressales; family Cupressaceae; genus Chamaecyparis; species Chamaecyparis obtusa. The sequence continues at coordinate 80,497 of BSBK01005555.1, read as the reverse complement.
TATCTAGAGAAACCATCCATTAAAGAGTACATTTCAAAGCCCACAGTCATGTCCACTATCATATCGATGTTTTGTAGTGGAAAATCATCCTTAGGGAACGCTTTGTTTAAATCTCTTAATTTTGTGCATACTCTGATAGATTTATCTAGTTTTGATACTGGAACTATGTTTGAAATCCAATCTGCATAATCTATGACTCGGATAAATCCAACTTTTAACAGTTTCTCTAGCTCAGCTTTGACAAGGAGTGCTACATGAGGATGCTTTTTACGCAACTTTTTCTTGATCTGTTTAACTCCTAGAGAGATAGAGAGATGATGCATGATGAGATTAGGATCTAATCCAGGCATATCTGAATACTTCCATGCAAAGTTGCTTTTCTTCTCTGTTAAGAATGTTGTGAATGCATGTTTTTCTTCTTCTGATAGAGATTGTGCTACATGAATCAATTGTGGTTCCTCTATTGTGCCCAGATTGATAGGTTGATTTGGTTCTATAAAAACTAGAGATCTGTCTTGTAAATGACTTGGAAGGAAATCAAATATCTCATCCTTAGGCTCCTTAGAGAGCTTTTCACCTTTGGATACGTCTTTTATTTTTACTATTTTAGGTTCTGAGACTGCCACGTAGTGGTTTTCACCCTCATAACTATCTTTCTTTTTTCTTTTATTCTTTTAACTAAGATATTTAACATCTAACTCTATCATGTTGATGCTAGGTTCACTGATGGAAGTCTTCATGGGCTCTACTGTGTTTAGGTAGCATGCAAGATCGTAGTCTTTCTGGAAAGTATGGATGTCTTGGTTTGGATTGTCGGATGTTTGGTCAATAATCTCAAGATGTTGGATAGTAAGCATGGGAAATCATTGGCTGATATTATTCACACATACAGTGTTGTCATCATTGGTTCTAATACACCTCTCAAATTCAAGGATGATGTTACTACTCAGAATGTTCAGTTTGTTAAGCATTTCAATGTCATCATTGGATCCTATGTTAGTGATAAGTGGATCAGACTCACTAGGTCTGTCATTTAATTCTAGATTCATTGCAGATGTAGGTGTGTATTGGTGAATGACATCTATGTGTTTTTATGTTATAAGATCATCTTCTTCTGGAACAATTCCCCACTCATAGTCATTTGATTCCTTATCTGGATCCTTGGGAAAGTCAAGAATATGTGTAAAATTAGGACGAATATCCCAAGAAGGGTTACCTTCAGAGTCTGAGCACAATTCACATTCATGGGAATCTATCTCAGAATCACTAGAGTGTCCCAAATGTTTAGCTATTGTGACAAGTACACCTTCTTCTTCTTGTTTGTTTTCAGGATCAGTTAGTTCTTGTGTTGCGATTGTCTCTTGTTCAGTAGTAGGTTCTTGTGTTTCTACCATGTTGATTATTTTAAGTTCTATTTCATTTTCAATAAGATCTAAGATATGTTCAGGTATAGGTTCATACAAAAAAACATTAGTTGTGTCTGAATCATCACTATTGGAGTGTTGTGCTTCTTCCTTTTGCTGAGTATCTATTTTTGGTTCTATCTATTCTAGGACATGTGTAGAGCTTCCACTGAGATGGAAAGGTTTCTTATGATACCCTATGCCTGTTGTATCTTTGGTTTTCATTCCACAATGTTCAATTCATTTGATGATGCCTTTGCCTCTTGTTCCTAGAGGTCCTTTTCCAATGTATCCCATTTTAGATATTAGCTTGTGACCTGGTCCATATGATTTTGCAAGAATCTTAGGCAGTTTACAGTCACATTTTTCAACTGTCTGTGATTAAAACTCATCTTTCTATAACTAGGATAAAATTGTGTCTTCCTCATATGATTCTTCTTTGGATACTTGCTCTGTGATGAAACTTCCATCGAAGATAACCTGAGGTTCTTTGGTTGTAGGTCTTACTTTCTTTGAAGGTTGTCCATAAGGTTTAGGTGAAAGTGGGAGAGATGTGAGAGATAGGACTGGTTCCATTGTGTATTCTCCCATGCCTATATCTTTGATCTTGACTCTTTTTGATAGGTCTTCCATTTTAGATGTATATGCTATGCCTAATTGTTTGGTAGAAGACTCCCTATTATGTGGAACAAGTTTGTCTACACTCTCCTTCAAAGCATTGCAAGATGTTGATGTGTATGTAGGTATAGTGACCTCGACTCCATCATAGGGAAATTTGACACATTGGTGATACATTGATGGAATAGTTTGCATCTCGTGAATCCAAGACCTTCCTAGAAGAATGTTATAGGCCAATGGGAGATCTAGTACTTGACAGGTGATATCTCTGATGACAGGTCCTGTTCTAATAGGTAGCACAATGACTCCTTTGAAGCTCATTTATTTTTCATCATATGCTTTTATGGTTACTTTATTTTTAGGATTAATAGAATCTTCTAAAAATCCCAATTGTGTAACCAATTTATAGGAACAAATATTTAGACCAATGCCTCCATCTATCAACACATGTTTGACATGACAGTTCTAGATTAGGACTTCAATATGCAAGGGCTGGTTATGTGGATGACTCAATGAGTTATCATCCTCCTCTGAAAAGGATACGTAATGAGGGGATGTCAAGTGACCTACCATTGTTTGTAATCTATCAAGATCAAGATCTTCAAGAACATTAGAGCCAATTAGAGCTTTGTCTAGAATTGTACGATGAGCAGGAGAAATTCGTAATAGCTCAAATGTAGAGATTTTGGCATTGGTATGTTACAGTTGTTGGATGATGTTGTATTATATGGTTTTGGACTCTTTAGAATTGGAAGATTTAGGTGCAGTCCTTTATTTAGATGCAGATGCAAGATTGAATGGTACCTTTGGGGCATTCGATGAACCTAAGTTTTGTCCTTGGAGAGTAACCTAAGCTTGAGATCAAGTTATTGCATTAGCTTTCTTGTTATCTCTATCCTTTTTGACAATGGTGATGACATTACAGTGTTTAGACAGGCATGGTTCTACCATGTTGATGACATCATTGTTTCCAGAGTAAGTGTAATTGACTTTAGCACCCATGTTTGTTTTAGAAGATGAATCTCCTTGAGTGTGCTTTAGAAAAGGTTCTGTGAATGCTGTATGATTGTTATTGGATTTGTGGTTTTCAATCAAAATTTCTCCAGTGTCAATTTTGTCTTGAATGAGATGCTTTAGATGCATGCAATTATATGTCTTATGACCCTTGTTCCAATGGAAATCATAGAAATTGGTCTCCTTCCACCATTTAGGTTTGACTTCAGGGTCATATGGTTTGATCTCAGGTAATGTGATGATATTGTTTGCCAATAGAGTTTTCATGGAGGATTCCAAGGACTCACCCAAAGGAGTGAACTCTCACTTTGGTTTTGTAACCCATAGTTTATAGTTAGTTGAATTTTTAATAGGTTCAATTGCCTTCATTTTTTAAGCTTTTATGGCTTGGGTGCCAATTGTAAGATTAAATGTTGGTGCCTTGGGTGGAGCACTGATGTGATCAATAACACCATTTGTGATGGCATTTTTGTTTTTTTTCCAAAAATTTCCCTTATCTTTGTTGTTGGAACTAGAACCTGAATCATACTTGTTCTCCTTATGAAGTGATATGTCTCCCTTATGAACAAGTACATTCTCTATCTTTATGGAATTTTCCACCATTTTGTCAAAAGAGGTATGATTTTTCATTTGAAGATGATAATTGATTTTCATAACAAAATTATTGATGAAGATCTCTAGTTTCTCATTTTCTGGAATTTGTCGGGCATAGAGAAAAAAATTCTTCCTCTAGCATTTCACAAAGGTCAAGAAGGTTTCTCTTGAATTTTGTTTCAAATTTTAGATATCGATCATCATGACCGGATGTTGGATATTGTAGGAGTATTGTTGATATAACAGTTTGATCAACTCCTCAAAATTTTTCATGGTTGGAGGCATTTTAGAGAACCATTTTATGACCGCCCCACCCAAAGATCATGGGAAGAGAAGCATTAAGTATGTTGGTTCATGCATAAACTCCATGGATAGAGTGCAAAATTCCCTAACATGATCTTGAGGATCATAATTTCCATCTTATTTATTATATTTGGGTAGTTCCACTCTTTTTGGGAATGGTGGCATGCACAAGCTTTGATCGAATGGAAATGGGCATAGGGCCTCCATAGAGAACTCTTTAGGTTCTTTCTCCTTTTCCATCTTGTTAAGTTTGACTTGCATAGCATGCCTTTGTTTCATCATAGATGTAATGGGTGTTTCTTCCTCTTGTGTTATGATATTTTCAACATTAAAGTCTCGAGGAAGTTTGGCTCCTTGTTGACCCAGTTGTAAGAAATATGCCTCTTTCTCTTCTTGTAAGAAGTGTTTCATCATTCTTTTAAAGAGGTTATCATCATGAAATAGTTCAATTTATGATGGTGTGGGTTCTTGATCTTCACCATGATTAGATTGTTGGCCTTGCGAGACCTAGTTAGCTCCACCTTGAGGCATGGAAACAATTTGATTAAGATTTTGTGTTGATGCAGGAGGGGTTGTGTGACATCCTTTTATGCATAAATTATCAAGGGTATCTTATTTGTAAAGATTGGTGTCATAAGGTTGATGTAAGGTCCAAACAATAAGAGAAGATGAGGGTGATATATTTGGTTCTTCTCTGGGTTTTCTGTGTGAAGAGGATCTAATTTCAACCATTAACCTTAGGTGAATCCAGAGAGCATGATAAGATAACTGATAGATGATCTAAATTAGGAAATATCAGGTGACGCAACCTTGTCAAGATTTGAAAAAGATTGATTGGACGTAAATGAGTGATGCAAGAGCATCTTGGGTCTTGAGCAATCTTACATCACCAAAAATATTTCTTGTTTCCTGTACCAGTCTGATGTTTATTTTGGCGTTGATGTTTCTGTTGGTTTCTTGCCTTGCGAAGTTAATGCTATGATGTGGACCTAATCGAAAGTAGTCTCCTAAGATCACACGTCCTAATTCATTTGGATCTAAAAGTTATCACAATTTTCCTTGAGCATCAATTTTTTGCCAGTTTCGCTCATGGAACATGTGGTATTTCAGCTTGCATGATTCGGGATCTATTCCTGGATCATGTGTGGACCTAAATGCAACTTCTCATCATGTTTTGTTATTTCTAGCTTTAGTTTTGGTTTCTCCTCCTAAGTGAACCTATATTGTAATTAAATGCCCAACTGGCTGACTTGAGGCTTTGCTGGCTATATATTTGGAGCTTTGGTTATTTAGTTGATATAAGTTAGCAGTAGTAGAAGTAGTTGAGAAGATAATATGCAAGATGTGACTCTGAATTCATAATTCTCATTGTATAAGGCCGAAACCTAGAAGGCCTCACAGCTAGGAATGTTGAAGGATTAATATAATCACACCAGTATTGTGACCAGTTGCTTGTCTCGTATCCATTGTAATTTTATTGATTTCATTGTTGTTTTTATATTTCTTACGTGTGTAAATATTCACACGACATGTTTGTGGGTTTAAGAAGTCTCAATTAACCCTGATTCTACCTTTAGCCACCATGTCCTTGCCTCAAGTGGTATCAGAGAAAATTTCTTTCTTGTGGATTGGATCGTGGAGAACCTTATTGGATTGCTTGTAGGCTCGTAAATCTGAGATCTAACCTATAACTTGTAGAAGCTTACGATATTGTTGGAATCTGATTGTCAAGATGGTTTGAGGTAGAGGAAATGATAATGTTATCATGGATATGTTAATTCAGATTGCAACTAGGCTTGAAGTTGTAGAGACAGCCCAAAGAAGAGGCACACATCTTGAAGATGTTAGTGATGAAGAAGAAGCAACTCCTAATCCCGAACTTGAAGTTGAGTAGGATGAGGAAAGACTCTTGAGATTTTTGTCTAAGGCTAACTCCAGACCTACTGTGGAAGTTTCTTGCTATGATGGAAGACTTGAGACTGATACACTTTTGGATTGGATCTCTAAGATGGATAAATACTTTGAGTATGAAGGTACTCCTGATAATAAGAAGGTTAAGATAGCAGTTACAAAGTTGAAAGGTCATGCATCTCTTTGGTGGGATCATTTGCAAACTAAGAGACATAAGAGAGGAAAAGAAAAGATCGAGACATGGATGAAGATGCATGGAAAGATGAAGAAGAAGTTCCTTCCAGATGACTACCTAGTTAGTTTGATGAGAAAGATGCAAAATCTAAGACAAAAGGATATGAGTGTGAAAAAATATACTAAGGAATTTTACAAGTTGGATATCAGATCTGGACACATGGATGATGAAGTTGAGAAAGTGGCTAGATACCTGAATGGTTTGAGGACATCGATTCAAGATGAGATTAGCTATGTGAAAATAGATAATGTGGAAGAAGCCTACCAATTTTCTTTGAAGGCTGAAGAGAGATTGACAAAGAGACATGAACAAAGGCAAAGGGAAAGAGGTGGCATATTTCAGAGAAGTAGAGGAAGATCTTATGGAGAAAGTAGCAGATTTGACAATGTAGTACAAGATAAAGGATGGAAAGATGAACCTACTAGTAGAAGAGGTAATTACTCTAGAGGTAGCTATACTGGTTACTCTAGGAATAAAAATAGTGGCAAAATAGAAGATAAATCTTGGTTTAAAGGTACTTGTTACAAATGTGGTGAAGAAGGACATAGAGCTTTTGAATGTACTAACTCTGGAAACAAGACTGGAGGTAATGGTAGAAACAATTTGGCTTGTGAAGAAGCTGAGGAATTGTCTAATGAACTTGAACATGGTGAGAACTTGATGTTAAGAAGGATCTTGTGGAATAAAGAAGCTGATGAGGAACCTGTTTTGAGGAAAAGTTTGTTCAGAACTAGATGTAAAATTGCTGAAAAATGTTGCAAGGTAATCATTGATAGTGGAAGTTCTGATAATTTGGCATCCGAAGAGTTGGTTAAAAAATTGCAGTTGTAGAGATTGAGACATCCTAAGCCTTAACATATTGCTTGGATCTAGGAGCATAAACTACTTGTAAGTGAACAATGCCTTGTTAAATTCAAAATTGGGAATTATCATGAAGAAGTCTTGTGTGATATTATGCCTATGGATTTTTTTCATATTCTTTTGGGTAGACCTTCGCAGTATGATAGGAAATCTTTACATGATGGTAGATTGAATCAATATACTATTTGGATGGATGGGAAGAAACAAGTATTATTACCTTTACTAGAAAAGTTTGAGGAAAGTCGCTGTACTACAGTCAGAGTATGCTTGGTTGATGGTAAAAAGTTTGTAAAAGAAATGAAAGAACAGAATGTATGTTTTTCTTTAACTCCAAGGAAAACTAAGAAACAAGATGAGTTAGAACATGCACCTAAGGTTAAACCTTTGTTGACCTAATTTCATGACATCATTTCTGATAATGTACCTGATGGTTTACTACCTATGAGAAGTATAATTCATTGTATGGATTTGATACCTGGAGCTAGTTTTCCTAATAAAGAACCACATAGGTTAACTCCTGATGAAAAGATTGAGTTGAATAGACAAGTGCAAGAATTTCTTGAAAGAGGCTTTATTAGGGAAAGTTTTAGTCCTTGTGCAGTACCTATTGTGCTAGCACATAAAAAGAATGGAGAATGGAGAATGTGCACTGATTCTAGAGATATAAACAAGATAACAGTAAAGTACAGATTTCCTTTTCCTAGGATGGATGACTTAATGGATAGTTTGAGTGGAGAAAAGTATTTTACAAAGATTGATTTGAAAAGTGGATACCATCAGATTAGGATCAAAGAAGGGGATCAACGGAAAATTGCTTTTAAGAATAATGAAGGTTTGTATGAATGGTTGGTTATGCCTTTTGGTTTGACTAATGCACCTAGTACTCTCATGAGGCTGATGAATGAAGTTTTAAAAATATTCTTGGTTAAGTTTGTAATTGTATATCTTGATGAAATTTTTATATTTAGTAAGAGTAAGGAAGAACATCTTGAGCATATCAGACAAGTATTGCATATTGAAGGAAGAAAAGTTGTTGATTAATTTGAAGAAATGTTCATTTATGAAAGAAGAGATTGTGTACTTTGGTTTTGTGATTTCACTTGATGGATTGAAAATGGATCCTGAGAAAGTAAGAGCTATACTTGATTGACCTACACTAGAGAATGTTGGAGAGGTAAGATCATTTCATGGATTGGCAAGTTTTTATAGAAAGTTTATCAAAAATTTTAGTTCTATTTGTAATGCTATGATTGAAACTATGAGAGGAGATAAAAGGGATTTCATATGGACACATGGAGCACATAAGAGTTTTGAAACATTGAAACAAAGAATTGCAAAATTTCCTACACTTGCTTTGCCTGATTTTAGTAAAGTTTTTCAAGTTGAATGGGATGCTAGTGGAAGTGCAATTGGAGCTATTTTGAGTCAAGAAGGATGACCTATAGCTTTCTTTAGTGAGAAGTTGAATGATGCTAAGAGAAAATATTTAGTTTATGATTAGGAATTCTATGCTATTGTTCAAGCTTTGAAGAAATAGAGACATTATTTGATGGCTAAATATTTTGTGTTGCATATTGACCATAAAAGTTTGCAGTATTTGGGAAGTTAGAATAAATTGAATCAGAGACATATGAAGTGGGTTGAGTTCTTGCAGAAATTTTCCTTTTCATTGAATCATAAAAGTGGACAGTCAAATAAGGTTGTTGATACCTTTGAGTCAGAGAAGAAGTTTTCTGACATAAATGACAGTTGAGGTACTTGGTTTTGATGATTTGAAGTGTTTGTATGAGACTGGCATTGATTTTGCAAAATGTTGGAAAGCTTGTAAAGAACAAATAGTGAGTGATAAGTGGACTGATTATTTCATTCAAGAAGACATGTTGTTTAAAGGAGTTCAGTTGTGCATACCTAGAGTATCTATGAGAGAGAACATAATAAAGGAGAAACATAGTGGTGGACTTGCTAGACATTTTGGGATTGATAAGAATGTGAATTTGATTTTAGAGAGATACTTTTGGCCGCAGATTTACAGAGATGTACTAAGAATGGTTAGAGGTTGCATAATTTGTCAAGTAGCAAAAGGAACTAGTCATAATTTGGGATTGTATATACCTTTGCCTGTACTTGATAGACCTTGGGAAGATGTGAGTATGGACTTTGATCTTGGATTGCCTAGAACTCAGAGAGGTAATGATTCTATTTTGGTAGTGGTTGACAAATTTTCTAAGATGGCTCAATTCATACCTTGTAAGAAGACATCTGATGCATTGCATGTAGCTGAATTATTTTTCAAGGAAGTGGTAAGATTGCATGGGTTGCCTAAATCTATTATTTTAGATAGAGATACTAAGTTTATTGGTTACTTTTGGAGAACACTTTGGAAAAAGATGAATACTAAATTAAAGTTTAGTTATACATGTCACCTCAAACAAATGGACAGACTGAAGTTGTGAACAAAAGTTTGGGAAACTTGTTGAGATGTTTAGTTTGAGATAAGCCTGCTAATTAGGATTTAGTTTTGGTACAAGCAGAGTTTGCATATAATAATTATGTGAATAGAAGTATTAAGAGGACACCATTTGAGATTGTTACTAGATTTCATCCTAAGGGAACCACAGATTTGAGAGATTTACCTACTAAGACCAGAAGAAGTGCTGAAGCTAAGGATTTTGCAGTATACATGAGAACTTTCCATGATGAAGTTAAAAAGAATTTGGAGGATAGTAATCTGAAATATAAACAGAGAGCGGATAAGAGAAGGAGACATAAATATTTTCAAGTTGGAGATGAGGTTATGATTCACTTGAAGAAGAATAGATTTCCAGTTAGTACCTACAACAAGCTAAAAATGAAGAAATTTGGACCTTGTAAGATTCTAAAGAAGTTTGACAATGGAAATTCTTATGAAGTGGAATTACCAGAGGACATGGATATATCACCTATATTAAATATTTTTGATATTTTTGAGTACTTTGAATCAACTGAAGAGAATGAAGATGATCTAGATTATCCTAAGAAGAATAGAGACAACATTGAGAAGATCTTGAATAGCAGAATAAGCAAGAGTACAAGAGGAAAAGACTACATAGAATACCTAGTTTAGTGGAAAGACAAGCCAGTTGAAGATAGTTCATGGATTGAAAAAGATGAGTTGGATCTTTATGATTCTAGTTAGAATATGAGTAGTTTTTGATGTGGACATCAGTTCTTTTGTTACCCTAGGTGTCTGATGTAGGAGCATCTTGGATCTTGAGCAATCTTGCATCACCAAACATATTTCATGTTTCCTGTACCAGTCTAATGTTTATTTTGGCACCGATGTTGTTTTTGGTTTCTTGCCTTGTGAAGTTAATGTAATGATGTGGACCTAATCTGGAGCACTCTCCTAAGATCGTACATCCTAATTCATTTGGATCTAAAAGTTATTACAATTTTCCTCGGGCATCAATTTTCTGCCAATTTCACTCATGAAACATGTGGTATTTCAGCTTGCACGGTTTCGTGGGGGAAAATTGGATTTTGTGCGGTTGGGGATCTATTCTTGGATCATGTGTGGACCTAAATGCAACTTCACATCGTGTTTTTTTATTTCTAGCTTTAGTTTTGATTTCTCCTCCTAAGTGAACCTATATTGTATTTAAATGCCTGACTAGCTGACTTGTGGCTTTGCTGGCTATATATTTGGAGCTTAGGTTGTTTAGTTGATATAAGTTGGAAGTAGTAGAAGTAGTTGAGAGGATAATATGTGAGCTATGACTGTGAATTCATAATTCTCATTGTATAAGGCCGAAACCCGAAAGGCATCACAGTCAGGCATGTTGAAGGATTAAGATAATCGCACCAGTATTGTGACCAGTTGCTTGTCTCATATCCATTGTGATTTCACTGATTTCATGTGGTTTTTATATTTCTTCTATGTGTAACTCTTCGTAGGACATGTTTGTGGGTTTAAGAAATCTCAATTAACCCTAATTCTTCCTTTAGCCACCTTTCCCTTGTGTCAATGAGGGATATTCCCAAGATGTATAGGTAGATGCCCAAAAGATGGTGGACACGAATTCACAACACTTAACCATTTTAAGATGACAAATCGAGGTTGTTCTAACAAGGTCTTTGACACAAGACAAGACGTGGTTCAAATTGATCAATTAGAGGACAAATCAAACTAAATGGGTCACTATGGGAAAATAAGATGAATTCTCTCTTTCTCTTCTTTATTCTTGACACAGTGAATATTCTGACAAAATTTAGACAATAGTTGCAAGTTGATTAAGAATTTTTGACAAAATTTGGACTTTTAGGCAATTTTGGGTAAACTATTGTACGATAGTATCTAGGCTCGTACAACATGGTATGAGGTCCAGCACAACAATTATGGAATCTTATACGACAACTAACACTAGGGTTTACTTTTGCTGAGGATTTTTGACAACTCTCATACGACACAGTATGAGTACCCGTATGACACTTGGGGGGGTTCTGGTATGACACTTGCATATCAAAAGCAATTATTGTATGACAATTGGAGGCTCTAGATGACAACTGACACCAGAAAAGGATTTTTCTTCATTTTTTCAAATTTTCAAGATTTTTGGTGTTTTGGTTTGAATTCATTTGTAAATTTCTCTATCCAGTTTTGAAGATCTGTGTATTGGATTATCTAAGGTTTTTTATCATAGCAATAGGCTCACAATCATAGAAAACATGAGGGAATTGACTCAATGAATCAAACACACCTACCTTACCCTAGCTAGGAGAAGAGATGTATTACTTTCTCGTTGACTTAGGAACACACTCAGAGACTCCTTAGAATATGAAAGTCCAACAACACGCAATGGATGTTGAATCCCATATTAGCTGAGTTTAAGTGTCAAAAGGGCTCGATATGATGAGTGTCTTGGGGTGATAACTATTCACCTCGCACAAGCACTACAAGTCCTTTGAAGGAAGATCGGTAGCAAAATAGCTTAGGCTTTTAATCAGGGCATCCATTCACAACTGTCTCACATAGTCCCGCAAGACAAATTGAGGCTCTTAACCCTATGAGTACTATGATCCATCTAGTATCGCAAGCAAGATTTAAGCGACTCCGTTCTACACAAAATCAAAAAATGTTCATGCAATAAATTCAAGGAACAAGCACAACTATGTCTTTCGAGGCTTTAACCTCAAGGAAGTGTCAAATTTTATAGTGGGGTGGAAGAGTCAGCTTAAGACTTTTCCTCACTTGGGTCATTCCCGGGAGCTTTTTACCTCTTCAGCAAGACCTCTAAAGGATTAAAGAAAATGTGAGGTTGGGGACCATAGGATTTGGGTATTTGATTCTCTGAAAGAGAAGAGCATAATCCCCTAACCTTGTCCTTTTCCCTATCCAAAACATGTCAAGTAGAGTTAATCCAGAGACAGTATGCAAACTGGCACTAGGGAAGATACCTTCTGGGTTTTTGATTCTCCTAAGAAGGAGAAGAGCATAATCTCCTCAATATCTGCCTCAATGGAAATAGGCGCACATACCTAATTAGCTAGGTGCCTATGAAAATGAAATACTAAGAAAACCAAATATTTGCTCGATGATGCTTTGGCAACCTGCAAAACCACTCATCAAAAATCTTTGTTGATTGAGTGTCTTTGACAAGCAATTTTCTAAAAAGGATTTCCTGCAAAAGAAGGGCTTAGAAGTCAAGATAAGAAGAGGCTAAAAGAATGGGTTTTTGTGCTCGAGTCTTCATCTCTCATCCTACAAAGATGTGTTAGGCTATAAAATCAGGCACCAGTAAACAATAAATGTTAGTGTTAGCCTTCAGTCGAAATATCAAATCAAATGTCTCAAAAATTGATCAAAAATCTAATACAATAATTGAAAACTGGAGTCAAAACTCATATGACAATATACCTGCTCTCATACGACACTTCAGTCATGATACAATTTTGGGTACCTTCCCACATGAAAATCCAAGGTCAATATGTAACAACCGATATGATAATGAAAAATGTCATATGTCGTACGACAGATAGAGGGTTATGATATGACAATTTGCAAATGTCATATGAGATTGTACGAAAGAAAAACTAAAAATTGAATCTTGAATTGAAAATGTTAGAAAAATGATGAAAATGAGAATGGAAACCCGCTGTCGAACCCCATGGTGGGTGCCAAAAATATGTGTGTGAAAATTGTACCTATTTATAGACACAACACTTCAGTAAAACATTATTGGTTAATAATAAAAAAATAAGCAATAAACAAGTATATCATTAACCAGATGATTTATTGCCTTCTAATAGGTGCGAGTATGGTATTCTTAGAAATTGATCGAGATTAGTGACAATGAAACACCTAAATGAAGGATTTGAATGATGAGAGCTATGAAAATGAATGCAGATTTAATCTATGTTTTTGGATTTTCTATGCAATAATGATAAAAACTATGTAAAAAATGATCTAAAACTTGATGATAGATGAATGAAAATATAAGCTATTAATGCTATGAATGCAATGAAATTAAGAAAATGATGGTTAGCAGAGAATCTAAAAAATTGCACAATCTCCAAATTCTCCAGATTGCACGTGCAAAGATCCTCCAAATTCACGGTCATTTGTAAAGGATTGAGGCCTGTTTATATAGAAATTTAGGGTTTTGAGAACTCATGGAAAGCCAAAAATCTCTCCCTGGTCAACTCAGATTGATTGTTAAGTTATCAGGAAATTAGAAATAGTTATCTCACTAAAATCACGCAAAATAAGCTTTTTAACTCAAAATAGAAGTTCATATCACTCCAATCTACTTTTCAACTCACAATCACATGTTGAGTTTGGAAAGTTAACAAATTGAATCAAAGAGTTGTTTTTAAGTTCAATTTCTTTTTGATTTATGCATAGATAATTATGAGTTTATTTAATTTTCCATGCATTTTATTCTCAACTTAACTGATTTGAACAATTAAATAACTGATTTATGGGTTAATCAATTATTTTAATCAAACTTTATTCAAAATCATATTATTAAATTTGACAATTTAATTTTCATCCATTAAATAAATATTCAATCGATTATTTTTAGAAATTATGATTTATTGTCAAGTAAACAATATTAATTAGGAATAAATATTAATTAAATCTAATTAAATTAATTAAGTGGCATAATTAAGCTTAATTAATTAAATATTCAACATATTCAATTAATTGACTTAGGATAAATAAAATAACATCATTTATTGCCAAATAATATTTAATTAGAAATAATTAGGATAAATTAGGAATATTCCCCAATGCAGAATTGTGATAAAATTGATTAGGGTTTTGATTAAATTTGATGTGTAGATGTGTCTTAGGTTAGGACTTTCAGGTCAATTTCGATCGATTTTGTCGATGTAAGAGGTTAATGGTACTGAAGCCCATTTTTGGGGTATTACACATGCTATATTAGAACCCAAATATAGGTTGTACTTAAGATGTTTACAATGCAATATATATCTATCAAAACTATTGGAACACCACAACCAAATTTATGACTTCATCACCAAAACTCTAAACCCAATGATAGATGTTAGAACATGTCCAAAATATGCTACCAAAAGATAATTGATCAGCTGCAAGAAAATCTCTAGATATTAGAAACACCTAGAAGAAGACTGTAGGCATAGAAGTCAACAATAATTGATAGAAAATTTCATGCACCACTGATTATCAAAAGAACACAAGTGTACCAAAGTATGTAACCCATGATTACAACCAAGTACACCTTTTGTAGAACATCAAAACTACATGCACTAGACCTATTCTACATATAACCAAAACCTCTTATACTTAACCGACAATCAACAAGTACACAATTTCAAAACTGCCAACAACCAATTGATATCACCAAGATGTCTATATGAAGGTTTTGACATCAATGAAAATAATGCCAACAACATCTAAATCTAATAATTTAAAATTTTTAGATTCCATTTTTGTGCTTTAGATCGCAGTGTAATAGAATTCATATATGTCTGAGTATGTCTTTGGTTGACATTATTTTCTATGTGAAATGCATGCTCCAAATTGTTTAGCGTAATGATTTTTTGTGTTGTAATTTTGGAACTGAATTTTTAATGTCCTTAGCTTCATTCAATTTAGTGGTTCAAATTAGATTTTGAGTTTTGGAGACATGGTTTTAAATTTTAATGTCATTCTTAGTCTAGGTTTAGTTGACCTTGGATGTTTACACTTCATCTGAATCAATTATTTTGATGGATGAAAAACATAATATGTAATATGTGGGATGTTATTTTTGGTGCTAGATTATGGTTCACTTCTCATTCCTTTCCACCACAAGAATGTTTAATGTTGACCTAATTCAAATTATGTTCAATTAAGATGCTTAGTTTCCATTGGGAGAATTCACAAATGAAAGAATGATTTAAATACATGATGAATTGTTGAGGAAAAGAGAGTGGAATATGTATATACTTGTGCAAGTGTTGTGCAAGTATGTGCATGTGCAATGCAAAAGTATGAAAGAGGATTTGTCTCCCTACATGTTTGAAGTGGTGTGAAGTGTGATATAGAGTAGTGTGGAACTTTCTTTAGTTAGTTACTGGAAGTAGTGAGCCAAAAGTATCTATAGATAATTCCGATGTGTTGTGGTTGTGCATTAGTGTTGGGTCTATTCTCTTTTATCCTTCTTCATCTAGGAAGTGAGCCCTTTGACAATGGGTCTTCTTTCTTTGGGTAGTGAGCCCTTTTGGTAGTGAGCCTCTAGAAATGAGTCTTTCTTTATAAAAATCTCTTTAACTGGTGTCCCCCTAACAGGTTTTCATATATTTGAGAATTAATCTTTTTCATGATTTTTTTCTTAACATGATTTTCCACGTAAATTTGGTGTCCCTTATAGATGATGGTTTTTGTGTTTTTTCATGTTTTCATCTTTGTGATTAAGAATTAAAGTAAGTTTGGTGGAACTGACTAAATGATTACAGTTTAAAGGCTTTATTAACAACTGATTCACCCGCCTCCCCTCTCAATTGTCTTGCACATTCAACAATAGTTATAGAAATGAAGTAAATAAACTAATAAACATGTATTGATTTCATAGCTTTTAAAATATTCATTCAATTAATCTATGGTTTTTATATCTTAATAAATTACCTTCATATATTTAAATTAGATTACTAATTAAATGTTATTATTTTATTTATTCATTTTCCTTGCATCTAATTCAATATTGTAAATAGTATAATTGATTTATTGACATCAATTATTTTATTCATTGCCTTGTTTATTTAATTAGTCCAAAAGATTATGAAAAATGATTGATTCCCTTACACCTTTTAGAAATTAAATCTCTATTATTTAATAAATTAACGTATTTTTAAAATGTAATTGTAGTGATTATTATTTACAAAATACTTGCATGGAGATATTTGATGGGAGCGGGAAAATAAATTGTGTAGATTGACAGTGCTGAACAAATAGACACACACACACATAATTGAAAAAACAATAAATAACAATACTTACAAATATAACTACATTAAAATTTATAAAAATAAATAAAGAACCAATAGATACCAATACTTATAAATATAAACAAAGAAACTATAAACACCAATATTTATAAACATATAATATTATATTATAAACAATTTAAACATGGTCAAATCTCTCATTAACAAACGAGATCAGCGGACTTCAAAAATTAGAAGATAACAATTAGATGATTCTCTATTATTCCTTTGTTTTATTGTTTCATATATTTATTTTTGCTCATCCCATATGTCATAATACTCGAAATGTTTTCTTAATGTCTTCTATAAAAATGTTCAAACTCTTTTAATTGACATTTTTATCTCACAAAAACAAATGTTCAAACTCTTTCGAGTCCTTATCTGTTTAAAGCTACGTAGATTTTTTCATTTCTAAATTGCATGCATTTCATCATCTTTCTCTTAATTCTTTCGACTGAAAATGGTTTCCATTATTCCTCCCATCACGTCATAATGCAGCCAAATTCTTATCTAACCTGCTCTTCTATTAAGACTCATGGAATTTGCTCACTCACATCTTAACCACACAACGTTTTTGATAAAATTTGGACAATGACTTAATCTAAACATGTACTAATTCCGACGGTTCATAAACACCACATTGTGGATGATTTTTGGTCGGTCCATATAAAACTTAATAGATTCACCAAATGAATCCAAAACCCATGGTTTTGGTTCATGAATGAGTAGAGATCTTGTAACAAGCGTGGGCCATTCACACACAAACCAACCAAACAATGAGACAATGCAGCCATTTTCTACCAACTATATAAATTGACCCAACTGCATTTTTCTCATGGCACTTTGCAAAATGTTGTCAGATATTTTCAGTCACTAGTTGAGTATGTTTTAGTGGTTAGTTTTTATCTAATGTTCGATATTTTTTATGGTATAAGACAAGTAGTTGTGATTCTAAAGTTGTCAATATTGATCATGAAAAGCATTAATAAAGCAGTTGATGTCATATAAAAATGGCCTAGTACACAATTATTGGTCTACTCATTTTTCAAAGTCTTTTTGAATAGCTCAACAAAAAGTATGTTGACATCCTATCGTATTTTTTACACTGTGGACTTGAAATCTTAGTTTTTGATTGTATCAACAAGTGACGGACCCCGTTTCTTTACAAAACAAAGGAATAGTTCAACATAAAAAATTTAGTGCATAATTTATGATCATTTACACATATATACTTATCAGTCTACACTCTTTTTGGACATTTTTGGACAATTAGACAAAGAACATATTAATATAGCATCATATTTGATGATGTAAGTATCGAATCTTAGTCATAAACGAAAACCTTAACAAATAAACGAAGATAATTTGAAGTGGCTAAAGAAATGAAATTTATATTAAGTACTAAATCTTTTCTCCTATTCTTTTGATGCATAAATGTAAAAACTGTGATCATTAACTGTGATCTTTTGATGCATAAATGTAGAAACTGCATTAACAGTGTTTAGGGAAGTAGAAGCTACCTCCATTGAAGCAATTCATCTCTAGAGTATGAGATACAGTGATCGAGCAGTTTGTGGTGTTGCTGAACCGGACAAAGTTGTCCATCACATTTTCTACATGTAGTTTGTGCTTGTAACACCAATCCAAACTAAATCCGTATGTGCAGTACATTGTCAAACTGATTGTAACTTGTGTGGGGAAAAGGAAGAAGAGGTCTTAATATGTTCCACCATTCTTATTCAATAGGTTTTCCATTCATCACTATCACTAGCATACTGTAACAAATAAAAAATAATGCCTAGTGCATCATTGAAATGCAATAAAAACTCAATGTTTTACTCTACGTCTTTGGCATATTAAAGTATTCATACCAATGAGTTAATCTACCAATTCATATCTTTTTCCAGTGGACAAATTCAAATATTTGTAATTTCTTCATTTACTGTTTACCCTCAATGAGGCTTTGGACAGTTTTTAATAAAATTGCAATACCTCACAAAAGAAATCATGAAATTGAACGAGAATAGAAGAAAATGAAAGGTAATACATTACAATTTCCTCTACCAAAAAGTGAAGAGCATAAAACCATCTTACAAGAACATGAAAATGTTTGCAATGGTTACAAACACTAGTAAATTTTAGCTTGTTTTTCGACGAGGTTTAGTCGATTATTAGATGCCAATTGGTCGACCAATCGACCATAACGGTTGTCGAAGTTTTTTTGTTGATAATAGGAAACATCAAATCTCCGTCGAAATTGCGATGTCAGCAGTGGTTGAATTATCGATGGAAACGACGTCGAAATAATCGCTTCAACTTGGAAGAATTTTTGGCTATACCGTTTATGTCTGCGACCAATGTTGGTCGAAAGAGTCGTCGACTGTCGTTGAAATTGCGATAGAAATCGTCAGAATAAACGTCAACAATATAGCACTCTCGTCGATATGTCTATTCTTTGTTCATCAAAAAAGAGATAGAAATTTTTATTTTTTTTTTAAAAAAAATATTATCAAATTGAGCACTACAATATTATGTCACTGTTGTTTAAAAATAGTCAAACATTTTCTATCTTATTTCACACAAACATGTTCTTTCTCGAGGTCATTAACCTTTCAATAAAACTTTCCACTTCTAAAGATTTTCTTGAGTCTGAACAATAGAAAGAATAAGCCTCACAATATTTCAATGACATTCATAGGAGATGACTAAGTAATCTACAACTATACCAAAAATAATACTTAAAGATTATATCTAAAACCAATCTCCCAATTTATTAGCCAGGCTATTTGCCTTCTTCTTGTTTGTAGGGTTGATGTGTCGAGCGATGAGAAAGAGGGGAATGCTATGAGGAGTGAATGGGTTGTGGGAGAGTTTGGGAAAGGCTTTCTCGGACTGCCACTCTCCACCACCAGCCATTTCCACCTTAATTAGCATTCCCATTTCTTGGGGATACTTCTCACCGCGTATGACAAGGGAGAGCTCTGTGTCCATTTCCAGTTGTACATCTTCTTTCCTCAATCCTACACAATACATATTTAGTTCCACCAAACTTACTTTGAAATTACAACCTTTTAAGGATAGGAACACAAAAATAATAGCAAACATAAACACAAGAAATACTAGATTTATGTGGAACAACTTGTAAAGGGAAAAACCATGGAAAAGATTGCTCTCAAATATATGCACACCGATTAAGGCAAGTTACAAAAAAGAATAACTACCAAAGGGATTATGAAGAATGGTAAGAGAGAATTGATCCATCACTAATGTCCAACTCACTCATTTTTTTCAATACTACATAAACTAAGATAAAGATAAATCACTTTCTTGACATAGGACTTTTGACACAAGGAAGGGAGCAAGAGGGGCCAAAAAATGGTGCACCCTAATGATCCAAGCCTGCTCAACACACGCGGAAGCAAAAAAACACAAGAGTGAGAGAGAGAGAATGCAGAAACTTTGATATATTATCATCAATTGGAATCATACATGTCGGGTTGTAAGGCCTTCCCGGTTAGGGCCAGATATTACAATGAATTACATAAGTCGTCCAACATGCGAGGACCTATTCCAAATCTCCAATCTAATGTCTACTATCTTCTATCCAAAACTGCCCCCCTAAACTACAACCAAACAACTACATTTATACAAGAAGCTACCGAACTGAGTCGGCCTTCAGATCCACAATTAACGAAAGTAACGGTCAAATTTGGGACCTCACACTTCCCAATGATGGATTCCAACATTAAATCCATGATCCAATATAAATGAAAAAGTCAGCCACAACATGAAATAAAACTAGACCCGTCGGTAAGCACGATAACCGAGCAACAAACGAACAATGTCGAGTGCTAGTGAAATAATCGACCACCCAAGAGAGAACCGACCACACTCGGTAACCAAAAGAAACCGACCAACTACAGACCAACTTGGTCAAAGTAGAAACCAAGCAACACAGACAAACTCCAAATTATTTTTGGTGACACAAGATTGCCAAGGACCCGAGATGCTCCCGCATCAACTTTTCATATATCCAAATATCACAACGACACAAAAGGCTTAATAGCATAGTTTCATATGATATGATTTGAACTAGACTGAGAAATTAAGTCACAACAATATTGAGTCTAAACACAAATAATAATATAACATATTCTTTTTCATTAATATTGGATCCATAAAATAAAGAGTTCTCCCTATTAAATAAACCGATTCCCATTAAATAAGCTTTTCCATTGTAACAAAAAAATTCTCACCCTTGATACCATGTGTATATACGTCTTCTTAGAATCTAAAAACTCCAGCCCATCATTGATTCTCATCAATGTACCAATTTGGATAGTAAGTCTAATTTAATTTATCTGTGGATTGAGACCTTAAATTATTGAGCTTCTCTTTGTTTCAAGAAGAGTATAACATTCTCTACTTAACAAGGCCAACCACGTGAAGGTGGAAGCTCATTTGGCCCCTCCTAGGAGTCTCTTATGACCCTTTATGATATTTTAAGACCTCTAAGATGTATTCTTAGGGATTGTAAATGGTCGTAAAGGGTCATAAGGGGTCCTAGGACACAACAGCTAAGAAACATAATTGTAGGCATCATGGTCACAATTTTTTGGAGACAACGTAATTGAGTGGTATACCTAGATGATGAAGAGACACTTTTTCTCCCTCGGTTCCAAGTTGACACTACGGGAGCCAAAGACCATAGATAAGGAATAAATTTAGAGAGCAGAGGAGGGCCATAATGACAAAAATAATGCATAACAAACCTCACGTTAAATGGGGCAACTGCAAACATTTTAATAGATTTTTATTATTAAATAATGAAATTTGATAGCATCAGCTAAGAAGGATCGCTTGCCAACATATGTTGAATACATCTATTAGAGGACCTTGTATTCATGAGCAACAGATGTTGGCAAGCGATCCTTCTTAGCTGTTGTTGTTTTATAAGGTTTGTCTCAATCCAAATAGGTTGTAGTTTCATTTTCTAGATGTGTAAGTTAGAGGGGGCTTACAATAATAAATCATGTAATGAGGGGGATTAGAACACTAGTATATGCAGCGGGTGAACCCACAATAGTGGGTTACACTTTTTTGCCTGAACGGACACTGAACTCTTCATTTTGAAAAAAAAAATTCAAATTCAGATGCATATTGTCATTAAACCATTTGAAATCAGATGATGAAGTAAATTAGAGTCTTGTAGGATTTTTTGTCTAGATTCTAAATATATTTTTTATTTTTATTTTTGAATTGATTTGAATGATTTTTTCTTTCTCCCATGAAAACTAGTATGTTACAGAAAACATCATTTTCAAAGAGTTACTTGGTTTTCATAGGGCATAACTTTTTTTCTAAAATAGATATCAATGTGCTTCTTTCAAATTTAGTTTTGTAACATCCATACGGAGGGCATGCAATTTTTTTTATGACATTATCACTATTATTGCATATTTTATTAATGTTTGAAGTTGACTAAATTGTAATTTTGACATACCTTGACTACATAGCTTATAACTTGTCGTGTATTTTCCAATTTCATTTTTATTTTTTTTAATAGAAAGAGAACTTCAATACCTAGGGCATAGATATTTTTTTAAAAAAAATTTATGTCATTTACTATTTTTCCATAAGCGTCAAACATAGAGGTAGACATATGGTGAAATATCTATGTTTAGTAAAACTAAAAATACAGTCATAACAAATTTAATATATATTAACATTATAATCATTGGAAAGATTTTTCTCGGTAGTACCTTACTAAATAGATAGGTTTCTCAAATGGATTCATTTGATCTACCAAAAGATAAATTCGAAGTGATTTTTTATCATCATTTTGATAGGTGTGAAGGAGACTCCATTGTAGGTATGAATGAGGAATATAGATGTTATATCAATGTTTTTCTTATCTAAGAGGCTTTGAGCTAACCATTTGTAATTAAATCCTTCAAATGGAACCTCTTAAGGCTTAAATCATCATATTTTATTAAAAATGTGTTATTTCAACAAAAATCAGCATGTCTAAAAAAGTGTAACCCACTATTGTGGGGTCACCTATGAAAATTTCATTATTTAATAATAAAAATCTATTAAAATGTTTGCAGTTGCCTCATTTAACTTGAGGTTTATCTTGTATTATTTTGGTTGTTATGGCCCTCCTCCACTCTCTAAATTTATTCCTTATCTATGGTCTTTGGATCCCGCAATTGGAATTGGAGGAGCAGAAGTTGCTCTCCATCGTCTGGGTATACAACTCAATTACGTTGTCTCCAAAAAATTGTGACCATGATGCCTACAATTATGTTTCTCAGCTATTGTGAAATCTACATTTATGTTTCTGAGTTGTCATGTTTATGTGCATATTTTTTATGTGTTTGGGAAGACATCTTTCTAGCCTGGGCCTGGATCCTTTGGTAATTAGCTTCATAATAATAAAGTAGATGACAGATGAGCTAATTGATCAGCTCTCATTTGCTTCATTTATTATCAAGCTAATTGTCGAAGGATCCAAGCCCAAGCTAGAAAGATGTCTTCCCATTCTGTTTAAGCCATAGTCCTTGTTCTTGTCAAACTTCTTTGGTATGGTAGGCTTGCTTTCTGCAGTACTATTCTTCAATCTGTGTTCGACGATAAGCATCTTCTTCTTCTTCCTAATTGTAGCCAAAGCTTCCTTTTCATTAGGATTCAACTCCACTTCCCCCATCTCATCATCCTCGTCCACTCATCCCAATTGATTGATTTCTCAAGGACTTTGTATTAAGTAGATGTTGGCAATCAATCGTTCTTAGCTATTGTTGTTTTATAAGGTTAGTTAGTAGTTATAGTCAGTTTATTAGAGTTAGGAGTCTATTTCAAAGAAATCCACGTGAAGTGGAGTGGGTGTAGTCGAATTGATGTATCAAGGAACAAATCGAATAACCAAGGAAAAAGATGTAAACCATATATATGCACACTTGAGGCAAAGAGAAGTTACACCATATCCATATTAAAATATTAGTTACAATATGAAAATACTAAACTGACTAACTCCTGAGCTCATCTCTGCATATGGTCGCAACAAAGATATCCGATTACAATACAGAGAAGGCATCATAAAAATATAATTTCGGCATTTTCCCTAGCCTGACACGTTTTGCACTTAAATCCTTCATTGTGGATAAGTGAAGATGGGCAGATAGATGAAGATGAGTTGTCATCAACCAAACTAAAGTATTGACAACCATTATTTCCCTATGATGTCCAGTCTACATTAGTTCTTATAATATAATGAATAGTATTTACATTAGAAACATTTAATATATACATATTAGCAACCTTTTTTCTATTTGGGAAGTACCAAAATTGTCATCCAGGGTTGTTCTATGTCTGTGAAGTCTTCAACACACACTGCCCACCACCACATTGATAGTTTGGCACATTGATAAGAGTCATCGAGCCTATATCAATAATGCACCGCACCATCGTTACTACATTTATTATTTTTATATGATTATTTTAATATGGAGTACACCAAGGAGTACCATCAGAAATATTAACCATTTACAATAATAAAAATTAAACCTAAACCAAATAGCTCATTTTTTTATCAGCATGTGTAGTCTCTGTGTATATGAAAAATGAAAGAAATATCAAGTTGAAATAAAATAGTGAACAAAATAGTATTCCACATAGAGTGAATGAAATATACCATCAAAAGAAGGTGACAAAATCATGTCACGAAGCACAAACATAGGAAATAAAAAAGGGACAAAAGACAAGAAATAAGAAAAATCATTACGACTATAGAAAAATCATTTATACTATAATGAAAAAAAGAAACACTCTTTGTCAACAATTTTCAAAATTATTAGGACTATAGAAAAATAATTAAGACTATACAAAATCAAATTTTAGAAATAGATGGTTCTAATGCTTTGCCATTACAATAATTGAGCATTCATCATTTGGTATTGTGTATTCCATTTAAGTATGTAAAAAATGTTCAAAATCCTGTCACCAAGCACAAACAAGAAATAAGAAAAATCATTAGGACTATAGAAAAATCAAGTTCTAGAAATGGATGGTTCTGATATTGCTTTGCCATTACAACAATTGAGAATTCATCATTTGGTACTTCTTGGTGTATTCCATTTAAGTTTTTCAGATGTCATTTTTATGTGCATGTTCTTTATGTGTTTTGCTTCTCTCCCTCACAAGGGATATGCCGATAGGTAATTGATTTGAAAGCATAATGATTTGAAAATTAGAAGGTTGGTTAATAGATTCCAGTCAGTTCTTTGTAGAGGATAGTCTATTTGGAGTACACTTAATTTCTTTGCAATTTTGGAGTACATTGTCCTGTAGGTACAGTCGAAACACCAACGTATTGATTTGAAAGTTTAGAATGTGATCTTTGCTTGGTGGTAACATAGGAACATTTCCAAGCATTAGTTTTACTTGTTTATGCAAGAACTTTGTTGTTTTTGTTGTTTGTGATACCAAAGGAGTAACTGGTATTGTGTAGACAGTGACTGGCCAGATTGTTCCTAAAAAAAATTACAAAACTAAACCAATGGCATGTTTATAACAAAAAACAAATTACAAAACTGAACCAATGGCATGTTAATTCACAAAAAAAATTTACAAAACCGAACCAATGGCATGTTTACAACAAAGAAATAGAATGATAATAATATGCTAAAAATTCTATTCTATTTAATACACACCAAAGGACCAGTCCCAACAATTCTTAAACATACTTTATCTGATATGATGAATTCTTAATAAAGGTTTAGTCAATTTTTACTGCTATCACAAAGGAAGATTTGACCTAGCCAAATCTTCCTTGTACCACACAAACAACAGTGAATAATTATGTCTACTCCAACCTTAATTGTTTAAGAATTCATCATATCAGATAACATATGTTTAAGAATTGTTGGGAGTTCTATTAGACCTTTGTTGTAAACATGTCATTGGTTCAGTTTTGTAAAAAAAAAAAAATTGTGTTAAATGCATTTAAATGGAACATTAAGCATAGTAATAATATGCTTAATCTATTAGTAATTGGTAGATTAAATGCTCAAAGCCCAATCATGGCAGGGTTGTGTTATGTCCTTTTCTTTCTCATGATTTGGTCCTAGGTTAGGGGATTGGGAAATGACCAATAATGGTTTTAAATGATGTAATAAGGCTATCAAATTTAACACCATAGAATCAAGGCTACCATAACAAAGAAATTTTGCAAATTGGAATCAGCAAAACCGTGTTTTTGAAGTATTCTACAAATTGGAATTAGCAAGAGCATCTTTGGTGAATCAGTGAGCAACATCAACCAAAAGCATTTTCTATTTTGTTTATTTTATTTTATCCAGTTCTAGTTTGGTGTTTTGACAAACAAGTTATAATATCACTTCTACTCTATGGTGGTCAACTGTGAAATGAGAGTTTTGGAACAAAGCATAAACATCAACTAGTTGATAGAGTACATCAAATAGGAGATTCCTATTCCATTGTATTGTCCCTTTTCCGGTCTTATGATATTTGGGCCTCAATTCTTATATTTCAATTGCAAGGTTCTTTTTTCTGTGAAATAAATACTGATATCCTTATCTTCTTGAACCATAGACTTCGATTAAATCCAGTATTTTGCTATAAAGTCTAATCTGCAGATGTCATGAAGATCATATTGCTGCAATCTTCTCATAATAAAATCTCCTCTGTAATGTCCCTGTCTCTGTGATGTCCTTGTCTCTAGTTTATAAAACTAAGGTGATCTTGTAAATGAATTTTCTTCTTTATTTGGATCAGTTACTAAAGATAAATCACAAGTTATACTATGTCTCTTGCTGATAAATTGACATGATCCATTGCATATTTGACTATAAGAGGCCTCCCTTGACCTGTGCAAAAGGTTGGGGGGAAAAACATTTGGAATTAAGAAGATTTGCAGAGTAACACAGTTTCAGTGAATTCTTAAGTTTTTTGTTTCTTTGTTTTCAGTTGATTAATAAATTAGATAGCTCACAGTGTCTATTGGACAAGTTAGTACAGGTTGTTTTGTGATTCTGTGTTGTGTTTGTTTTGATTTTTGAAGCATTCCAACTAGTTTTGTTAATTCTTTTGTTAAGTACCATGTCGCTGGTCTGAACCAAGCAGGTTGAACAAATGGAGTCTTAGCTCATCATTCCACTGTCAGTTTTGTACGGCCTCTTGGAATGGGTGAGGAGACTCCATGTACTATATGTTTGGAGAAAGAGGGGCCCTGGGAAGCTCATTTTCTATGTTTGCAATGATGCCCTAGGCAAGCCGGTTGAGCATGGTTTCCATGTACATTTTGTAGGAAGCTTAACTGTGTCCCTTAAAATCATTAACAAAATACTATCATCCAAAACCCATCCCTTAAAATCATCAGGAAAATACTATCATCCAAAACCCAACATCATAATATGCAAGCTTCTAGATTGAGTCTCTCCCCATGGAAGTTCCACTTCTTAAACAAGAAAACTCAATGAACGCGTGTATTGGGGGATTTCTTCCATTGTTGGTAGTGGGACAGGAGGGTTTGGTGTCGTCCAATTTAGAAGAAACCCTATTCAAAATGGTTTACAGTCAAAATGGAAGTTGAATATGTTCTGAAGGGTCCATTGTTGTAGTAGCATTTCAAACAAAAAACTAAACAGTAAAATTCAACCATTGCTTTGAAAGAGATAATTTATACAAAGAGGAACCAGGTCAGTGAGTGAGAGTGGAAATGCTTCCCGACTTACTTGTAATATCATTGTGGTCAATTGAATAACAATTGTACAATGCTATTGATATCCACAACTTACATCGATCTCAAACCATTATGTAAAGAGGGATAGTTGAAGGAAGCCCTGCATATTCTACTCACTACACAAAAACCCGATGGAGCCTTATTTTCATATCTTTAATTGTTGCAAACCTACAATCTCAAAAATGCCCTTTCACAAAGAAAAAATGTTCACTCTTTCATCGTTCCCAGGAAATTTACATTTTCTACAAGGTTTCAAAATAAGCTTATAAACATGCATGACAGGTGCAAAAGCTTGGTGGATGCACTTAAAGTGTTTGACCAAATTGAAGAATGAAACATCATCTCATGGAATATGACTATTTCTGCATACTGAAGACATGGGTATCCTCACGATACAGTCACACTGTTTCACCAAATGCAATGAGCAGGTTTCGAACCCAATCAGTTCACATATGCCAACATGATTACAACCTATGCTGAAATGGGAGCTCTACAATAGGGCATAGATATCCATCAAAGCATGAAGGATAGAGGATTTTCTCCAAATGTTATGGCTGCAACTGCCCTGGTGGACATGTACGCCAAAAGTGGAAGCATAGACAAGGCATGTGAACTGTTTCAAAAAATGCCTCAAAGAAATGATGTCTCATGGAATGCCATGATTGCAGGATATATTCAAACTAGATTTGTTGAAAAGGCATTTAAAACTTTTAAGAAAATGCAATTGGAAGATATAAAGCCAAATTTCATAACCTTTGTTAGCATACTTCCAGTGTGTGCCAAAATGGGAGCTTTGGAACAGGGTATGGACATCCATCAAAGGATAATGGAATGGGGGGTTTTGTCGAATGTTGTAGTTACAAGTGCATTGGGAGACATGTATGCAAAATGTGGAAGCATGGCCAAGGCACGTAAACTGTTCGACAGAATAACTCAAATAAATGTGGTTTCGTTGACTGCAATGATTGGAGGATATGCACAAAATGGATATGTTGAAAATGTTTTAGAAGCTTTCAAACAAATGCAGTTGGCAGGTGTAAAGCCAAATGCCACAACCCTTGCCATCATCCTTCTAGTCTGTGTCAAAATGGGAGCTTTGGAACAGGGTATGGACATTCATCAAAAGATAATGGAAGAGGGATATTTTTTAGATGTTATAGTTGCAAGCTCCCCAGTAGACATGTATGAAAAATGTGGAAGGATAGACAAGGCACATCAACAGTTTGAAAAAATGCCTCAAAGAAATGTGGTCTCATGGACTACAATGATTGCAGGCTATGAACTAAATGGATTTGTGGAAAAGGCTCTGGAAATTTTTAAACAAATGCAACTAGCAGGTGTAAAGCCAAATTCCACAACCTTTGCAAGAGTCCTTCCATCCTGTGACAAAATGGGAGCTTTGGAACAAGGCATTGATATCCATCAAAGCATAACGGAGGGGGGATTTTTATCAAATATTTTAGTTGCCAGTGCCTTAGTAGACATGTATGTTAAATGTGGAAACATAGACAAGGCACATAAATTGTTTGACAGATTGCCTCAAAGAGATGTCATCTCATGGACTTCCATGATTAGAGGATATGTTCAAAATGGGTTTGTTGAAAAGGCACTAGAAACTTTTAAGCAAATGCAACTAGTGGATGTAAAGCCAAACTCCTCAACCTTTGCTAGCATACTCCCTGCCTATGGTCAAGTTGGAGCTTTGGAACTGGGGATAGTCACCATGAAATCTTATGCAAATCAAACACATATGGCTTGGCTAGAGCTATGTAGTTCTAGGAATCTAACTATAGTAGGGTATGCAAATATATGCAATCAGGAGGTGTAAGACCCTTATGTATGCAAATGTATGCAAATTTATGCAATCAAGAGGTGTAAAACCCAAAGCATGAAGTGTAGTATTAATCAAATGATACTAATATAAAGACATTGAACAATTAGCATTGAAGTCATAACATTCAAATCACAAAAATAAAGATTCTTCAAGGTGTTCCTATAACAAAAGGAGTCATACCCATGTTTTGAGGGGATACTAATACAATGATTTGAAATTGAAAATGGTGATTTTTAGTCTTTACTAAAGACTCAAATCAAGATAAAATGGTAACAAGTGTTATTCATAAATAGAATAGCATTTACATTACACCAACTTTGATAAGACTTAGATATTTTACATAAGATACAAAAGGCTATGTAATTATACTACATTTTTAAATGGTGAAAACCACATAATGTAGATCATGTTGATGAATAATAGAAAGTAACACCTACCTATAATAATAGTATGATATGTTATGGGGAATGATAATAAAGGACATATAGGTGAATGGTATTTCATATAAACAATCACAAGGCAATATTAGTAATGCTACAACTAAGTGACAAATAAGCTAGCTAACAAGAAATAATTAAGAGACAAGCACAAACACTTATACATTAAGTAAGGATTTAGAAATAACATTTTTCCTAAGGTATGATATCATAACATCTAAAATGCCAAATCCAATACATGGATAAAAAATAGTATCATACTAATATGCAGTACATAGTACTAGTCAAAGCTCAAATTAAAGAAAGTATTCAAGAGCATAATTCATTTTTAGAGTTGGATGTTAGAGAATGTGCCAATATAAAAGAAAACATAACAATAACTAATTTGAAACAACAAAGGGAAAAGTAAAGCCTCAGAAATAAGGTATCTCAGTTTTATTTTCAATGTACAATCATCTACTAATAGTGTTTAAAAGGCTTGATCATGCAAAAAACCTAGAAAGAACCATAGATAGCAATAGAATCCCCAAAATGGGAACCCTCATTCAAGCCAAAAAAATGCAAAATTTTCAAGTAAAATTTGTACATTGTTTTAAAAGATTCATTTTTAGAAATGTCAAGTATTTTATGTGCCTTACAAATAATCCAAATGTTGATATGGGCTTCAATATATTCTTGAGAGAAATTTAACACAGCTAGGGTTTTGAGAAATATAGATAAAAAGAGGGGCCTAGACAACATAAGGAAAGAAAGCTTCAAAGTTCAAGTGCATCTATGAAATATCAAGAAATCAAGTAAGAAAAACCTCAAATATGTGGTCTATGTACATAGAAATTCATAAAACTCATATGTTCTCTCATTTGCACTGAGGGTTTTCAACAATATAAGGAATCATATGCATAAACTCGTAGATAGACACAGGATCTCAAACCCTTCATTATATTAAACACCCGAAAATAAGAAAATTTAAGGAATCCCTTGTTCAATACATAGCAAAGCAAAGAAGAATGTTGCAATTAGTTTCTAGATTCGATTGTGTGAGTTTTTTTAGCATCAATAAATATAATGACATTTTGGATCACACTCTATGATCCATCATCATGAATAGAGAGTGAAGAATGAAAAATAAAATGTACAGACTTAGCCTCCCACATGAGATATAAGGAGAGATGGAGAAGAGGCAACACACAAACCAAAAAGGAGAAAAAAGATTTAAAAAAAGACAAAAATAAACAATGAAAAGCCATAAAAAGGAGGATCCAACCAGAACACGAAATGAGGTCAACAAGCCGAGTAGCACGCTAAGCGAATGTAAATAAGAGAGTATATATATCAACTAGGCAAAAAATAAATAAATGTATAAATGAAAACAAAGAAACATAAAAGAAGAATGTACTACAAAGACAATGTCAAGTGCATCTACTAAATATCAAGAAATCAGGTAAGAAAAACCTCAAATACGTGGTCTATGTACATAGAAATTCATAAAACTCATATGTTCTGTCATTTGCACTGAGAGAACATATGACTTTTCAAAATATTATATGTTCGTATTTCTGGGTGTTCTTATTTCTCTCATTTGCACTAAGGGTTTTCAACAATATAAGGAATCCTATGCATAAACCCGTAGATAGACACAGGATCTCAAACCCTTCATTATATTAAACACCTAGAAATAAGAACATTTAAGGAAGCCCTTGTTCAATACATAGCAAAGAAAAGAAGAATGTACTACAGAGACAATGTCAAGTGCATCTATGAAATATCAATAAATTAGGTAAGAAAAACCTCAAATACATGGTCTATGTACATAGAAATTCATAAAACTCATATGTTCTCTCATTTGCACTGAGAGAACATATGAGTTTTCAACATATATGTTCTTATTTCCGGGTGTTCTTATTTCTCTCATTTGCACTGAGGGTTTTCAACAATATAAGGAATCCTATGCATAAACATGCAGATAGACATAGGATCTCAAACCCTTCATTATATTAAACACCAGGAAATAAGAACATTTAAGGAAGCCCTTGTTAAATACATAAAAAAGCAAAGAAGAATGTACTACAAAGACAATGTCATGGAATTTATGATTATTTTCTAAAAACATAAAGGAGTAGGGAGATTTATTTTGTTTAAAAGGAAAATAGTATAATAGTTGAGGTACCTATGCATCTATAGCAGAGAAGATTTTGTAAAAGTCTTAGAAGAGAAACCTTCAGCTGATTGGCTATCCAGTAAATTAAACAATTGGGTATCTCCTTCGTGTGCGGATTGCCCTTCTAATTCGTCGGCCGGGAATAATGAAATGAGAAAGGAAATTCCCTTTTTTTTTAAGTTATGCCCATGTTTGTCAAAATTTTGACCACCACAGAATTTGTCGATATTTTGACAAGCACGGGCATAAATTAAAAAAACAAACAAAGTTTTCCTTCTATAATTTGACCAAGCAAAACCTTCTTATTTTTTGGTCAAAAATTTTGGTAGAAATCTGGCCAAATGTACTAGTGAAATATGGAAAAGATAGAGGTAAAAATTGATTTACATTATTCTCTCTAGTTCTCCATACAATTTTCATATAACCACCAACTTCTCTGCTATTAAAACAAATGAAACATATTTAAATAAACCTTTCAACATGTGATTATCAATTACAACTAATCAAAGAAATTGCCAAACTTCCGCTTGACAACAATTTGCATTTTTTTTCTCTGGTTGGATTCGGTTTTGGAAACTGTGGGTGAGGCTATAGGGGATTTCCAAATGGTGGATTTGGACTCCTCTAAAATTTTTAAGATTACTTGATGCAGGAGCATCCTAGGTGTAAGAGCAATCTTGCATCACCCAAAAAAAAATATTTCTATTTTCTTTTCAATAAGGGCTATCTTGTGCAAAGCTGCTATTTATGGAAACTTGCTATTTTTAGTAAGATGGTCATTCGATCTCGGAATGTTCTGATTTCTTACCTAGAGGTTCATTTTGGTCCTATCAGCCTGCCAGTAAAGTTTCATTGACAGATCAAGTCTAGCTTTGTAGATATTGAAGATTTTTGGTATTGGCAATAGGGTACAAAAACTTTGAACTCAGTTTTGAAGGCTTTAGAGGCCCCGGATGAGGTCAAAAATTTGGATGACAAGCACTTGCACCAATCAAGCCTGTAGAGCGCTTTGTGGCCTTTCCGGAATGGGGTTATAATAGCTAATCGGGTCAACTAGCGATGACTTATGGTCTTCGGAAGTTGGGTCACCTAAAATGGCAAAAAATGATTTTCCTTCAAAAATTTTGTTTGGGTTTCAAAAGTTATTTTGAGCCGACTTTGATGTAATAAATTGTAAAATAAAATAATTCTAAGTTTGGTCGGCCTTGTTGGCTAAAATTTTGGAACCTTCGTAGGTGGTGGAAAATTGCCTATATAAGGAAGGCTGTAGTGTTGTCTTAGGTAGTTCAGGATAGTTCTAGGTAGTAGATCTGGGTATTGATTCGAGGCTTTGTCCTACATAATATTGTAAGGGAATGCCCATGTGGCTTTGCATATTGTAATTCTGAAAGTTTGTAATTCCACATTTGTGGAGATAATAAGAAGCTCATTTTTTGTTCTTGCATATTGTTGTTGTTTCTCTATTTTTTGTTATGTGTTTGTGGTATTAAGGGGAGCACCCTTCATCACTACTTATGCTCGTATTCTAGTGGAAGTTGATGTTTCTAAGGGTCTCCCTAAGGGGATTGCTTTGGATTCTCCTTTGGGCTCTTGGATTCAAAATTTGGATTATGAGAGTATTTCGTTCAAATGTAGGAAGTGTCACAAGACTGGGCATCTTTCTATGTAGTGCTTATCTAATAAGATTAAATCAAAGAAATTACCCTCTTGGTGGGTGGGGGCCTCTGACCACCACTATACAGTTTAGAAAGCCTCTAAGGAAGGGGGCTCAAGTTTGAGCCCGACTCAGAATGATCATGCTTTGGCTGGAGCTTCAGTTGATGCTTCGACTACTTCTGAAGTTGTCTTTGATGTTGCTGGTGATGGCTCTGATGTGGCTTTGACTCATGATGTTGTTGTTGTCACTTCTGGTGCTGCTTCTACTACCCCTGTCCAGACTGCTGATGCTGCCCCTATCCAGTCCACTGGTGTTGTCTCTAGTTCAACGGCCTTGTCCATGGACACTGCTTGTTTTACTGCTCTCGTTGGTGTCTCTGGCTCCATTGTGGGTGATGTTGTCTTTGGTCTAGCTCCTGCCTTGTGTGTTGGAGTTGCGAGCTATTCTATGGCCTGCCCTTAAGTGGGCTTGTCTAGCTCTTCAATGGCTTGGAAGAAGGATGTTGGTAAGGTGGAGGATGGTTGGACAACAGTGAAGGGAAAAAAAGTTAAACCTTCCACTCTTTTTGATATGAACTTACGTTCACATAAGGATGGGCAAAAATGTAAATCTTGACTGCCCTCTGTTGTTTTAGGTGTGGGCTTCTGTCCACTTGGTAAGAACTCTAGTTTGTTCCTTTGGTTTTTTTGGTGGGGCACCACAGTTGTTTTGGTCTTTAATTGCCATATCTATTTATGCTCTTGTATAAGGTTTCGGGTCCTTTCAAAACCCGATTTTACGTAATCAAAACAATTTACATTTTTTTCACAATGACAAGTTTTTGACAACTTTAGATACCTTTTCTTACCATTTTCCAACCTTTATATGCCATTAGGAATCCTTCCAACATGAATAGTAATCAATATAATGCAAATATATTGTCCAAATTCTAGGATTTTACTAGTTTTTCCTGCTAGGGAATCAAACTACTCATAGAATATCAAACTATTCAGTACCAAAACAAATGAATCTTAAAGTACTTTGAATCTACTTTCAAAACATCCAAAAACTAAAACATTTCATCAGTTAAACAGTAGTTATAGATATGAAGTAAATAAATTAAATAAACATGTATTGATTTCATAGCTTTTAAAATATTCATTCAATTAATCTATGGTTTTTATATCTTAATAAATTACTTTCATATATTTAAATTAGATTACTAATTAAATGTTATTATTTTATTTATTAATTTTCCTTCCATCTAATTCAATATTGTAAATAGTCTAATTGATTTATTGACATCGATTATTTTATTCATTACCTTGTTTATTTAATTAGTCCAAAAGATTATGAAAAATGATTGATTCCCTTACACCTTTTTGAAATCAAATCTCTATTATTTAATAAATTAACATATTTTCAAAATGTAATTCTAGTGATTATTACATACAAAATACTTGGATGGAGATATTGATGAGAACGGGAAAATGCATAAAATGGTAAAAAAAAAATTGTACTTTATAATTGAAAAATCAATAGAAATCATTGTTCATAAATATAAATGAAGAATCGATAGACACCAATACTTATATATATAATTAAAAAATAATAAATGGCAATACTTGCAAATATAACTACAACATTTATAAATATAAATAAAGAACCAATAGATACCAATACTTATAAATATAAATGAAAAAACAATGAACACCAATATTTATGAACATATAATATTATATATTATAAACAATTTAATCATGATCAAATCTTTCATTAACAAACGAGATCATAGGACTTAAAAAATTAGAAGATAACAATTAGATGATTCTCTATTACTCCTTTGTTTTATTGTTTCGTATATTTATTTTTGTTCATCCCATATGTCATAGTACTTGAAATGTTTTCTTAATGACTTCTATAAAAATGTTCAAACTCTTTTAATTGACATTTTTGTCTCACAAAAACAAATATCCAATTCACTTGGTTCTCTTTCGAATCCTTATCTGTTTAAAGCTACGTAGATTTTTTCATATCTAAATTGCATGCATTTCATCATATTTCTCTTAATTCTTTCGACTGAAAATGTTTTCCCATCACGTCATAATGCAGCCAAATTCTGATCTAACCTGCTCACTCATATCTTAACCCCACAACGTTTTTGATAAAATTTGGACAATGACCTATTCTAAACATGTACTAATTCTGACGGTTCATAAACACCACACTGTGGATGATTTTTGGACGGTTCACATAAAACTTATGAGTAGAGATCTTGTAACACAGTTATCTTTTCAGATGAAGATGGAGTTCAAGCGTGGGCCATTCACACACAAACCAACCAAACAATCAGACAATGCAGCCATTTTCTACCAACTATATAAATTGACCCATTTGCATTTTTCACATGGCACTTTGCAAAATGTTGTCAGATATTTTCAGTCACTAGTTGAGTATGTTTTAGTGGTTAGGTTAGGTTTTTTTTATCTAATGTTCAATATCTTTGATGGTATAAGATAAGTAGTTGTGATTCTAAAGTTGTCGGTATTGATTATGAAAAGCATTTAACAAAGCAGTTGATGCCATATAAAAACGGCCTAGTATACAATTATTGATCTACTTGTTTTTCAAAGTCTTTTTGAATAGCTCAACAAAAAGCATGTTGACATCCCATTGTATTTTTTACACCATGGACTTGAAATCTTAGGTTTTGATTGTATAAACAAGTGACAGACCCCGTTTCTTACAAAACAAAGGAATAGTTCAACATAAAGATTTTAGTGCATAACTTATGATCATTTACACATACATACTTATCAGTCTACACTCTTTCCGGGCGTTTTTGGACAGTTAGACAAAGAACATATTGATATGGCATCATATTTGATAATATAGATATCGAATCTGAATCATAAACGAAAACCTTGACAAATAAACTAAGATAATTTGAAATGGCTAGAGAAATGAAATTTATTTTAAGTACTAAATCATTTCTCCTATTCTTTTGATGCATAAATGTGAAAACTGTGATCATTAAATTTGCAGGGAAGCCTTACATTTTATAATGTATGTTTAAGAAACTGCATTAACAATGTTTAGGGAACGTTACAGGATCGTCTTCTCTCTGAAGTTTGAGATACAGTGATTGAGCAGTTTGTGGTATTGGTGAACAGGACAAAGTTGTCCATCACATTTTCTACATGTAGTTTGTGCTTGTAACACCAATCCAAAATAAATCCGTAAGTGCAGTACATTGTCAAAAAGGAAGAAGACTCATATCAATGTGAGTTGGGCATCATGTTATTTGATGTTTTCTTTTTCATAGGCATGTATTTAAATATTATTATTTTAATAGTTTAATGCCAGTCTTGATTTAAAAATGGTAAATGTTATTACTTTTTGGTTTATTTTATTTTTGACTATTTGATCAACTATGATTTAACAAGTGATTGAGCATTTTTTTGAGTTGGTAAAATGGACAAAGTTGTTTGTCATCTTTTATGAGTAGTTTTTTATTACAATAATTAACGAAAATAGAAAATTGTAGAATATCGACAATTGATTATAGTATATGAAAGAAAGTAAAGAAAATCCATATCAATATAAGTTGGATATGCTCTTATTTGATGTCTTTTTTCCAAAATGATTATTCTTATATATTATTTATTTCAATCATTAAATGTCAATTTGGTTAAAAATAAGATGCATATTTATTATTTTTTTGACTTGATGAATTATGGAATTCATTTTCAACTATTTTACTATACACAATTTAGCAATGCTTGAGTAGTTTTTGGGGGTTCTAGTTAATTAGACAAAGTTGTCCATCAAACTTGATATGTTACACTAATTTATGTTTACAACGATTTACAAAAATGAAAAAATGTAGTACATGTTGTCAATTGATTGTATTGCCTTGGGGAAAAGCATGATGATCTCTATCAATTTGAGTTGGCCATTGTCTTATTCAATTTTTTTTAAAATGTTATATTTAAATATGATTTGTTTCAACAATTAAAAAATAAAACAAGTTTATTATTTTTTGGTGTGGATGATGTGCAAAGTTTTTAATTATTTGACCATGCATGATTCAACGAATAACAAAAAAGCTAATGTCACGCTCCCGCTCTGCCACTGTTCAAACTGAAACTCCCGCCCAATGTCGTGCGGGGGATTGTTCCGCTGTGTCGCAGGTTGCTCGGGCTCTAGTGTTGTGCCGGGTTCTTTGTCGGCCTGTGGTATTGGTGGTGGGTTTGCTGGTAGCAAAGTGGTGGGAGTGGCCTATGTTGGTGCCCTCGGTTCTGATGATGTTGCGGCTTTTGAGGCTGGCCTCCATGGAGGTATTCCTGCTCAATCTTCAGGGTCCTTGCAATCCCAGGTGGTTTCCCCCATGTCTGTAAGTGGGCCTCTTCAGATATAGCTCAACTCTATTATTGAAGATAAAATTTATGAGACTGCAGAGATTTTTTCTTCAAATGCTACAATATTTCGATTTAGGGGGTTTTGGCCTTCTTTGTCTGCTCTTCATGCTTGGATTTTCAATCAGTGGGAGCCTCTTTTGACACATAAGAACACTCAATTGTGTCCTAATGGGTCATACAACCCCTTGGGACACACTTGAGTGTTGAAATGTTTCAAAAGGGGTCATGGAGACTTCCTAGGGGTCCTAGTACACCTTATCATGTGTTAGGACCCCTACGAAGTCCCCATGACCCCTTTCGATACAATAGAACTCTCAAGTGTGTCCTAAGGTGTCATATGACCCTTTGGGACACACTTGAGTGTTGAAATGTGTCAAAAGGGGTCATCGGGACTTCCTAATAATTCTAACATGTTATAAGGCATACTAGGACCCCTAGGAAGTACTCATGCCCCCTTTCAACACATTAGAACACTCAAGTGTGTCTTAAGGGGTCTTGTGACCCCTTGGGACACACTTGAGTGTTGAAATGTGTCAAAAGGGGTCATGGGGACTTCCTAGGGGTCCTAATATGCCATATCACGTGTTAGGACCCCTAAGAAGTCCCCATGACTCCATTTAACACATTAGAACTCTCAAGTGTGTCATAAGGGGTCATACGACCCCTTGGGACACACTTGAGTGTTGAAATGTGTCAAAAAGAGTCATCGGGACTTCCTAGTAGTCCTAATGTGTGATATAGCATACTAGGACCCGTAGGAAGTCCCGCTGACCTCTTTCAACACATCAGAACACTCAAATGTGTCCTAAGGGGTAATACAGCCCCTTGGAACAGACTTAAGTGTTGAAATGTGTCAGAAGGGGTCATGGGTGTATGCACCCTAAAATGGTCACCTAGACTTTGGGCCCCTATTTCTGCAATTTATCAAATCCCTGAATCAATATTTTCAAAAATTAACATTTATCAATTATATCAATTTCCTTGATCAAATCATAATCAATTCAATATTTCCTAAGGTTTGAGCCTTATTTAATTTAAAAGAGAAATAAAAAACAAAAATCTTATTTAATTAAGAGAACATGCTCTCTTTTAATTAAATAATAAAATCATTTTATCCTAAGCCTTTATTTAATTAAAAAAAATTTTCTCCCCTTTTATTTAAATAAAAAATCTCCACTTTTCTTCTTATTCTATGTTGCACAAATAAAACATTTAATTCTTATTTATAAAGAAAAATAAAATAAAAAATAAAATAAAAGTACTTTTTGTCTCACATGGACATAAAGTAAATGCTCAACATAAAGTAAGTGCTTCTAATTTTCTTATTGGAGGATATTTGTGCACAAGGATCGAGCTTCTTTTTTTCTCCACCGTTGATTAAATCTTTTGCCTCTTAATCACAATGGTCCATTATTTTTCACTTCCTATAAAAGAAGAGCTTTTTTCCTCATTTGCACACACCATACATACTTGAATTATTATGCTACAGGTTTTCTAAGTCATTGAAGCTTTTGGAGATATTCTTGCATCAAGTTTTGAAGATTTGGAGCATCATTGGCATTCATCTTGCATCTACACCACATCCTAGCTTCCATCATAGTTGCATTATCATGGTATCATTTCCTTTCATGTTTTAGATTAATCTCACATAGTTTAATTAGAGGGTTTGTAACTCTTTCATTTCCATTTTCATAGCTTAATTGCATCTTCATTCTCATAAGATTAATTTGCATTCTCATATAGATTTTCATAGCATTGCATTCATTTGGAATCTCTCATTGTGTAGTTGACTAACAAGGTCATGAGTTTATAGCTCTAGCTGAGAGCAATTTTACAAATCTTGCAACTTTATGCATAGAGAGCTATGGATCGATTTGTGAGGGTTCATTCTTGAATTTTCTTGCATGTAAGGATTCATAGAAGTGTGACAATATTTTAGCACACATTTTTGGCACCCACCATGGGGCAACCCACTTTTTACATGCTGGTTTTGATTATTTTTGGAGCTAACCCTTGTACAGATTTGTTTGGAGACAAAAAAACTTTAGATTTGAAAGATTTGATCATATCTCCCAAACAGCTTGGTGTTTTGGTCTGAAATTATTTTTTTAGGTTGACGACATATCAAAGAAGCTCCAAAAATATTTCCAGAATTTTCGGAGGTAATTTGTATTTTTTATGATTTTTTATTGATTTTTCATAAAAATTTGATTTTTAGCGCAAATCAGCATATTTTTCAGAAATTTTTATATTTCTGGAAAGGTTTTGGAATTTTACAGGGGGTCTATTTATTGTGTTTTTAATTTAGAAATCATATCATAGCTCATTTGGTCAATTTATAAAAACTAGTTTGTTTTGGTAAAATAGGTCTCTAAGGCACAAATGAAGAGATTTTTCTAAAATTTTTACATTTTTCGAAAGCTCTTTGTTTTTTGATAGAGGTCTTTTTTTTGCATTTTGGGTTTAGGGTCCGAATTCATGTGGTAAAAATCAAATCTTGTTGACTAGGTCAAATGCAAAAAAAATAAAATTTTGTGATGGGTATGCACTTATTTTTCATTGTTCATTGCATGATATGAGTTATCATTTAGATTATTTGCTGGTTGTCATTGCTCCTAACAATTGATTTTCAGATCTAACCACCCTAGGGTTTGCATAAGTTGGATATACATTGCATATCTTGTTTGCTTGTTTTCTTGTCTTGTTCATTTGAAGGTGCATGACTTGTTTTCATGAAAAATGCTTAAAACAAACAAAAAAAAGGGTAAAATCTACTAAGCGCGTTGCATTGGACTTGAGGTATTTTGTTACAACTCTACAAAATTTAGATCTTGGGATTAAAATTGAACCTCTCATGTGTTTGGCTTGAGTGTTTACATGCTTTCATAGAATACATTTCAATTGATGCTCTTAATGGGAAATGAAAGAACATAGATTTGTTTTTCCAAGTTTTTGTAAGTGAATGTTTGTGTTTAAACCTTAAGTAATTCTTAGTTTCAATATCAAATATCTCATTGAGTGATTGAGGGCATGGATTCATTCCTTGTTTACATAGGGAGTTAAATGCACCACTTTGTGGACTCACTCTATGTTTACTTGGAAAGTTAAATATTTCATTGATTCAACCCTTTGTCATTTGTGAGTAGTATTGATAAGAAACTTTAGATTACTTGTGATTGATCTAGATTGCTATCTTAGGTTATTGGACTCGCTAATCCGCTGGCCCCTCATTTCCCCCCCATGGTTGCAAGATCAGCACCACATTAAAGGGGAGGGGTCTACAGGAAAGAAGCGTTAATTGCTCCACTAGGCAACCCTTGTGTGCTTTTTGGAACTCACTTGTTTTCTAAGGTGTGGACTCACTTTGAGTTGATGTGAGGAGTTAAATGTTTCACTTTTGGACTCACTTTGAGTTGGTGTGAAGAGTTAAATATTCCACTTTTGGACTCACTTTGAGTTTGTGTGAAGGGTTAAGTGTTCTATTTTTTTGGACTCACTTCACATTCTCTTGAAGGGTTAAATGTTCCACTTTTGGACTCGCTTCACATTATCTTAAAGGGTTAAATGTTCTACTTTTGGACTCACTTCGCATTTACTTGAAGAGTTAACTGTTCCACCTTTAGTGCTCTAAATACTTTTGATAGTGAATTACTTAGTTTTTATTTCTAGAAGGTCTGCTTGGGGACACACCACCTCAAGGGATGACCTTAACTCCTGTGTTCTGGCAGAGTATAAATATTGGGAGGTGAATCCAAAGACACCTCTCTTGGGAATTGAGTTTGATATCACTCTTGGCTAAGCCTCAAAGAACTTTATACCTTTGAGAAGTGAAGGAGGAGATTTGGGTTACCGTCTCCCCCCGGCTGTGTGATTTTGGATTCTTCTCATCTATAGATTTGGGCCTCATGTACCTTGTGTATATCAAGGACTCCTTTTAGAAAGCCACGTATATCCTTGTAGATAGCTTGTTAAGGTGTTGTTGTGTTCTAAGTGCCTGCTAAAATATTTTCAAGAACATACACAAGTAGAATCTTTAAGGAGTAGCATACTAAGTCACTATCTCTATTCATGTGCAAGGTTGCTTTGTCCCTTGCTCATTGCTTGAAGACTATTTGCTTGAACTCCCTGGTTGTTCTATGTGCTTGATCATCATTGTGAAATCTTTTGAAAGATCTATTTGGAATATTGAAACTAAGTTCTGTCCTGCTATAGTGAGTTCTCCTTAGAAGCTTGGTCTTCCTTGGTCAGTCTAGGTCAGACCCTAAGTGTTGTCATGTTGCTCAACATCTCAATGAACGTTATGGTATCAATTGCACAAGATGACTCTTAGTCTTCTTCTTTCTTCTCCATTTCCCATGTTCTTCTAAAGTCTTCTATTCCCATGGGAAATTCTTCTTCTTCTTCTTGATTCTTTTCCTCTTACTATCTAGTCTACCTTCTTCTATTCATCTATTCATTTCTTCCATCCTTGATTCCTCCTCTTCTATAACCATGAATCTTAACTATCTGGTTTTGGAACTTTTATTAAGAATAGATGATCTTGAGCTCATTGACATATTCGAAAAGTGTTGTTCCTCCAAAATTCTCACGAGTGATGAATTTATAGCAAAAATAAAAGAAAAGATGATTAAATTAGATGCCTTTGCTAGAATCATAAACATGATCATATCACGATCTTCTTCTTCCAAAACTTCTTCATCATCTAAATCTTCTCATTCTTCTTCACCTTCCAAGTCTTATCATGACTCTTCCAGACATCATTCTCATTCTTCATCTTCTAAGTCTTATCATGATTCTTCTAAACACTATTCACATTCTTTATCTTCTAAATCTTATCATGACTCTTCTAAACATCATTCGAATTCCTCATTATCCAAGTCCTCTTCCTACACTAAGTCTTCAATTTTCTCTTCTTCACGATCTCATTCTTCTTCTACTTCTTCAAAGAGTCTTACTTATCTTCACAAGACATACCATAATGAGCAACGTGATAGTCCTTATGATACCTCTTCCATGAAGAGTGACGCACCCACCTATGATGACTATGATGACTATGATGATGGACAATGTAGTGATACCTATGACACCTCTATTCCTAAGAGTCCTCCTAGTCATGTCCTTGTGCTTATTGGAAATGGGTCCTCATATTGGAAAGATCGTGATGGTGATCCGTATGATTCAGATTTTGAAAGAAACTTTGATGAGTTTTGTGAACAATACCTTGATTATAATCTAGTTACTACTGTTGACGAATATAAAATGCACCGTGCTGATTTGAAACGTAAATATTATAAGAATCCTTCCTCTAAGAACATTCATGCTGAAAATAAATATGACACTCTCAAGCAAGATCATGTTAATGTTAAACCTTTATCTTGTGATGGTTCCCTTCCATCCTCTACTTCCTCCAATGCCCATATATTTCCTAAAGCTTCTGAATCTTCCAAATCTATCACAAATCCTTCATCCAACAAAGATCCTAAGGCTTTCCATGCGGTTCCCTATAGTTATTCTCAAGGGCCACCTCTTAAAGATACTCAAGCTAACCTTCATTTGGCTGAAAATACTTTCAATAATGTTAAACCTAAAGAGCCTAAGCCTTTATATGTTACAATGCCTACTTCAGCTAGTCCTTCGCCATCTCCTCCAAAGTCTTCCATACAATTCCAACATGCTTCCTTGTCCTTAGAAGTGGATCCATGTCAAGAGGACCCTAAAAATGATAAAGAAAAAAATATAAATAAATATCAAGATCAGGAACCCTCCATATCATCCAATTCTCTTCATGATGTATCTTCTCCATTGCATGGTTCTTTTGATCCTCTACGCTCTTTCATATTCATTCCACCATCTCCTAAGCAAGATCAAGCTACTACTTACACTATTGAGCTTATTGATAATCAAAATAACCTTACCACACTTGCGCTTTCCAAAGATGATACTTCCATTAAGGTTATTAAAAATGGTGTTGTTACTTCCGATGTTAAGCCTATTGAAAATCAAGAAAAAAATGATGTGCTTATGCTATCCAAAGCAACTTGTCAAGATCAAAGCCTTCCATCTTCTTGTTCTACCACTCCATGTTCACTTCCACTTTCTACTCTTCCTAAGTCTTTGCAAGCTTTAAACAATCCTATCAAAGAAATTGCTCCTATTCAAGATGTCCAGGATCTTGTTGAAAATTCTAATGCTCACTCTAAAGATGTTGATGTCCTTGGCTATCATATAGATGCTGATCAACTTATTGATTATCCTTTTGCGTCTTCCACATCCATCCTTGGACCTCCTCCACCAATACTAAGGGCTTCATGTCTTCCTTCCATCTTGGGTCCTTATGTCCCTTCACTTTCCCCTCCTAACTCTCATAATTTATCATCCATCTTGGGTCCTTACGTCCCTCCATCTCTTATCTTTCCTCAAGATCAACATAGATGCATACCCTTGAATCCTTTTCATTCATCCACCCATCTAAACCAGTCATATCCTCCTTCTTCCACAAGTCCCAAGTCTTTTGGAAGTAACTTGAATGTTTAATATAAGAAAAAGCAATACAAGAATCCATCAAAAAAAGAAGATCACCATGTCTCCTCTAATCGACATGGAAACATAAAGTCAAAAGAGA
Organism: Chamaecyparis obtusa; assembly: GCA_027943335.1. Classification (NCBI taxonomy): domain Eukaryota; kingdom Viridiplantae; phylum Streptophyta; class Pinopsida; order Cupressales; family Cupressaceae; genus Chamaecyparis; species Chamaecyparis obtusa. The sequence continues at coordinate 36,199 of BSBK01005555.1, read as the reverse complement.
TATATAAGAAAAAAACTACAAGACAAGTATGGGTTCCAAAATCCATCATTTAAGATATTATCTCTAAATCATCCAAAGGAAATAAAAAGCCTAAAGCTATATGGATTCCACAGTCTCTCTTGAAAGAGTCTCATGTTGAACAAAAAGTAAAGTTGACATTCAAGCTTCCAAAGGCTTCCACTTCATTTTCTTCCAAAAATATTCTTCAATTCCATGTGCCTGAACTGCAACCTCTGCTAAACATTCACCATATTCCTTCTCGTATTCCTTTATTCACATTCCCTCCATCCTCTCGTCACCCTTCAAGGTGTGTGTTGATGTTGATCTTGTCTTCCTTTCCATCTACCCTTTCACAATCCTTCCATTCATTATCCTTCTACCTTCTATCAATTTTTCTCATTTGCCTATTCCTCCTATCTTTCAACCTCACTCGCTTTACATAAAACCTTATCCTCCATTTTTCTCTTCCATCTTCCTTTCCCTATCAGCATCTTTGGGCATATCATTTTGAATCCTTGGTATATCATGGTTTATCCTTTCAAGGAGCATTATCTAAAAAGCTTACCTTCTTCCAAAAATTATAAAATTCAAAAAATAAAAAAAAATTCAAAAATGAAAACAAAAAAAGAAAAGAGATGAAAAAAAATTAAAAATGTGCCATGGTGAAAACCTAGAAATAGACACCTTGGTAGCAAAATTAAAGAGAAATAAATTCATCCTATGGTGAAAACCACTCCCTTGTGGTGCCTTGGATAAGTACCGTGATGAAAACCTGGCAATTAGGCATCATGTGTAGTTCTTCTACATATTTCATCCATTATGTCTTCTCTCTTTGATCTTGGAAATGTTGATCTATACACGAACATTTGGCTATCTTGTGAGCTATCTTATGATGGTCTTTCTTTCATTCCATTCATGTTTAGCCTTCATATTTATTTTCCTCCATTCATTCTAGCCTGTCGCTATCCTTTTCCCCCTTGGTCTTGATCTAATAAAAAAGAGTAAAACATGATGCTATGAAGCCTCTTGACATGTCTACTCCTTTAGACTGCATCCTTCCTTCCTTTGCAGTGCGCTTTTGTGGCTTATCTCATGTTGGCCTTTCATTGCTTGTCCGAATGTGCTTTACATGATAATTTTTCCCTAGCTTGGGTACTCTTGAGGAGTTTGACCTTGAAGATTTCTTCCCTCCATTTGCTTTCATTCCCCTTTCCTCCATCTCATTCACTAGCTTGCTAATCCCTCTTGTTCTCCACCTCGCTAAACATTGGGGCTGCATGATGTGATCTTGCTCATGAGTTTGATGCCTATTCTATCTGGGGGCATCCTTTGTACATATTTTATGATCCTGAAAAAATACCAAAAAAATTCATATATGATGCTGAAAAAAGCATAAAAAGCATAAAAAGTCTTTAAAAAAATACAAAAAAATAAAAAATAAAATAAAAAATTCAAAAAAAAAAGAAAAAGTGCCTTGGTGAAAACTTGGAAATAGGTGCCTTGGTAGCAAAAATACAAGAAAAAAAAAAATAAAAATTGCAATAAAATCCAAGTGGTGAAAACCTGGAAATAGGCGCTACCTGAGGCCTTTGCACCCCTATTTGTTAGCATGCATCCTCGACACTTAGCCACTTTCCATCATGCCTTGACCTTATTTCACTTGGTCTAGAATTGATCTTTATTTTTGTCTAGGGGGCATACCTATTAGCATAGGTCTTTTAGGTGCGTTTGTCTCTTGGGGCATTTCACAACAGGTGTTTTTCAACTCCAACCCAAACAGTGTTTTTCAACACTACCCTTGCGTCGAGTGTTTCTTAACACTTATCAAATGTCTTACCCTACATTCTAGTATGATGCGATATTTTTCATTTGCAGATGTGATAACCAGAGTCTGACTCTATGACCAACACACACACACCTAAACAATCAACTCGCTTGAGATATGTTGACTTTATTTTTCTTTGTATGTTGTCTATGAGGATTTATTTGATGAGTGGTCTCTCCCTGAGAAGTTTTCGATGATGCATAGGTAGAAGACTGAGGGAATGAGAACATGTTTTATTTCTTTATCTGCTTGTGGGTATATTTTGTTGATCCTAACTATCATGAGCATTTATGCTAGTCTTATTTGACACTATGGATTGACAAGGTATTATCCTTGACTGTTTTGCGAGTGCATGCTTCTAGTTATCTTGACTTTCATATGTCTTGATACAAGCATAATCTCGCCATATCAAAATTTAGGTAATCTCACTGCATTAGTCATCTTGACCTCCATGTCTTTGATGCCTAGGTGGGATTTCCACATTTCTATATGATAAAGATCATATTCATATCCACATAGTTATGCTAGTGTGCATTGTATGATCTGATGACGCTACCAATAACGTTCGATGATGATAATTAGATGTCTATAGGCATTGTGACCTTGCAAGTCAACCACTTTCATAGTAGCTTGCATTCTTAGGTTCATCATAGTTTAGTTTTTGCATCTTGCATATGGAGAGAGCTCTCCTTTTTATCATCTACGGACTAGTTGGTCAACTGTGCTCATTTTCTGATTCTTCTTGATCATATCTTTCATTTCTGGTCTTTCATGTCACATCATTTTCTATCCATTTTTGGACTCGAAATTGAAATCCGAGTCACGTTTCCAAATTTTCTCATTCTTCTACGCAGTTGACTAACCTTTTGAGGCATAATTGTTCGATCTTTGATAGAATTTCTTCCTTTCCATGTCTTCCAAACTTCTATTCTTTCATTCACCCCTTTCGCTTCCTCTCTCTAAGGTTTGACTTAATCTTTATCTTATATCTTTTTCAGTCAAACCTTGTCAACCTAGGGCATATCTTTGATGGTTATCCTATCATACTCGATCCTTCGATTATGATTTATTGTGACTTGATCAGGTTTATCAATTTGTTGTTCTCCTCTATCTGATTTCAATTTCGACTCCAAGGGGGCAGTATTTATGGGATTCTCATCCCTGATTTCCTTGATTTTCTTGATTCAGACATGTTTTTATGAGTTTTTGCTCAAGCTTGAGATTCTTATCTCTTATTTTGGATATGATCCCGAATTGACCTCATGTCCAGAATCTTTTGTTTATGTTTGTCCGGATGTGATCCCGAATCGACCTCACATCTGAGTTGTTTTGTGATCCCAGATCGATCTCACATTGCAACTTCATTTTTTGACTACATGTGTTCCCAAATCGATCACACATTAGTCAAAGAGGGGCAAATGTATGCACCCTAAAATGGTCACCTAGACTTTGGGCCCCTATTTCTGCAATTTATCAAATCCCTGAATCAATATTTTCAAAAATTAACATTTATCAATTATATCAATTTCCTTGATCAAATCATAATCAATTCAATATTTCCTAAGGTTTGAGCCTTATTTAATTAATAAGAGAAATAAAAAATAAAAATCTTATTTAATTAAGAGAACATGCTCTCTTTTAATTAATTAAAAATCTCTTTTAATTAAATAATAAAATCATTTTATCCTAAGCCTTTATTTAATTAAAAAGAATTTTCTCCCCTTTTATTTAAATAAAAAATTTCCACTTTTCTTCTTATTCTATGTTGCACAAATAAAGCATTTAATTCTTATTTATAAAGAAAAATAAAATAAAAAATAAAAGAAAAGTATTTTTTGTCTCACATGGACATAAAGTAAATGCTTCTAATTTTCTTATTGGAGGATATTTGTGCACAAGGATCAAGCTTCTTTTTTTCTCCACCGTTGATTAAGTCTTTTGCCTCTTAATCACAATGGTCCATTATTTTTCACTTCCTATAAAAGAAGAGCTATCTTCCTCATTTGCACACACCATACATACTTGAATTATTATGCTACAGGTTTTCTAAGTCATTGAAGCTTTTGGAGATATTCTTGCATCAAGTTTTGAAGATTTGGAGCATCGTTGGCATTCATCTTGCATCTACATCACATCCTAGCTTGCATCATAGTTGCATTATCATGGTATCATTTCCTTTCATGTTTTAGATTAATCTCACATAGTTTAATTAGAGGGTTTGTAACTCTTTCATTTCCATTTTCATAGCTTAATTGCATCTTCATTCTCATAAGATTAATTTGCATTCTCATATAGATTTGCATAGCATTGCATTCATTTAGAATCTCTCATTGTGTGGTTGACTAGTAAGGTCATGAGTTTATAGCTCTAGCTGAGAGCAATTTTACAAATCTTGTAACTCCATGCATAGAGAGCTATGGATCGATTTGTGAGAGTTCATTCTTGAGTTTTCTTGCAAGTAAGGATTCATAGAAGTGTGACAACATTTTAGCACACAATGGGGACTTCCTAGGTGTCTTAATGCATGATAAGGTGTACTAGGACTCCTAGGAAGTACCCATGACTCCTTTTGACACATTTCAACGCTAAAGTGTGTCCCAAGGGGTCATACGACCCCTTGGGACACATTTGAGTGATATAATGTGTTGTCAGGGTTACACAGGGACCTAAGGGGTCCTAGTACATGTTCTCAAGCATTAGGACACGTAGGAACCCTCTATGACACTTTGGAAACCTTTTTGATGCCTTATATTGGTGTAATTAACCTATGTATTAATATGTCCTATATAATATATATATATTATATATATATATATATATATATATATATATATATATACTATACTTAATTTTATTATATATACAACAATATTTTATATATATATATTATAATATAAAATATATATTACATACAATTTAAATATGAAGATATCATGTGATATATTTTAAAATACATATTTATATAATACATATAAAATAATATATAATATATGATGTATAATGTAACATTTAATATTAATATATATTATATAATATTTAATGTAAAATGTATATTATATAATATTTAATATATAATAGATATTATGTAATATTTAATATATATAATATATAATCTAATATATAATTTTTGATATATAGTATATTGATGTATGGAGAAATTGGAGGGAGAAAGGGGAGGGAAAATTTAAAATTCAAAATTCTACCAGGATTTTCGAGTACTCGATTAGGCTCGGTATTGCTTTGTGCACCAAACCTACCTAGTCAACTCTTCAAATGTCACAAAAACGTGTTTTTCCCCTGTTTCTCTGAGTTCCAGACTTCGACCATGTAGCTGACAATTTTTTTTTCACCCAAATTTGATGAAATGAAAAGGGTATTTTAAGGAGATTATCAACTTTCTATTGATATAATTGTTGTCAAATTTTGAATTCAATAAGTACTTATTAGTTATTTTCTAATTGAGTTACCTCTAAAGTGTTGATTTATATACTGATTGAAAAATGACTATAACTTTCAAATGGTATAACATTTTTGAAATCCAAAAAATGCATCACATTCTATGCTTCACCTACTATAAGGAAAAATAAATAAAAAATAAATTTTGTAAAGTTTTGAATGAGTTAAGGTGGTCAGACACGGGAGTTTTTTTATTGTGAAAATGTTGTAGCAAAAAATTTATAATTAATTATTTTTTGGATTAAAATTACAAAAAAATATGCATCACATCCGTGCATGAGTCTACTACTTATATATAAAATCTTATAAAAAAATATTATTATTTGATCATGATTAAGGTAGTCAGACATACACCTACTTCTTATTTTTTTTCCTAAAATTTTTGTACTGCTGCATTGAAATCTATATTTTTCACCAATTATATTAATTTTTTTTTAGAAAAGGCCTAGTAGTTTAGAAACTACATTCAATTTCCTACAGATTCTATTCTTACAACTTTTTGGTATTAGGTTGGTAGCTAGTTCAAATTTTCACGTCAAGTTGACTAACCCTGATTTGCTGATTTTTCATTGCCACTTAAAGGCATAGTTTGGCCCCTCATGATCTTGCACATACCCAATACCTCACAAAAGAAATCATGAAATTGAACAAGAATAGAAGAAAATGAAAGGTAATACATTACAATTTCCTCTACCAAAAAGTGAAGAGCATAAAACCATCTTACAGGAACATGAAAATGTTTATAATGGTCACAAATATGGAAAAGATATAGAGGTAAAAATTGATTTACATTATTCTCTCTAGTTCTCCATACAATTTTCATATAACCACCAACTTCTCTACTATTAAAACAAATGAAACATATTTAAATAAACCTTTCAACATGTGATTATCAATTACAACTGATTAGACAAACCACCAAACTTCCACTTGACAACAATTTGCATTTTTTTCACAATGACAAGTTTTTGACAACTTTAGATACCTTTCCTTACCATTTTCCAACCTTTATATGCCATTAGGAATCCTTCCAACATGAATAGTAATCAATACAATGCAAATATATTGTCCAAATTGTAGGATTTTACTAGTTTTTCCTGTTGGGGAATCAAACTACTCATAGAATATCAAACTATTCATTACCAAATCAAATGAATCTTAAAGTACTTTGAATCTACTTTTAAAACATCCAAAAACTAAAACATTTCATCGGTTAAACAATAGTTATAGAAATGAAGTAAATAAATTAAATAAACATGTATTGATTTCATATCTTTTAAAATAATCATTCAATTAATCTATAGTTTATATATCTAAATAAATTACCTTCATATATTTAATTTAGATTACTAATTAAATGTTATTATTTTATTTATTCATTTCCTTGCATCTAATTCAATATTGTAAATAGTCCAATTGATTTATTGACATCGATTATTTTATTCATTACCTTGTTTATTTAATTAGTCCAAAAGATTATGAAAAATGATTGATTCCCTTACACCTTTTTGAAATCAAATCTCTATTATTTAATAAATTAACATATTTTCAAAATGTAATTCTAGTGATTATTATGTACAAAATACTTGCATGGAGATATTGATGAGAACGGGAAAATGCATAAAATGGTAAAAAAAATTGTGTACTTTATAATTGAAAAATCAATAGAAATCAATTTTCATAAATATAAATGAAGAACCGATAGACACCAATACTTATATATATAATTAAAAAACAATAAATGGCAATACTTGCAAATATAACTACAACATTTATAAATATAAATAAAGAACCAATAGATACCAACACTTATAAATATAAATGAAGAAACAATAAAGACCAATATTTATGAACATATAATATTATATATTATAAACAATTTAATCATGATCATATCTTCCATTAACAAACGAGATCAGCAGACTTCAAAAATTAGAAGATAACAATTAGATGATTCACTATTATTCCTTTGTTTTATTGTTTCATATATTTATTTTTGTTCATCCCATATGTCATATCACTCGAAATGTTTTCTTAATGACTTCTATAAAAATGTTCAAACTCTTTTAATTGACATTTTTGTCTCACAAAAACAAATATCCAATTCACTTGGTTCTCTTTCGAGTCCTTATCTGTTTAAAGCTACGTTGATTTTTTATATGTACATGTATGTATCACTTGTACAAACACAACAATATGTGACTAAAAAAATACTAAAAATTATATAACAATGACTAATCTTAAAGTCAGGTGACTATTAGTAGTCATTTATAACTCATGAATAAATTTATGACTAAACGAATTTAGTCAAATTGATTTGGTCTCTAATTTGGTTGTTGATTTAGTTATTGATTTAGTAATTTATTTAATCATGTATTTAGTCATTGATTTCATTGATTTAGTCATCAATTTAGTCATTGATTTAGTCATATATTTAGTCATTGATTTAGTTGTATATTTAGTCATATATTGATTCATACTAAGGCATGATAGAATCGAACCATCATCCTCCTTGTAAAGAAGATGCTCTTCCATTGAGCTAGCACCCTTTAAATTATAAGAATAGATTCAGTTAACTTAGAGAAACCTAAATATGAACAGACTGAGGAAACAATTTTATAATAAAAATATAGTAATTACATTGTCATAAAACAAAGATGAAAACACTATCACAATGTTCCAAACATGGTGAAAAGAATGCAAAAACAATAATTTTATTAGAAAATAGTGATGTGATAGCATTTGGGTAGTTATTTCAAATGTCCAAGCATAGTGATTTGACATAGTCAACAAACAATAACAATAAACGATCCAAGAATGATTATAAGAATGCAAGTATTTGACTGATTAGTCATGGAGATTAAGTTTCCATTACATCATTGTTATAATAAGACAGTTATAAAAATTCAAACTTCAAGAAGAGAAGCACCAAGTCCTTCAAAAAAATGGAGACACTATGGGATATTATTAATTTTAATTAATAATTATTTAAAATATTTCGTTTAAAGTCAAGGTGTTATTTTCAAAAAATTGAATATTTAATAAAATATCACAAAATCAATATTATTGCTAAAAGAAAGAACTGAAGCTAGCTTTTGTGTACATACACTATATAGTTTTAAAAACATGGAACAACCCACAATGAAGTTTTCACTCCTTAAAACATTAAAGTGGTAGCCAAACCTTTCCATTGATTTTTCTTAGATTCTTCTTTGATATTATATCCATTTCCATAAGCATATTTAATGCATCATAGACCCTACACCTAATATTTTTCTCTTCACATTTATAAACATAAACATAAATGAATACCTCATCTAAAATGTCAACTAACTCATATTATTCTATACAACTTAATTAAGAATGTGATAATCCATGAGAATTAGAGACCATTAATAAAATATCAATGATAAAAAGAGATACTTAGCCTATTAGGTGAAGCACAATTTCTGTCCACAATAACAAATTCAGCTACAAGTTCATCTACAACATGAAAAATAAATAAAACATTAAACATGTGAAAATTATATAAACAAAAAAAAATTAACATAAATTTAAGAAAAAGAACATGATTCTTAATTAGTCAAAATTATATAACATTCCTATCTAGAAAATGGTATTAGAAATATGGGTATTAAACCAGTAGAGTATACCCTTGAATCTGTGGCTAATCTTTAAGTCCAATGTCAATCTTACAGCTAATTGTGTTGTTCAAAGTCTTCTATGAAAGAAATAATTTTAAGGATCAGACATTGGAGATACAAGTGTGGGATGCTTTCTAACTGGTACAAATTGTTGTACTCAACTTCAGGCTTGCTAGAGCCTACAACTTACCAATTACTTATAGAGAAGAAATTTAAGCATCTGATTTTAGACAATGTTATTCCTTATAGAAATAAAAAAGTATAGAACAAATAACTATGAAAATTATTTATTATATTTTAATATTCCAAGGTCATAGATTTCAATGGAAGGTTACTGGAAGGTTACAATGATGCCCTAGGTGGATTGTTGAAGTCACAGTCCAAGAAAAATAAGTAATTACACTTCTCTAATGAATTGATAATAGATCCACTATGGAAATGGATTTTATGTGTTAGATAATGTGAAGATGGAGAGTAGAAATGCAATTTGCAGGACTAACTAAGTCAATGGTGAAAGACATGAGACCCTTCTATGTGTTAATAACACATGACATAAGAAGTAACAATCTGGTGTAGGTGCACCAGTGCAACTATGGTCATGGATGGTCAAGAGAAATATAATAAGGCCATTATTTTGATTTTATAAGTCAATAATGTTAAAGCCCCAAATTAAGTCCTTTTGTGAGGTCATTGGACTATTTTGTTTCTATTTTGTCAATCAGGACCTACATGGCCAACATCAGTCAAAGATGGTCAAAGGTGTCCATATGGATGGAAAATCATAAAAAATAATTCTTAGGTCATTTTAAGCGTGTTTGATTCATTTAGTCATTTTTTTGAGAAAAAATGCACAAGTTGTAAAAAGTTTAGACTATAACTTTCAAACAATATAACATTTATTAAATTTGAAATATACATCACATTCTATGTTTCACCTAATATAATAATAATAAATAATTCTTTCAATTTGATGAAGTTTAGACTAAGTTATGGTGTTCAGACACGAGTTTTAATATCCGGCAAAATTTGTAGCAGAAAAATCATAATTAATTATTTACTTGGAAAAAAAATACAAAAAAATATACATCACATATGGACATGAGTCTACTACTTTTATCTAGAATCTTATAAAAAAATATTTTTATTTGATTTTATTTAATGTGGTCAGACATACACGTACTTGTTATCTTTCTAGTCTTGATTGATAGACTTATTAAAAAATAGATATAAATTTGAAATTGTATAACATTTTTGAAATCCAAAACATGTGTCACATTCTATGATTTTCCTACTACAAGAAAAAAAAATTAAAAAAAATCAATTTGATAAAGTTTAGACTAAGTTAACGTCGTCAAACACGAGTTTTTATATTTTGGAAAAGTTGCAGAAGAAAAATTATAATTAATTATTTACTTGAAAAAAATTACCAAAAAATATGTGTCACATTCGGACATGAGCCTACTGCTTATATCTAGAATCTTCTAAAAAAAATTTATCATTTGATTGTGTTTAAGGTGGTCAGACATACACCTACTCCTTATTTTTTTCCTAAAATTTTTGTACTACTACAATGAAATTTGAAATTTTCAACATATAGAATAATTTTTTTTCAAAAAAGGCCTATTATCTTAGAAACTAAATTCAATTTTCTACAGATTCTCTTCTTACATATTTTTGATATAATATTTATAACTTGTTCAATTTTTTATGTCAACTTGCCTAAACCTGATTTTTTTAATTTTCATTGCCACTTAAGGGCCTAGTTTGGCATACCATGATCCTGCACATACCCTAGGATCAATAGCATCTTCTAACAATTCCAATTGTGTAACCATTTTATAGGAACAAATATTTAGACCAGCACCTCCATCTATCAACACACATTTGACATGATGGTTCTAGATTAGGACTTCAATATGCAAGGGCTAGTTATGTGGATGAATCAATGAGTTATCATCCTCCTCTGAAAAGGATATGTACTGAGGGGACATCAAGAGACCTACCATTGTTTGGAATCTATCAAGCTCAAGATCTTCAAGAACATTAGAGCCAATTAGAGCTTTGTCTAGAATTGTACGATGAGCAAGAGAAATCCGTAATAGCTCAAACATAGAGATTTTGGCATTGGTATCTTATAGTTGTTGGATGATGTTGTATGATACGATTTTGGACTCTTTAGAATTAGAAGATTTAGGTGTAGTCCTTTTTTTAGATGTAGATGCAATATTGAATGGTACCTTCGGGGCATTTGATGAATCTGATTTTTATCCTTAGAGAGTTATTTGAGCTTGAGATCGAGTTATTGCATTAGCTTTCTTGTTATCTCTATCCTTTTTTATAACAGTGATGACATTAGAATGTTCAGACAGGCATGGTTCTACCATGTTGATGACATCATTGTTTCCAGAGTAAGTGTAATTGACTTTAGCACCCATGTTTGGTTTCGAAGATGAATCTCCTTGAGTGTACTTCGAAAAAGGTTTTGTGAATGTTGTATGATCGTTATTGGATTTTTGGTTGTCAATAACAATTTCTCTAGTATCAATTTTGTCTTGAATGAGATGCTTCAGATGCATGCAATTATTGGTCTTGTGACCCTTGTTCCAATAGAAATCATAGAAATCAATCTCCTTCCACCATTTAGGTTTGACTTCAGGGTCATATGGTTTGATCTCAGGTAATGTGATGATATTTTTTGCCAATAGAGTTTTCATGGTGGATTCCAAGGACTCACCCAAAGGAGTGAACTCACTCTTTGATTTTGTAACCCATGGTTTATAGTCAGTTGAATTTTTAGCAGGTTCAGTCGCCTTCATTTCTGAAGCTTTTATGGCTTAGGTGCCAATTGTAAGATTAAATGTTGGTGCCTTGGGTGGAGCAATGATGTGATCAACAACACTGTCTATGATGATATTTTAGTTTTTGTTCTAGAATTTTCCCTTATCTTTTTTGTTGGAACTAGAACCTAAATCATACTTGTTCTCCTTATGAAGTGATATGTCTCCCTTACGAATGAGTACATTCTCTATCTTTATGGCATTTTCCACCATTTTATCAAAATAGGTATGATTTTTTATTTGAAGATGATAATTGATTTCTAGAACTAGATTATTGATGAAGATCTATAGTTTCTCATTTTTTGGAATTTGTCGAGCATAGACCAAAAAAATTTTCCTCCAACATTTGAGGAAGGTCTAGAAGGGTTCTCTTGAATTTTGTTTTAGGTTACAGATATCGATCATCGTGACCAGATGTTGGATATTGTAGGAGTATTGTTGATATTATAGTTTGATCAACTCCTCAAAAGTTTTGATGGTTAGAAGCATTTTAGAGAGCCAGTTGATGGCTACTCCACTCAAAGATCATGGGAAGAGACACATTACGTATGTTGGTTCATGCATAAACTCCATGGATAGAGTGCAAAATTCCTTGACATGATCTTGAGGATCATAATTTTCTTCTTATTTGTTATATTTGGATAGTTCCACTCTTTTTGGGAATGGTGGCATGTACAAGCTTTGATGAAATGGAAATGGGCATAGGGCCTCCATAGAGAACTCTTTAGGTTATTTCTCCTTTTCCAGCTTATTAAGTTTGACTTGCATAGCATGCATTTATTTCATCATAGTTGTAATAGGTGTTTCTTCCTCTTGTGTTACGATATTTTCAACATTGAAGTCTTGAGGAATTTTGACTCCTTGTTGAGCCAATTGTAGGAAATATGCCTCTAATTCTTCTTGTAAGAAGTGTTTCATCATTCTTTTAAAGAGGTCATCATCATGAAATCATTCAATTTATGATGGTGTGGGTTCTTGATCTCCACCATGATTGGATTTTTGGCCTTACAATCCCTGGTTAGCTCCTTCTTGAGACATTGAAATGCTTTGATTAAGATTTTGTGTTGATGGGGGAGGGGTTGTGTGACCTCCTTTTAGGCACAAATTACCAAGGGTGTCTTATTCATAAAGATTGGTTTTGTAAGGTTGATGTAAGGTATGAAAAATAAGAGAAGATGAGGGTGATATCTTTGGTTCTTCTCTGAGTTTTCTATGTTAAGAGGCTCTAGTTTCCACCATTAACCTTAGGTGAATCCATAGAGCATGATAAGATAACTGATAGATGATCTGAATTAGGAAATATGAGGTGACGCAACCTTGTCAAGATTGGTTTGAAAAAGATTGATTGGATGTAAATGAGGGATATTGTGCCCGAGATGTATAGGTAGATGCACAAAAGATGGTGGACATGAATTCACAACACTTAACCATTTTAAGATGACAAATCAAGGTTGTTCTGACAAGGTCTTTGACACAAGACAAGACATGGTTCAGATTGATCAATCAGAGGACAAATCAAACCAAATGGGTCACTTTGGGAAAATAAGATGAACTCTCTATTTCTCTGCTCTGTTCCTGATACAGTGAATATTTTGACAGAATTTAGACAATAGCTGCAAGCTGATTAAATTTCTAACAAAATTTGGACTTTCAGGAAATTTTGGGTAAAGTGTTGTACGATAGTATCCAGGTTCGTACGATACGGTATGAGGTCAGGCACAACAATTGTAGAATCTTGTACGATAACTGGGACCGAGGTTTACTTTTGCTAAGGATTTTTTACAACTCTTGTACGACATAGTATGGGTACCTGTACGACACTTAGGGGTTCTGGTACGACACTTACAGATCAAAAGAAATTGTCATATGAAAATTGGAGGCTCTGGATGATAGCTGACACCAGAAAAGGACTTTTCTTCATTTTTTCAAATTTTCAAGCTTTTTGGTGTTTTGGTTTTAATTCGTTTGCAAATTTCTATGTCCAGTTTTGAAGATTTGTGTATCGAATTGTCTGAGGTTGTCTAATATAGCAATAGGCTCATAATCACATAAAACATGAGGGAATTGACTCAATGAATCAAACACACCTACCTTACCCTAGCTAGGAGAAGAGATGTATTAATTGCTCGTTGACTTAGGAACACACTCAGAGACTCCTTAGAATATGCAAGTCCAACAACATGCAATGGATGTTGAATCCCATATTAGTCGAGTTTAAGCATCAAAAAGGGCTCGATATGATGAGTGTCTTGGGGTGATTACTATTCACCTTGCACAAGCACTACAAGTCCTTTGGAGGAAGATCAATAGAAAACTAGCTTAGGCTTTTCATCGGGGCATCCACTCACAACTGTCTCCCATAGTCCCGCAAGCTGGATTGACACTGTTAACCCTATGAGTACTCTGATCCGTGTAGTCTCACAAGCAAGATTTAAGCGGCTCCACTCTACACAAAATCAAAGAATGTTCATGGAATGAATCCCAGGAATAAGCACAACTATGTCTTTTGAGGCTTTCACCTCAAGGAAGCACCAAATTTTATAGTGGGGTGGAAGAGTCAGCTTAAGACTTGTCCCCACTTGGGTCATTCCCGGGAGATTTTTACCTCTCCGACAGGTCCTCTAGTTAAGCATTAAAGAAAATGTGAGGTTGGGGACCATAGGATCTAGGTTTCTGATTCTCTGAAAGAGAAGAGCATTATCCCCTAACCTTTTCCTTTTCCCTATCCAAAACATGTCAAGAAGAGTTAATCCAGAGATAGTACGCAAAATGGCACTAGGGAAGATACCTTCTAGGTTTTTGATTCTCCTAAGAAGGAGAAGAGCATAATCCCCTCAATATTTGCCTCAATGGCAATAGGTGCACATACTTAATTAGCTAGGTGCCTATGAAAATGAAATAATAAGAAAACCAAATATTTTCTTGATGATGCTTTAGCAACCTACAAAACCACTCGTCAGAAATCTTTGTTGATTGAGCATCTTTGACAAGCGATTTTCTGAAAAGGATTTCCTACAAAAGAAGGGCTTAGAAGTCAAGACAAGAAGAGGCTAAAAGAATGGGTTTTTGTGCTCGAGTCTTTGTCTCTCATCCTACAAAGATGCGTTAGGATGTGCAAATGATTAGGCACCAGTAAACAAAAAATATTAGTGTTAGCCTTCAGTCGAAATATCAAATCAAATGTCTAAAAAATTGATCAAAAATCTAATACGATAATTGAAAACTGGAGTCAAAACTCATACGAAAATATACTTTCTCTCATACGACACTTCAGTCATGATACGATTTTGGGTACCTGCCCACATGAAAATCCAAGGTCAATATGTAACAATCGATACAAAAATGCAAAATGTCATCTGTCGTACAACAGATAGAGGGTTTTGATACGACAATTTGCAAATGTCATACGAGATTGTACTAAAGAAAAACTAAAAATTGAATCTTGAATTGAAAATGTCAGAAAAATGATGAAAATGAGAATGGAAACCTGTTGTCAGACCCCATGGTGGGTGGCAGAAATATGTGTGTGAAAATTGTACCTTTTTATGGACACAACACTTCAGTAAAATATTATTGGTTAATAATCAGAAAATAAGCAATAAACAAGTATATCATTAACTAGATGATTTACTGCCTTCTAATAGGTGTGAGTATGGTATTCTCAGAAATTGACTGAGATCAGTGACAATGCAACACCTAAATGAAGGATTTGAATGATGAAAGCTATGAAAATGAATGCAGATTTAATCTATGTTTTTGGATTTTCTATGCAATAATGATAAAAACTATGTAAAAAATGATCTAAAACTTGATGAAAGATGAATGGAAATCAAAGCTATCAATTCTATGAATGCAATGAAATCAAGAAAATAATGGTTAGCAAAGAATCTCAAAAATTGCACAATCTCCAAATTCTCTAGATTGCACGTGCAAAGATCCTCCGAATTCATGGTCATTTATAAAGGACTGAGGCCTGCTTATATAGAAATTTAGGGTTTTGAGAATTCATGGAAAGCCAAAAATCTCTCCCTGATCAACTCAGATTGATTGTTGAGTTATTAGGAAATTAGAAATAGTTATCTCACTAAAATCATACAAAATCATCTTTTTAACTCAAAATAGAAGTTCAGATCACTCCAATCTACTTTTCAACTCACAATCACATGTTGAGTTTGGAAAGTTAACAAATTGAATCAAAGAGTTGTTTTTAAGTTCAACTACTTTTTTGATTTATGCATAGATAATTATGAGTTTATTTAATTTTCCATGTGTTTTATTCTCAACTTAACTGATTTGAACAATTAAATAACTAATTTATGGGTTAATCAATTATTTTGATCAAAATTTAGTCAAAATCATATTATTAAATTTGACAATTTAATTTTAATCCATTAAATAAATATTCAATCGATTATTTTTAGAAATTATGATTTATTGTCAAGTAAACAATATTAACAAGGAATTTTTATTTTTTTTTGATGGGTAATAGGCCAAAGCCAAGATCAACATGGGGCTCAAGAAGACTTGAACTGAAGACCTCCCAAATGAGAGGCTCGCAACTTACCGTTGCATTGTGGGGTATTCCCCAACTAGGAATAAATATTAATTAAATCTAATTAAATTAATTAAGTGGCAGAATTAAGTTTAATTAATTAAATATTTAACATATTCAATTAATTGACTTAGGATAAATAAAATAACATCATTTATCACCAAATAATATTTAATTAGAAATAATTAGGATAAATTAGGAATATTCCCCGATGTAGAATTGTGATAAAATCGATTAGGGTTTTGATTATTCGATGTGTAGATGTGCCTTAGATTATGAATTTAAGGTCAATTTCGATCGATTTTGTCGATGTAAGAGGTTAATGGTATTGAAGCTCATTTTTGGGGTATTACACATGCTATATCAGAACCCAAATATAGGTTGTACTTAAGATGTTTACAATGCAAATTATATCTATCAAAACTATTGGAACACCGCAACCAAGTTTATGACTTCATCACCAAAACTCTAAACCCAATGTTAGACGTTAGAATATGCCCAAAATATGCTACCAAAAGATAATTGATGAGCTACAAGAAAATCTCTAGATATTAGAAACACCTAGAAGAACATTGTAGGCATAGAAGTCAACAATAACTGATAGAAAACTTCATGCACCACTTTATCAAAAGAATACAAGTGTACCAAAGTATGTAACCCACGAGTACAACCAAGTACACCTTTTGTGGAACATCAAAACTACATGCACTAGACCTATTCTACATATAACCAAAACCTCTTATACTTAACCAACAATCAACAAGTACACAATCAAAATTGCCAACAACCAATTGATATCACCAAGATGTTAGTATGAAGGTTTTGACATCAATGAAAATAATGCCAACAACATCTAAATCTAATAATTTAAACTTTTTAGATTCCATTTTTGTGATTTAGATCGCAGTGTAATAGAATTCATATATGTCTGAGTATGTCTTTGGTTGACATTATTTTCTATGTGAAATGCATGCTCCACATTTTTTAGCGTAATGATTTTTTGTGTTGTAATTTTGGAACTAAATTTTTAATGTCCTTAGCTTCATTCAATTTAGTGGTTCAAATTAGATTTTGATTTTTGGAGACATGGTTTCAAAGTTTAATGTCATTCTTACTCTAGGTTTAGCTAACCTTGGATGTTTACACTTCATCTTAATCAATTATTTTGATGGATGCAAAACATAATATGTAATATGTGGGATGGTTTTTTGGTGCTAGATTACAGTTCACTTCTCATTCCTTTCCACCACAAGAATGTTTAGTGTTGACATAATTCAAATTATGTTCAATTAAGATGCTTAGTTGACATTGGGATAATTCACAAATGAAAGAATGATTTAAATACATGATGAATTGTTGAGGAAAAGAGATTGGAATATGCATATACCTGTGCAAGTGTTGTGCAAGTATGTGCATGTGCAATGCAAAAGTATGAAAGAGGATTTATCTCCCTACATGTTTGAAGTAGTGTGAAGTGTGATAAAGAGTAGTGTGGAACTTTCTTTAGTTAATACTGGAAGTAACGAGCCGAAAGTATTTATAGATCATTATGATGTGTTGTGGTTGTGCATTAGTGTTGGGTCTATTCTCTTTTATCCTTCTTCATCTAGGAAGTGAGCCCTTTGACAATGGGTCTTCTTTCTTTGGGTAGTGAGCCTCTAGAAATGAGTCTTTCTTTGTAAAAATCACTTTAATTGGTGCCCCCCTAACAGGTTTTCATATATTTGAGAATTAATCTTTTTCATGATTTTTCTCTTAACATGATTTTCCACGTAAATTTGGTGCCCCTTATATATGATGGTTTGTGTTTTTTCATGTTTTCATCATTATGTGATTAAGGATTAAAGTTTGGTGGAACTGACTAAATGATTAGAGTTTAAAGGTTTTATTAACAACTGATTCACCCCCCTCCCCTCTCAATTGTCTTGCACATTCAATAGTAGTTATAGAAATGAAGTAAATAAACTAATAAACATGTATTGATTTCAGAGCTTTTAAAATATTCATTCAATTAATCTATGGATTTTATATCTTAATTAATTACCTTCATATATTTAAATTAGATTACTAATTAAATGTTATTATTTAATTTATTCATTTTCCTTGCATCTAATTCAATATTGTAAATAGTCTAATTGATTTATTGACATCAATTATTTTAGTCATTACCTTGTTTGTTTAATTAGTCCAAAAGATTATGAAAAATGATTGATTCCCTTACACCTTTTAGAAATTAAATCTCTATTATTTAATAAATTAACAGATTTTTAAAATGTAATTCTAGTGATTATTATTTACAAAATACTTGCATGGAGATATTTGATGGGAGCGGGAAAATAAATTGTACACTTTATAATTGAAAAATTAATAGATATCAATGTTCAT
>BSBK01005555.1:0-15000 GCA_027943335.1 Chamaecyparis obtusa | reverse complement strand
TATATATATAGGGTATGTGCAAGATCATGAGGGGCCAAACTATGCCCTTAAGTGGCAATGAAAAATCAGCAAATCAGGGTTAGTCAACTTGACGTGAAAATTTGAACTAGCTATCAACCTAATACCAAAAAGTTGTAAGAATAGAATCTGTAGGAAATTGAATGTAGTTTCTAAACTACTAGGCCTTTTCTAAAAAAAAATTAATATAATTGGTGAAAAGTATAGATTTCAATGGAGCAGTACAAAAGTTTCAGGAAAAAATAAGAAGTAGGTGTATGTCTGACTACCTTTATCATGATCAAATGATAATATTTTTTTATAAGATTTTATATATAAGTAGTAGACTCGTGCCCGGATGTGACATATTTTTTTGTAATTTTATTCCAAAAAAAAATTAATTATGAATTTTCTGCTACAACATTTTCAGAATAAAAAAACTCTTGTGTCTGACGACCTTAACTCATTCAAAACTTTACAAAATTTAATTTTTATTTTTTTTTCCTTATAGTAGGCGGAGCATATAATGTGATGCATTTTTTGGATTTCACAAATGTTATACCATCTGAAAGTTATAGTTATTTTTCAATCAGTATATAAATCAACACTTTAGAGGTAACTCAATTAGAAAATAACTAATAATTATTTACCGAATTCAAAATTTGACAGCAATTATATTGATAGAAAGCTGATAATCTCCTTAAGATACCCTTTTCATTTCATCAAATTTGGGTGAAAAAAAAATTGTTAGCTACACGGTCGAAGTCTGAAACTTAGAGAAATAGGGGAAAAACACGTTTTTGTGACATTTGAAGAGTTGACCAAGTAGGTTTGGTGCACAAAGCAATACCGAGCCTAATCGGGTACCCGAAAATCTTGATAGAATTTTGAATTTTAAATTTTTCCTCCCCTTTCTCCCTCTTAATTTATTTCCAACCACTTTCTCCCTCGAATTTCTCCATACTTCAATATATTATATATGAAAAATTCTATATTATATATATTAAATATTACATAATATCTATTATATATTAAATATTATATAATATACATTTTACATTAAATATTATATAATATATTAATATTAAATGTTACATTATACATGATATATTATATATTATTTTATATATATTATATATTAATATGTATTTTACAATATATCACATGATATCTTCATATTTAAATTATTTGTAATATATAATAATATCAAGTATAGTATATCTATATAATATATATATTATATAGGACATATTAATACATAGGTTAATTACACCACTATAAGGCATCCAAAAGGTTTCCAAAGGGGTCATAGAGGGTTTCTAAGGGTCCTAACACTTGATAAAGTGTATTAGGACCCCTTATGTCCTTGTGTAACCCCCGACAACACATTAGAGCACTCAATTATGTCCCAAGGGGTCATACAACCCCATGGGACACACTTTAGTGTTGAAATGTGATAAAAGGGGTCATGGGGACTTCCTAGGGGTCCTAGTACACCTTATCATGCATTAGGACCCTTATGAAGAACCCATGACCCCTTTTGACACATTTCAACACTTAAGTTTGTTCCAAGGGGCTATATGACCCATTAGGACACACTTGAGTACAGCCCCTTGGAACAAACTTGAGTGTTCTAATGTGTCAAAAGAGGTCAGCGGGACTTCTTACGGGTCCTAGTATGCCATATCACGCATTAGGACCCCTAGGAAGTCCCGATGACTCCTTTTGACACATTTCAACACTCAAGTGTGGTCCAAGGGGTCGTATGACCCCTTATGCCACACTTGAGAGTTCCAATGTGTCAAAAGGGGTCATGGGGACTTCCTAGGGGTCCTAACACATGATAAGGCATACTAGGACCCCTAGGAAGTCCCCATGACCCCTTTTGACATATTTCAACACTCAAGTGTGTCCCAAGGGGTCGTATGACCCCTTAGGACACACTTGAGTGTTCTAATTTATCGAAAGGGGTCATGGGCACTTCCTAGGGGTCCTAGTATGCCTTATAACAATTAGGACCTCTAGGAAGTCTCGATGACCCCTTTTGACATATTTCAACACTCAAGTGTGTCCCAAGGGGTTGTATGATAGCTTAGGAGACACTTGAGAGTTCTATTGTGTCGAAAGGGGTGATGGGGACTTTCTAGGGGTCCTAACATGTGATAAGGCATAATAGGACCCCTAGGAAGTCCCCATGACCCCTTTTGAAACATTTCAACACTCAAGTGTGTCCCAAGGGGTTGTATGACCCCTTAGGACAAACTTGAGTGTTCTTACATGTCAAAAGGGGTCATGAGGACTTTCTAGGGGTCCTAGTATGCCTTAACACATGTTAGGACCCCTACGTAGTCCCCATGACCCCTTTTGACACATTTCAACACTCAAGTGTGTCCCAAGGGGTCATATAACCCCTTGGGACACACTTGAGTGTTTTCATGTGTTAAAATAGGTCATGTGGACTTCCTAGGGGTCCTAGTATGCCTTATCATGCGTTAGGACCCCTAGAAAGTATCGATAACCCCTTTTGACACATTTCAACACTCAAGTGTGTCTGAAGGAGTCGTATGACCTCTTAGGACACACTTGAGAGTTCTAATGTGTCGAAAGGGGTCATGGGGAGTTCCTAGGGGTCCTAGTATGCCTTATCACATGTTAGGACCCCTAGGAAGTCTTCATGACCCCTTTTGACACATTTCAACACTCAAGTGTGTCCTAAGGGGTCATATGACCCCTTATGACACACTTGAGAGTTCTAATATGTCAAAAGGGGCCATGGGGACTTTCTAAGGGTCCTAACACGTGATTGTGTGTGTGAAAATTGTACCTAATCTGTAGACACAACAATTCAGTAAAACATTACAGGTTAGCAAAAATCAAAATCGTGCAAAATTGAAATCTAATTTAACCAAGCGATTTACTGCCTTCTAGTAGGTGTGAGATCGATGTTCTTAGATTGCTATCGAGATCAGTGACCTAGACGACACCTAAACAAAGGATTTGAATACAAAACTGATATGAAATATGAATGCAATTAATCTATATTTTTGGTATTTTCTATGCAATAAGAATGATAAAATGATATGAATCTATGCTAATATGGAAATTGATCTAACAATGATATGAATCTATGCTAAATGATATGCAATGCTCAAAACTAGAAAGATCTCACAATGGCTTGGATTCACAAAGATGATTCTTCA
Organism: Chamaecyparis obtusa; assembly: GCA_027943335.1. Taxonomy (NCBI): domain Eukaryota; kingdom Viridiplantae; phylum Streptophyta; class Pinopsida; order Cupressales; family Cupressaceae; genus Chamaecyparis; species Chamaecyparis obtusa. The sequence continues at coordinate 11,803 of BSBK01005555.1, read as the reverse complement.
GACTCCAATTCGACAGCGTGAGAATGCAAATTCATGGATTTGAGAGATGAATTATGAAGAGCTGAGCCTTGTTTTTATAAAAATCCAAAGCTTTGGAGGTGCATGGAAGAAAGCCATAAATCACTCAGATTAACTCAGGTTGATTTTTGAGTTATCTGATAATAAAGATAATTTAAGTCACAAAAACATGCAAAAGCTAAGTTCTAACTCAAAATAGAGTTTAGCTTTAATTGATAATTGATAGTTGTCTGCTTTTATGATTGTGCATGTTTTATTTATGAATTAATAAATAAATAAAGTGATTTATGCTCAACTTAACTGATTTTAAAATTAAAACAATTGATTTATGGGTTAATCAATTATTAAAATCAAACTTTTATTAAAAACTATATTATTAAATAATGACAACTTGCTTTAATTAATTAAATAAAAATTTAATCAATTATTCATAGGATATTGGATTTATTGTCAAAATTAAATAATACAATTAATAATAGATAGAATTAAATTTAATTACACAATTAAGTGGCAAGATATTAAATCTAATTAATTAAATATGAAAATATTCAATTAATCAAATTTTAGGATAAATGTGATTTATCACCAAATAATCATTAAATTAAAGATAATTAAGATAATTAGGAATATTGCTAGGAATATTCCCTGATGCAGAATTTAAGATAATCAATTAGGATTCGATGATGTTTAGATGTGCCTTAGGTTAGGATTTTGATGTTGATTTCATTCGAATTGTTGATATAGAAGATTAATGAACTTATAGCCCATTTTTGGGGTATTACATTTTGCCCCTCTTTGAATTACTGTGCGAAGCGCAGTGGTTCAAAGATAGTCTGTGCTTGATAAAGATATGAAACTGATTCGAAATTGATAATTGATATGAAACAGAAGCTGATTGATATTGATTTGATATGGAGATAATAGGTCCTGAATGACCAAAGATAATGTTCACTGTAGCAGCAAATGAACCTATGATTGCGAAAAAGTGTCAAAATGCTTGATTCCAAACCTTAGGATTGCTAAGAAGTTAGTGACCGGTTCTAGACTTGATTGTCTTAGCAGAACTAGCAGGTATCACATCTGAATCCTTCAATTGCCGAAGAACCAAGAAAATAACACTATGATCCGATTGTTGCAAAAATTGATACAGTTTACAAGATTAGGAGAATACCAGATTGATATGGATCTTGATGAATCTGATATGCCCCAAGTGATGATAGATTTTCCCCAAGCGATGAGGACTTTTTTGATGAATTAGTAACTAGACGTGGTTGTTGTCTTGATTACTGAGGAAGATATGATTTCCAAAATTAGATTACAGACTCTGAATGATGTGCAATACCATGCCCCCTTCGGGATTGAAATTGAAATCTGACAAGAAAAGTCAATGTTGAGAGTTCAGAAGCATGTTAATTGATTTGAGAAGTGGTTAAACACGTCCAGAAATGCATTCTACATTGTTTAAAGGTCCAGACGACCAAGTTTGACTAGATTAAATCATGAGTTGACCATAGTTGAAATTTTGATAGTTTAATGTAAGATAATCAATTAAGTTGAATACTGGATTTCTGTGATGATGGAAGGTCGAATATGCAAGTAGTTAATAATATGAATGATCTCAGATTTGAATTTTGATCCTGAAAAAGGATTCTACTTGCTGTTTCGTTGGAGGAACCTTCGTGTGAGATTCAGCTCTTGTTAGATTTGAAGATGCGAGTGGAGAATTGTTTAAGCATTGAAGTTCGTTTAGCCATTGTGAGATCATGCAACATGCAAAATCCAAAGATACATGCAAAATGAAATGAAACCTAAGACTTAGGACCTAGTCACTGATCATGTGTCGATTTGTTATCATCATTGAACTTTTAGGTAACTGGATAAATCAATACAATGCCCACTAGCTATGAAACCATAGACATATGAATATCAATTTGTATTTGCAAGAATCAATACAACACCCATTGGTCAACAACCATGGATATATGAATATTGATTTTATTTTTGAAATGTCGGATTAGATAGAAGCACCAAGGCATAAACGCCAGGATGACCTGAATATCATGTCCATTTTGATATAGCAATTTATATAAGCATCAAAACATAAACGTCATGATGACCGGAATACGCCTTGCATGAAAAACACATCAAATAGCCAAGAGATTATTCTAAATCCGATGTGAATTACCCGTAGTGACCCTTTATCGTTCACATCCTTAGATAAGATCACGTTTCATAGTAGGAGAAAGAACTCACTCAAAAAGACAATAGTTAGATCAAACTTCCTTGAATTTTTTGGGTATCAATGGTCAAGGTACGTATGGCCATCCAATTCGAGATAGAGGCTCTTACAGTCAGACACCATTTCAATCCAGAATTTCCAAAGACGTTAGATTTTCACATACAAGCAGAAGACAAAGAAAATTTTTTGCCCCTAGTCATCACTCTCTAAATCCTATAAAGGACATCATCAAAGAGCTCGAAGGGACACAATATGCAAAAATTTCAATGCGAATCAGTAAGCATACAAGGAGATAAAAGCATGTAAAAAAAACATAGATTGTTTTCAGTTTGTTGTTTGATGTTTGATTGCATTGTTGTAGATGCAAAATCCTTTCTACAGAGGAGACTGACTGACTGACTCAGATACAGCTTCAAAGGACTCTAACTGGATATGACACGTCTAAAGTATACTGGAGAGCATAGGATATGACATTGATTGCTCCCAAGTTTGAACATTGATAGGATACAGATGCTTGAGTTGATTGGTGGACAAACTAACTTATTGAAAACTGGAAATGCAAAAACAAACCGGGAGATATGTACAAACTAAAGCAAGACTAAAAGCTGGGAAAAACCAAGATTGCACTGATAGATGGAGCATTTTGAAACAAGTGGCACCCATTTACCGGGTTTTCACCATCTTGGCAGAGATTCTATTTTTGCTACCAAGGCGCCTGTTTCCAAGTTTTCACCAAGGCACTTTTTCTTTTCTCATTTTTTTGTATTTTTTATTTTTTCAATTTTTTTGAATTTTTGATATTTTCTGATTTTTTTTGTGAATCATCAAGGTTCCTATTGCTAGGTTTTCACCAAGATGTTCATTTTTTCAGGACTTTTTTTTATTTTTAAGATTTTTTTCAGGACATTTTACCATAGACTGAATGCCTTAGGCATAGAATTTCTTCAGATAGAGAATGTTGATTGGTTCTCAGAGCTATTATCCTTCAGTTGTTGAGAGTTGATAGGCACCAGAGCCAAAAGTAGCAGTGATGACAAAGGGACCCAGCTAGTTGGGTTTGAACTTCCCCTTGCATTCTTGATGGGATTGATTTTTAGGATTTTCTCTCAAGACTAGATCGCCAACCTGAAATTCTCTATGTCTGACTTTCTTGTTGTAGCCTCTATACATTCTCTTCTGATATACTCTAAGATGATCATATGCTTCTTGTCTACGCTCATCTAGTAGTTCCAGTTCTTGCAACCTAGACACTCTGTAGTCATCATCAGTTACTAGACCATGCATTCAAATTCTGAGTGATGGGATTTCAACCTCAATAGGTAGTATCGCTTCAGACCCATAAAGTAAAGAAAAAGGTGTAGCCCCAGTGGGAGTTCTGATACTTGATCTGATACTTGTTTTGATACTTGTTCTGATATTTGTTCTGATACTTGTTCTGATACTGGTTTTGATATTGGTTCTGATACTTGTTCTGATACTGGTTCTGATACTTGTTTTGATAATTGGTATATTTGATAGCATCTTTTTCCATTTGCAAACTCTCAAACAAGATCATATCATCTAGTCCCAATGTCTAGCAAGGTGGAGAACAAGAGGGATTGGCAAGCTGGTGGATGAGATGGAAGACAAGAGAATGAAGGAGAATGAAGGGAAGAAATCCTCAAGCGAAAACTCCTCAAGAATACCCAAGCTAGGGAAAATTATCATGTAAAGCACATTTGGACAAGCAATGAAAGGCCATCATAGGATAAGTCACAAAAGTGTAATGCCAAAGAAGGACAAGATGTAGTCCAAAGGAGTAGACATGTCAACAGGCTTCATAGCACCGTGTTTTACTCTTTCTTTCTTGTTATTAGATCAAGACCAAAGGGGAAAATGATAGTGATAGGCGAAAATGAATGGAGGAAGATGGATATGAAGGCTAAGCAGGAAGGGAATGAAAGCAAGATCACTGTAAAATAACTCACAAGATAGCCAAATGTTCATGTATAGATCAACCTTGTCAAGATCAAAGAGAGAAAATGGAATGGATGAAATATGTAGAATAACTACGCATGATGCCTGATTGCCAGGTTTTTATCATGGTACTTATCCAAGGCACCACAAGGGAGTGGTTTTCACCATAGGATGAATTTATTTCTCTTTACTTTTGCTACCAAGGCACCTGTTTCCAAGTTTTCACCAAGGCACATTTTCAATTTTTTATTTTTTTCATTTTTTTTTTCTCTTTTTGAAAGAAGGCAAGCTTTTTAGATAATGCTCCTTGAAAGGATAAACCATGATATGCCAAGGATTCAAAATGATATGCTCAAAGATGCTGATAGGGAAAGGAAGATGGAAGAGGAAAATGGAGGATAAGGTTTTATGTAAAGCAAGTGAGGTTGGAAGATAGGAGGAATAGGCAAGTGAGGAAAAATGATAGGAGGTAGAAGGATAATGAATGGAAGGACTGTGAAAGGGTAGATGGAAAGGAAGGCAAGATCAACATCAACACACACCTTGAAGGGTGGCGAGAGGATAGAAGAAATGTGAATGAAGGAATACGTGAAGGAATATGGTGAATGGATAGTAGAGGTTGTGGTTTAGGTGCATGGAATGGAAGAATATTTTTGGAGGGAGATGAAGTGGAAGCCTTTGGAAGCTTGAATGTCAACTTAAATTTTTGCTCAACACTAGACTCTTTCAAGAGAGACTTTGGAATCCATATAGCCATAGGCTTTTTATTTTCTTTTGATGATCTAGAGAGAATATCTTCAATGATGGATTTTGGAACCCATACTTGTCTTGTAGTTTTTTTCTTAGATATCTTTTTTGACTTTATGTTTCCATTTCTATTAGAGGAGACATGGTGATCTTCTCTTTTTGATGGATTCTTGTATTGCTTCTTTTTCTTGTATTGAATATTCAAGTTACTTCCAAAAGACTTGAGACTTGTGGAAGAAGAAGGAGGATATGACTGGTTTAGATGGGTGGGTGGATGAAAAGGATTCAAGGGTGTGCATCTATGTTGATCTTGAGGAAAGATAGGAGATGGAGGGACGTAGGGACCCAAGATGGATGGTGAATTAGGAGAGTTAGGAGGGGAAAGTGAAGGGACATAAGGACCCAAGATGGAAGGAAGACGTGAAGTCCTTAGTAGTGGTGGAAGAGGTCCAAGGATGGAAGTGGAAGATGCAAAAGGATAATCAATAAGTTCATCAGCATCTATATGACAACCAAGGATATCAGCATCTTTAGAGTGAGCATTAAAATTTTTAATAGAATCATGGACATCTTGAATATGAGCACCTTCTTTGATAGGATTGTTCAAAGCTTGCAAAGACTTAGGAAGAGAAGAAAGTGGAAGCGAACATGGAGTGGTAGAACAAGAAGATGGAAGACTTTGATCTTGACAAGGATCTTTGGATAGCACAAGCACATAATTTTTTTCTTGATTTTCAATAGGCTTAACATCGGAAGTAACAACATCATTTTTAACAACCTTAATGGAAGTATCATATTTGGAAAGCACAAGTGTAGTAAGGTTATTTTGATTGTCAATAAGCTCAATGGTGTAAGTAGTAGCTTGATCTTGCTTAGGCAAAGAATTAAGACATGGTGGAATGCATGAAAAAGGGGGTACATGATCAAAAGAACCATGAAGCGGATAAGAGACATCAGGAAAAGGAGTGGATGACATGGAGGGTTCTTGATCTTGATCTTTCTTTATGTTCTTTTCTTCATCATTTTTAGAGTCCTCTTGACATGGAGCCACTTCTAAGGACAAGGAAGCATGTTGGGATGCATGTTGGGATTGTATGGATGACTTTGGAAGAGATGGTGGAGGACTAGCTGAAGTAGGGATTATAGCATATGAAGGCTTAGGCTCTTTAGGTTTATCATTATTGAAAGTATTTGTAGCCAAGTGAAGGTTAGCTTGAGTTTCTTTAAGAGGTATCCCTAGAGGATAACTATAGGGAATCACATGAAAAGTATCAGGGCTTGTGTCGGATGAAGGTTCTGTGAAAGATTTGAAAGACTCAGAAGCTTTAGGAAATGTACGGGTATTGGAGGAAGTAGGGGATGGAAGGGAACCATCACAAGACAAAGGTTCAACATTAACATGATCTTGCTTGAGAGTGTAATCTTTATTCTCAGCATGAGAGTTCTTAGAGGAGAGATCCTTGTAGTATTGATGCTTCAAGCTAGCACGATGCATTTTATAGTCCTCAGCAGTAGTAGATGGATCATAATTAAGGTATTGTCCACAAAAGCCATCAAAATCTCTTTCAAAATCAGAATCATATGGATCACCATCATGATCTATCCAATGTGACGACCCATTTATAGTAAGTAGGAACACATGACAAGGAGGACTCTTAGGAACAGAGGTGTCATAGGTATCATTACATTGTCTATCATCATAGTCATCATAGTCTCCAAAGATGGATGTGTCACTCTTCGTGGAAGAGGTATCATAAGGGTTATCATGTTGCTCAAATTCTATCTGGGGGCATGGTGACATGTACAAGTCTTTATCAAATGGAAAAGAGTATAGAGATTCCATGGAGAACTCTTTAGGTTCATTTTCTTTCTCAAGTTTGTTAAGTTCAACTTGCATAGCTTGCAGCTGCTTCATCATAGCGGTGATTAGAGCTTCTTCCTCATGTGTACTGATTCTTTGAGACATGTATACAAGTTTTCAATGGCTACTGCTCTGTTCTTGACACAATGATTTGTTCGATAGATTCTAAAATTAGGCTGAAAAAGCTAAATATCTGGCAATTTTGACAATTTTTTGACAACTTTCAAAAATTTCCCAAATGACACTCTGCAGACTCGTACGATAGTTGGTATGCTATGAAATGACAGTTGCAAAACTCATACGACAGTTGGGTAGTAATGAAATGATAGTTGAAAATCTCATACGACAGTTGCAAGATTTTGACTTTGAAAATTTGCTGGCATGGAAACTCGTACAACACAAGGTACTCAATCATATGACAGATGGATTGTAATGAAATGACAGTTGAAAATCTCATACGATAGTTATAAGATTTTGACTTTGAGAATTTGCTGGCATGAAAACTCGTACGACACTGGGTACTCAATCATATAATAGATGGGTTGTAATGAAATGACACTTGGAAAAACTCGTATGAATTTTGACTTCCTGAAATGATTTTTAACTCCAGAAAGGATTTTACGTCAATTTTTGCAAAATTTTGAGTTTGCAGATTCGGATTGTTTGCAAATTTCAATGTCTAGATTTGAGGATTGTAATAGATTTGTTCATTTTCAGTAACCAGATAGATAAACAAGCATGCAAAATAGCAAGCAAGTGATTTCAAGCATGTCTGAAAACAATGAACAAGGGTAAAAGCAACCTTGCGCATGAACAATCAAGTGACTTATTCATTCTAATCCTCAGAAGTGTTAATTGTGTACGTTCCAAAATGTTTTGCAATGACACACATATACCCTAGAAAATGAAAATTTGGCCTTGCTAGGGTTTTTAGTAATGGTTTGACTCTGCAACTTTTATGATCCAAAGGGGTGAACTCCAATCCCGGCGCACCAGGGTTTTGACACAGTCTGAGAACTTAATCTTTGGGAGCTTCTAGGGAGATCTGAAAACCCAACAATGAACCATACCTATGGAGATTTCTTCCACAAGGACATTTATATAGCGGCTGTCACTACCACGGTGAAAATGGCTATTACCACTTGAGGTTCCATCAACGCAGTTTACCTTGTGAAGGGATTGTCCACTACGGTTAACCCTCTCTAAAGGTGACTCACAGTATGATACCACAAGGGGACTTGGCTCCAGATCCAAGGTTTTCATACCTCTTCACTTTTAACCCAAACAAAACAAGTAGATTAATCCAACACGCTAAGACAAAGTTTGTCTCACCAAGGTCTATGAGATCAACCCCATGTGATCTATCAACCCCTCCAGAGAGAGAATGTATCAATCAATAAGGGAAGATGCACTAACCAATTTTGATTCACCAAAGCTCGTGATGTCAACCCCACGTGATCTATCAACCTCTCCTGGGAGAGAATGTATCGATCAATAAGAGAAGACACACTAACCAAGTTGAATGAAAAACGCACTAAGTATCCTCCCTACCTACAAGGATTCTGTCATCAAGAAGGATTTTGCTGGGAATCCAATCTCTCAAGAATCATGAATAGTGTTCATAGGGCCTAATTACTATGTGAGCATAGATGTATGTTTCCAAAAGCAAATCTACCAAAAGTATCCAAAAAGTAGAAAGAGGAACACTTAATGCTTAAAGCGAATATGAGATGAGTCCACAAGGTGGAACACTTAACACCTCACACAAGCTAAAAATGAGTCCCCAACTTAGAAAACAAGTGAGTTCCTAAAAGCACAAAAGGGTTGCCTGGTGGAACAATTAACGCTTCTCTCCTGTAGACCCCTCCCCTTTATGGTGCTGAGATTGCAACCACGGGGCGGAATGAGGGGCCGGTGGATTAGTGAGTCCAATAACCCAAAATAGCAATTAAGATCAATCACAAGTAATCTAAGACTGCTTATCAATACTTAAGGTGTTACAACCTAGTATTCAATTATGCAAATTTGAAGAAAAGCATGCAAAGAAAACACTCAAGCCAAACACATGAGAGATTTATTTTGGGATCCAAATTGAAATGTTATCAGATTAAAGAGAATACCTAGGATCCTCAAAACGCGCTTAGTAGATTTTACCTAATTTTTAGCAATTTTTTGCGCTTTTTTCCAATCAAACCCAGCAGAAATCACTCCAAATTTCAATTGTTAGGGTTAGCTGTCAGTAAAAATCCAAAAATCAAATCTGACAAACTGCCTGCCAAAATGAAATGACAATTGAAATCTGATACCAAAAACTCGTACGATAGTGGGTCTCTTACCATATGACAGTTGAAACCTGATGCCAAAACTCGTACGATAGTGGGTCTCTTACCATACGACAGTTCAAACCTGATGCCAAAACTCGTATGACAGTGGGTCTTTTACCATACGACAGTTGAAACCTGATGTTGAAACTCATATGATAGTGGGTCTCTTACCATACGATAGTTGAAACCTGATGCTGAAACTCATACAATAGTGGGTCCTCTTACCATACGATAGTTGAAACTTGATGCCAAAACTCATACAACAGTGGGTCTCTTACCATACGACAATTGAAACCTGATGCCAAAACTCATATGATAGTGGGTCTCTTACCATACGACAGTTGAAACCTAATGCCAAAACTCATACGATAGTGGGTCTCTTACCATATGACAGTTGAAACCTAATGCCGAAACTCGTATGACAGTCTGAAAACTCATACGACAACTGTACGGACCGAAATTAAAAATCACGTTGTACGAATAGTTTTGATAGAAAAAGTGCCAAAAAAATACCACCAGAACAGGCAGCAGCAGGGGAGTTCTGATAAAGAAATGATAGAAGATTGATAGAAATGAAGGGAAGCCCATTTCAGGGCCCCACGGTGGGTGCCAGAAATGTGTGTGTGAAAATTGTACCTGATCTGTAGACACAACACTTCAGTAAAACATTAGAGGTTAGCAAAAATCAAAATCATGCAAAATTGAAATCTAATTTAACCAAGCGATTTACTGCCTTCTAGTAGGTGCGAGATCGATGTTCTCAGATTGCTATCGAGATCAGTGACCTAGACGACACCTAAACGAAGGATTTGAATGCAAAACTGATATGAAATATGAATGCAATTAATCTATATTTTTGGTATTTTCTATGCAATAAGAATGATAAAATGATATGAATCTATGCTAATATGGAAATTGATCTAACAATGATATGAATCTATGCTAAATGATATGCAATGCTCAAAACTAGAAAGATCTCACAATGGCTTGGATTCACAAAGATGATTCTTCAGACTCCAATTCAACAGCGTGAGAATGCAAATTCGTGGATTTGAGAGATGAATTATGAAGAGCTGAGCCTTGTTTTTATAGAAATCCAAGGCTTTGGAGGTGCATGGAAGAAAGCCATAAATCACTCAGATTAACTCAGGTTGATTTTTGAGTTATCTGATAATAAAGATAATTTAAGTCACAAAAACATGCAAAAGCTAAGTTCTAAAAAATAGAGTTTAGCTTTAATTGATAATTGATAGTTGTCTGCTTTTATGATTGTACATATAAATATAAGATAAGTTTGTTAAAGATATTTATATACAATACTTATTAATATATAAAAAATATATTAATTTATAAAATATTATAATATAAAATATATATGACATACAATTTAAATATTCTAAGATATTATAATATAAAATATTTTAATATAAAATATGTATTAGTATATAATTATATATATATATACTATATATTAAAAAATATATTAAAATATTTACATAATACCCCTTAAACGTTATATATATAATTTGTACATATATTTATATAATATAAACATTAAATATAATTATATACAACAGATATTAATATATAAAAAATATATTAATTTATAAAATATTATAATATAAAATATATATGACATACAATTTAAAACCCCTAAGATATTATAATATAAAATATATAAATTAATATATAATTATATATAATACATATTTAAACATTATATATAAAAGTTCAATTTTTTCATTTATTCTCGTCGTTTTATCATGTACTCAGAAATATCAGGAAATCGGGTACTCGATTTTATCAAGTACCCGATTAGGCTTGTGCTTTGGTGTCAGGTTTGCCTAGGCGTGTTGACACCCAGGCCTACTAAAAAGTCAACATACATTTTCATGCGCTTTTGGACGATTGAAAAGTGGATTTTTTTACATCGCCACTTTTTGGCCCCTCATGATCTTGCACATACGCTATATATATATACATACATACATACATATATATATATATATATATATATATATATATATATGTATGTATGTATGTATGTATGTATGTATATATATATATATGTATGTATATATATATATATGTATGTATATATATATATGTATGTATATATATATCTATGTATGTATATATATATATATATATACATATATATATGTATCTATATATATATATATACACACACACATATATATATATACACATATATATATACACACACATATGTATATATATATATATATACACATATATATATACACATATATATATATATATACACACATATATATATATATACATATATATATATATATACATATATATATATATATATATATACATATATATATATATACATATATATATCTCTCTCTCTCTATATATAGATATATCTATATATTATATATATATATATATATATATCTATATATATATATATATATATATATATATATATATATATATATATATATATCTATATATATATATTATATATATATATATATCTATATATGTATATATATATATACATATATATATATATATATAGATATATATATATATATATATCTATATATGTATATATATATATACATATATATATATATATATATAGATATATCTATATATATATATATCTATATATGTATA